>CM031386.1:28641510-29241510 GCA_018350135.1 Citrus trifoliata
GAATTGCATTCTTCCATATCAGCTAGCTCATCATAAGCAGTTGTGTTAAATTGACATTCATCTTCAGAACTTCGGTTAGGAGGAAATTCTAGTTGTCAACTTAGTTCGGTCATTCATTCCTACAGGTGTTTACCAGCAGATTCTGCACCTGTGCTTCTGCAATTTCATAAGCAACAAATTCTTAATGCTATAATTACGAAGCAAAATGTTGAGCCAAATGTTGTGTAGATATAATGTATACATTTTGTCACCGTAGGATTAATGTAGCCTCTGTTAATTATTCATACAAAATACTGTCTTTGAGTTAGAAAAATAAATTTAACTATTCATATTGTAAATTACGGACTAAATTCATATAGGGACATAGGAGTGGATATGGGCTGGATTGACATAATTTGGTGAAAATCCAACTCCACTATGAATAGGCTGAAATAAAATCAACCCAACCTAGGTCTTTAGGATTTATAATCAAGGATTAAAATATCATCGTCGTCGTCGTCGTCGTCGTCATTATATATTATTATTATTATTATTATTATTATTATTATTATTATTATTATTTATGTGGGTTAGGTTACGTCGGATATATGGATTCTTATAATTAACTCAATCCAATTTATAATAGATAAAAATTACCCAATTAATCAATAATAATCCACTCAACCAATCGAAATTAGATTAAATTGAACCGGGTCGATTGAGTTAAATTGAGTTTATCCACCCCTAACTAAATATAAATGAGATGATCTTCATCAAGATTCCAATAACATTATGATCCTCGTCAAGATTCCAATAACGTTATGATCCTCATCAAGATTCCAATAACATTAGGTCTCCAATCTTTTACATTGTATTAAAAAAACGAATATGTAGCTTGCTGATTGCATGCATGCACCCCATTCAGCTGCTTCTGCTTCTGCAAATTGAACATCGCCCTTAAAAGTGGCAGTTTTAATGGATGCAACTATGCATTTTCTTGTGGAGTCTCTGATTATGGCCCCTAATCCAAAGCAATTTCTCTTCGCATTAGTAGCTGCATCAACATTAATTTTTAGCCAGTGGGGGTTAAAAATTAATACTTGTGAAAACTTATTCTCAAGCAATAGCATATTTGATTAACAACAATAGGGGCAACATGACAGAGATACATTGAATCATTTTAGATATTCAAACTTTAAAAAAGCAGTTTAGTTGTCTTGTGGCAAAATATATACCTAGGTCTTGTAGTACTTGTGCTCACTCTTTAGTGAAAGTAGCTCCAGCCTTTAGGTAAGGCTGATTCTTTTGTTTGAAAGAGAATATGTAGCTTGCTGACTACATGCCTGCTTCATTTGCAATGCAAACATCCCATTCAGCTGCTTCTGCTTCCGCAAACAGAACATCGCCCTTAAAAGTGGCAGTTTTAATGGATGCAACTATGCATTTTCCTGTGGAGTCTCTGATTATGGCCCCTAATCCAGAGCAATTTCTCTTTGCATTAGTAGCTGCTCACATTAATTTTTAGTCAGTGGGACTTAAAAATTAATAATTGTGGAAACTTATTCTCAAGCAATAGCATATTTGATTAACAACAATAGGGCAACATGACAGAGATACATTGAATCATTTCAGATAGTCAAGCTTTAAAGAAGCAGTTTAGTTGTCTTGTGGCAAAATATATACATAGGTCTTGTAGTACTTGCGCTCACTCTTTAGTGAAAGTAGCTCTAGATTATTTTGTTTGGAAGAGAAATTTCCCTTCAGAGATTAAGCATGTTTTCTGCCTTTTTATGAATTAATGAAAGCTCTACTTTCCTCTAAAAAAAAAAAAAATGTAGCCTGTTAATGGAAAGTTCGGGGCAACGAAGGACATTTTTAGTGCATTCAATAATTATTTAATTTTGATTTAACATAATATAACATATCGAATGTATATTCACGATTTAAATTTAACCAAAAGGACTATCTAAACAAATAATTTATTTTAAACAATTATATAATTATTAAATTCAATAATTTCAACACAAAGTTTATTAAAGTGACTTTATACCTCATAAAATGGAATTTAACAAATACTTCCAAAACCCATCACGCCTTAATTTAAATTTCTTTTCTCAAAAACTTGAGTGAAGACAATTTTTCTCCCAAAAGTGGAGTTGACGTCCCTTAAACCAAGAGTGGAGTTGACGATCCTTGAATATTTAAGAGGATTAAAATCTGAGTGGTGCGACTAGAGTTGACGTCCCTTAAACCAAGAGTGAAGTTGACATCTCTTGAATATTTGAGAGGGTTAAAATCTGAGCGATGCAATATAAGATTTGATGTAAACTGGTCTCAGTAAATATATGATTGTAAATATTATGAGCAAAAGTCTCCTAAAAAAAGGTAAAATTTAATTGAATGTGACTTTTATTTTTCAAATGGAAGGTGAAATAACTGTTTGGTTTTACTTCTGATAATGGATGTTTTCATTTTTGCTAAATGAAAAATGAAGAAAACTTATTAAAAGGTACTATTAAATGTGCTATTAAATATAAGAAATAAAATATATTAATTTTCTAGAAAAAATTCACAATATAATTTAGAAACCAATAATAAAAGAATAAATGATAAGGGGTTAAAAAGTTTTGAAGCCAAGGTCTAGTTCTGTAAGTAAAAAATGGCCTTTCTTAGACTTTGGTCCTAGATTTGAGCTTCAATGACTTTGAATTAATAATAATGGAAAAAAAGAATAAAAGATAAGGAATAATCTCTATAAAATGAAAAGGAAAAATGAAAGAAAAGAGGAGGAATAATCTATTAATAGGGATGGCAAAATCCGGATCCAGAAGTAGGTGTATTTGGATCTAGATCCGCATCTGCATTTTTGGATTTACAAAAAAAATGTGCGGATCCAAATTCGGGTAATACATGTGTGGATTGCTGGCGGATTTTTTTGAATATTCTAATCCACATAATGCTAAATTCAAAATTTAAAAATAATTTAAAATTCAACAAATTTACCTAATAAAATTCAATCTTAATTCAACAATCAACAATTCAGTACCTAGAATAATATTGAACAACACTATAAATCCACAAATATAATACCAAACATAAATAAAATATAAAAAATAACATAAATCCAAATCTAACACGATCACATATCAACAAATAAATTTATAAAAACAACCACAAATCTACATAAAATAATATAGATCCTAATATATTTTTAATTTAATCTAATTTATATATTTTCTAATCATCTTATTATTTTTTTCATTTAACTTATATATTTTTATTAATAAATAATTTATTTAAAAAATAATTCAAATTTGAATATCTGCTTTTTCAGATATATTTGCATCCAATCTAATTTAAACTTGTATAAATTTTATTTTTAGCATCCGAATCTATATTTTTTAACGTACATATTCGAATTTTTTCTGATTTGGATATTTTGGATCTTTGTCAATTCGAATCGGACCCCAATTTTTTTTTTTTTTTGCCAAACTTGCTGTCAAAAAAACTAACCAAATATTATAAGAGTACGATTTGCCCTTGAATTACAAAAATCTCTCGTTTTGCTCCCAGGCCGGCCGGAGCAAAATATAATATGCTTTCAAAAAAAAAAATTGTCTCGATTGTGTTCCCCAAAGGAAGAAGCCCTAACACTCACCAATTTTTGCTCGCTCATTTTCTCACATTGTTTGCAATTTTCAATTGGACAAAAGCTTTACAGCGCAAAAAAATCTCAATTAAATCTTTAGAAGACGAAAAATCAAGATTAGAACTCTAAATTGCCGGCACTTTGGTATGTATTCATTATGTTTAATGTTCCTTGTTCCCTTTTCATATCTCGTTTAGATTCGAATATTGTTGTGGGTTTCTGCGGTTTTGTTGAATTATTGACCTTCTTAATGGTTTTAGAAAATCTTTGTTGCATGCAAAGTGCTTGCTGAAATGCTTGTGATACATTTCCTTTTTTTTTTTCAAATGATATAGGGAATTACGTTTTATGAGAATATGATTATGTAGTGTGATTGTCCATGTACATGATGTCAAAATTTTGTTTATTTTTAACAAGTAATGCTACTTATGCAAAGTTGAAATACAAACTTTGTGCAATTGTGTTGGTATTGTTTGTTTTTCAACTGATGTAGAAAATGAAGTGGGTACTTTCGTTCATAGGTGAATTTAATCGCACATTACCAATGGGATAACGAAATGCATAATTGTTATTGATAGTTGCTGTACCAACTTTGCGATTAAAGTGTTGTTGTTTCAATGTTTTGTCATAGCTATTCGGGGAACAGAGTATATAGTAGTGATGGTTTTGATATGTGGGCATTTTGCTTGCTTTAAGCCTAAATATGCTAGAACCTAAATGTATTTTTTGTATTGTCTCAGCGTAATGGATCTGGTTCGGTTTCCGGTTGTGTTTGATGGGGAATGGGTTAACGTGGACGGTAACTATAAGTTCAATGGCCGTGAATGTAAAGGAGTTATGCTGCCCCCTTCAACCACTTATACAGAGTTGTTGAAAACTGTGGCTCGAACTATCAATGCCAATCTATCAGATTCCAAAATCACCATGAAGTTTGCATGGAACTCACCAGAACCATTGCCACCCACAGAAATAACGGGGGATGAAGATGTGCAATTTTTCATGGCTGAAAATCGTGTAGCAGAACTCCGTTATATTTACTTCTGAATCTAGGTCTGGCTACAGGTTAGGGAAAGACTGTGTTGATGTGGTACCGGAGCCGAATAGTATAATCAACATGATGTTAGGTTCCTAGGGAAGAGATGCCTGCAACTTTTGATCATGTAGAGCCATTATATAATGTGGACGTGGAGGGTCTCTCTCCTAATAACTTACCAAATGAGATTGAAGTGCCTCCTGATGAAGTTCCGGATACACAGCACACACAACCCAATAAATCACCACCGAGTGTTTCCTCTCGAAGCAGCCGCCCGGCACCCTATAAGGATAGACTGCCTAGGATTAGTTTGTTGGCGAGCAGTAAGAAAATTGTTGTAGATCCTAATGCTGTTCGAAATATTGTTAAGGTCAAGGATGACTTTGTAAGTCACAGTGGTCACAATGATGGTGTGTACGTAAAAGCATTGTTCAAAGACAGGAAGAGTTGCAAATGAAAATTGGCATGCTGGCCTTGCAGAAAAACTTTGAGTATAGAGTGACGCGCTCCTCAAAGGACATTTTGGTTCTCAAATGTGTTGCTAAAGATTGCAAATGGCGTCTACGTGCTGCAAAGTTGAAAGGTTCTGATTTCTTCCAGGTGAGGAAGTATTATCCTGTGCACAATTGCTCTCTGGATATTAGTCAACGAAATCACCGACAAGCAAGTTCGAAGCTAATTAGCAAGTTTATTCAGTCTAAGTGTGATGGCGTTGCACGGTCTTACAAACTGGTAGCATAAGGGAAGATATCCTAAAGCAATTTGGTGTTAACATAAGTTATGACAAGGCTTGGAGGGCCAGAGAATATGCACTGCACTCTGTAAAGGGTTCACTTGAGGAATCTTTCTCTTTACTTTCAGCATATTGTGAAATGCTTGAAAAGAAAAATCCAGGCACCATTACACATATAGAGACTGATTTAGAAAACCACTTCCAGTCTTTCTTTATGGCACTTGGTAGTTCAATCCGTGGGTTTAGATCTTCAATCAGACCAGTAATTGCTGTGGATAGGGCATTCCTCAAAGGTAAATACCAAGGCATCATGTTTCTTGCTGCTTGCAAAGATGGAAATGATCAAACATATCCTTTAGCATTTGGTATTGGTGACTCAGAAAGTGATTCATTGTGGGATTGGTTTTTGACTAAGCTTAGAGATTTAATGGGTGAAGTTGATGATCTTGTATTCATATCTGATGATAATGTAAGCATAAGGAAAGGTATAACAAATATTTTCCCACATGCAAATCATGGTGCATGTGTATATCATATCGGACAGAACCTTAAGGCTAAATTCAAAGATGTTAATGTGCACGAACTTTTCTTCAAAGCAGCTTCCTTATATCGTCAATCAGAGTTCAATGATTTCATGGCTGAAATTCGTAAAGTTGATCAAAGAGCTGATCAGTATCTTGTTGAAATTGGATATGAGAATTGGGCACGTGCATATTCTGATGGGCGACGGTATAATATTATGACTATTAATACAGCTGAGTGCATGAATGCTATTGTAAAGGATGCCCGAGAGCTTCCCATCACAAAACTAGTCGATCATATTAGGGAGCTGTTGCAAGTGTGGTTTTGGGAACGTCGGAATGAAGCTGTGAATATGAATAGTCAATTGACAAATTGGGCTGAAGGCGAACTCCAACAAAGGCACGATAAGTCTCTTTCATATCAGGTCTTAGAGTCTGACCTGAACGAATTCATTGTCAAAGATGGGTTTGTGGAGGACAAGGTTAACTTACATGACAGAACATGCAGTTGTCAAGAGTTTCAGCTTGAGCAGCTGCCATGCGAGCATGTCCTTGCCGTTTGCAGAATTCATAACATTTCCTGTTACACTTTATGTTCATCTTTCTACAGTTCTGAGGCTTTGGTGGCCGCATATGCAGAGCCTATTTACCCTGTTGGCGCACCAGAAGAATGGGATGTTTCAGAGGAAGTCAGAAACCATATTGTCCTACCACCAGCTAAGCATCGGACATGTGAGCATTCTACAAAGAAACGAAAACAGTTGCAGAGGGAAGATAAAATGGTACGTAAATGTGGGAAGTGTGGCAGTCTAGGTCACAACCGTCAAACATGTAAGGCAGCAGAAGCGGTCATTCCCAGCTCCAGCAGTTGCTGAAGACCAATGCTGTATCTGATGTAAAAAAGAATCAAATTTTCTGAGTTTTTTTGTATATTTTGTCTTTAATATTTGACTCATCATATTGATGCTTCATTTCTTTCTGTAGGCATTCGAACACTAACTTGTAGAGGGGAAAAAATGAAGTATCCTCTAATTTTCTCTAACAAATTTTACACTTTAGAATTGGTTGGTGCCGCAATCTATTCAGTTTTGCCTTTCATGCTTTTCGCCAATGGCAAGTTTCATTGCCAATGTTAGTCTAAGGTTTTACTTAGTCCCGAACCAAGTTATGCTGAAAGGAGTTATGTTCTACTGTCCTGATTAATAGTCTCCAGTTAATCATTATGCGATTAGATTTTGTTTTTCGCTCAGAATTATAATGTCTTGTGGAAACTGTTTTTTTTTTAAACCTAAATACAGTGTTGCTGTTAATAGAAAACATCTAAAATGTACAGCAACGAAGAAATTTTCTAAAGTGCACAAACTGTCCGTCTGGTTTGCTAAATTCACATGTCCCTACAAGTTGGGAGTAACGACAGATTACTAACTTGATCTAACGGTAATCCAATCCCCTGAGGAAAAGTCAGTCTCTAGCTCCAGTCGTCTTACCACTCTGTATCTGTTGCCACAATGCCTAGTTGAGAATGGATTTCTGCATTAAAACTCATCCTCATCCGGAGAATTTGATTCATCAGAATCGTATTCGTCTTTAAAATCTAAGATGCTTGATGGTGAGCATGCGCATTCCTCTGTTGAATTTTTCTTTGCATTCCCTGAAATAAATAGATGGTTGAGTAACTCCTCTGCTGACCACCTCTTCTCTGGCTTCCTCTCCAAGCATTTAGCCAAGAAATCGAGTACCTTCTTGAAGAACTGAGTAGGAAAATAAGGCTTCTCATTGCTACATGCAATCTTTAGAAGAGTCGCAGCTGCATTAGAAATTTTATCGCCCCATGGGGGCCTTCCAGTGGCCATTTCAATTACCATGCATCCCAAGGACCAAATATCTGTAGCAAAATCCAATCCTTCATTTCTCAGGACCTCAGAAGCCATCCACAATGGAGTCCCCCCAATAGATTGCCAGGACTGCTTCAAGTTTCCGTTGTTTTTCAAGTCGTTTACCCTCCTTGCACATCCAAGATCAGGCAATTAAACGTCCCCATGTGATCCCAGGAGCACGTAATTGCATTTAAGATCACAATGCAAAATCTTATCACCATGAAGAATCTCTTTTGTATACAATCGAATGACCCCTGCATCTAATGTTCCTCCAAACTTCTCTGCCACATCTAATAAGCTTCCTCCGGCCATGTACTCTATGAATATATTAACAGTTTTTTCACCATTTCTTCCCTAAGTGAAATCTATCCCTAGACACTGCACAATGTTTGGTGAATTAAGACTTTGAAGGATTTCAGCCTCATTCCTTAAAGCTTGAACTCCAGCTTCGGACTCTGCAGATTTTACAACGAAAAGTGCACCCGTGCCCTTGTTCATTGCCTAACAAACAGAACCAAATGATCCTGAACCAACCACTTTTCCCTCCACCCAGTCCCCGCATTGAGAACACGAATGTTGATGATTTGCAGCCATTATGCTCTCTTTTTTCATCTATGGAGAAAGACAGTATGATAAAAGTCCTCGGTGATCAGCAACGAATCAGGTACAAAACCCAATTCAGAGGACACTGATCCCTTTGAATGCATGTACCTCACAAAAATTCTCTGCCTTTCAAAACCACCACCAACAACAACAGCCTTAATACTATGTCTATAAAATGAAATGTAATGCACTGCGAAGAGCGGTTTCCAGAGGAGCAGAAAACTGCCCTTACAGGCACAATTTCTATCTCACCAAGCAGTTACTAGTATTATTATTATGACTTCTTCCAAAGTGCAAGGAATATTTGAGGAAAATTGAATTTATATGCTTATGAAGTTCAATGAAACGCAAATGGTTTGTTGTCCTAGCTCTTTTGGTACAGTTTGAATTTTGACTGATTAAGAGGCCTAAATATAAGGAATGTTGTTCCTTCTGGAGAATAGTGCTTTTCTAAGAATCACACTTATATATAATAGGTTCCTGATTTTGTATTTTTATTTATTCTGAAACTGAGAGTTGGGCGTTACACTTGACATCAATGAGGAGAATTTTCTGGAGCCATCAGTTTTATTTCTGAAGGCAAACATTTGATGGCAATGGATGATTCAAAGGCCAATTGCAGCATTAAAGCATGCCTTGATACTCTTCTTCCTTGAAAGCTGTGTTTAGACAGTACTTTCTTCGCGAGTTATTTTGGCCATAAAATGAGTTAGCAATAGTCTTTGGTTTATGTTGAAAATAAAGATTCAAAGTTAGGATTTATTTGTAATCTAGGTTATTTTAGGAATAAGTTAAATTATAATGGGAAGATTTATTAGGATTCTTTCCACATTTTGTTTCCTATTATTTAGGAAAGGATAGATGTAGTCTCTTATTTTTTCTCCTATTTTGCTGTATATATTTCCTGTACATACTGTTCTGGAAAGTAAGAAAAAGAGGAACCAATTCACGGTTTTCTTCATGGTATCATAGCTAGGCTCTAAATCCTAGTTCTCCTATCAGCCGTCATTTCCTTCTTCTCCTGGTATCACCTCTTTTCAACAGTATCCACCTTCCTTCCTCTCCCATTAGTTGTATTCTCTGTGGCAAAATACGGGATGGCTTCTTCATCAATTTCCGTTACAATATCACAGTCTAAAGGAAACGTGGAGACTGCAACTCATGGTGGAATTGATTCTTCACCAATCTTAATTACCAGTCATAAATTGAACGGCCACAATTTTCTCCAGTGGTCACAATCTGTCATGATGTTCATATGTGGCAAGGGTAAGGATGATTATCTCACGGGTGAGGCGGCCATGCCAGAGGTGTCAGATCCTAGTTTCAAAAGGTGGAAGTCAAAGAACAACATAATCATGTCATGGCTTATCAATTCCATGAACAATGATATTTGTGAGAATTTTCTTCTGTTTGGGACTGCAAAAGACATATGGGATGCTGCAAAGGAAACCTATTCTAGCTCTGAGAACACATCAGAGTTATTCCAGATTGAAACCATCCTTCATGACTTCCGCCAAGGAGAACAATCTGTCACTCAGTACTTTAATACTCTGACTAGGCATTGGCAACACCTTGATCTATTTGAAACATACCCTTGGAAGTGCACCGACGATACAACCTTGTACAAGAAGATTGTGGAACAGAAGAGAACATTTAAATTTCTCCTTGGACTCAATAAAGATCTTGATCAGGTTAGGAGCCGTGTACTCGGGACAAAGCCTCTACCGCGCCCTCGTGAAGCCTTTTCTGAAGTTAGGCGTGAAGAAAGTAGGAAAAAGGTGATGATGGGGTCATCAGAACCAACACTAGACGCCTCTGCACTTGCTGCCCGTGCATCCAACTCTGTAGGGTTAGTGAAAATCGTACAAAGAAAGAAAGACCATGGTGCGATCATTGTCGTAAGGCAGGCCACTATAAGGAGAGTTGCTGGAAAATTTATGGCAAACCTGCTGATTGGAAACATCGTTCCAAAGGTGACCGTGAATCTCATGCTCATGCAGCATCCACCACGGACAATTAGGCCCTACCCGAGCCAAATCCATTCAGCAAGGAGCAAATGGAGATTCTTCAAAAGCTTTTCGATCAAGCCACTTTGAACTCCAATGCAGGGACAAGTTTAGTGGCTCAGAAAGAGACTCATTCAGCATTTGCAGCCACTAATGGAGCAAGCAAACCCTGGATAATTGACACCGGTGCTTCTGATCACATGACTGGAGATGCCTCAATGTTGCAAGATTATAAAGCTAGCATCAACAGCACTTCAGTCCGGATCGCAGATGGCTCTCACACAAAAATAGCAGGGACAGGTTCCATCAAACTCACTAAGGAGTTACACCTTAATTCTGTACTTTATGTGCCTAATTTGGCTTGCAATTTACTTTCAATTAGTAAATTCACTCGTGATCAGAATTGTATAACTAAATTCTATCCAAATATGTGTGTTTTTCAGGACTTGGATTCGGGGAAGACGATTGGCAATGCTGACCTATGTTCTGGACTCTATCTACTCAAAAGCGATCAATCCTCCTTCATACAAGATTCGAGAGCAAATTGTGCCAAGTCCAATAGTCTGTCAACTAGTTATCCTCATTCTATTGTTAGTCCAAATGTCAATAACGATAGTGAAATTGTTCTGTTACACTATCGATTATGTCATCCTAGTTTCATGTATCTCGCAAAAATTTTTCCCAATCTATTCATTAATAAAAACCCCTTTATCCTTTCATTGTGAAATTTGTCAATTTGCAAAACATACTCGAAATGTTTATTCAAGTGTTAAGTATAAGCCTTCTTGTCCATTTGCTTTAATTCACAGTGATGTGTGGGGTCCCTCAAGAATTAAAAATGTTTCTGGGGCTCGCTGGTTTTTATCATTTGTGGATGATCATACTCGTCTCACTTGGGTGTTTCTCATGAAAAATAAATCCGAAGTTAGTCAAATCTTCCAAAACTTTAACGCCATGATTCAAACCCAATTCAATACCAAAATCCAAGTCCTCAAAACCGACAATGCCAAGGAATATTTCAAAGACTCCCTCAACTCATATCTTCTCCATAAAGGCATTCTTCACATCAGTTCTTGTGTTGACACCCCACAACAAAATGGGGTCGCTGAACGCAAAAACAGACACCTTCTTGAAGTGGCTCGCTGTCTTTTGTTCTCGTCTCATGTTCCTAATTTTTTTTGGGGTGAAGCTGTTCTCACTGCAGCCTACTTAATCAATCGAATGCCTTCTAGAGTCTTGGGGTTTCATTGCCCAAGAAAAGTTCTTCTCAATTTCTTTCCACACACTAGGACTGTTTCAGCAGATTTACCACAAAAAATATTCGGTTGCACAGCATATGTCAATATTCACTCTCAACACAAGACCAAACTTGATCCCCGATCTCTCAAGTGTATATTTTAGGCTATTCTCCACATAAAAAAGGATACAAATGCTATTCTCCTCACACCAGAAAAATATATATTTCCAGAGATGTAACATTTGTTGAAAACCTATCTTTCTATTCCAAAACTATTGTTCAGGAAGTGAGTACGAGTGAACATCAGCCTTAGGAATCTTCTTGGCAATCTTGGCTGGAAACCCCTCATGAAAACCCTCATAACTCAACCACCACACACGATCAATCTATCCAACAACCATAATCAGCAATCCTCCCAACATCTTCACAGCTTTTTGAGTCGTCTGAGTCCTCCCAACCACAATCAGCCGAGTCACCCCGTCATCCATCAGCTCATCAACTACAGCCTCTAATCTCACCTCTTCCACAACTTGATGTTGATAATCTCAATGTTTATAGGAGGAGAAGAACTAGAGAGCAGATAGAGCACGGAACTCAACCACATGTCCAAGAAACTGAACCAAATCCAAGCTCTTGTGAAGACAACACAGGTATGGATAGTCTTGCCTCGGTTGAGTTCATGGTTCCAAGTGTTGATGATTCAAATAAATCAATTGCAGAAAGAAATAGGGTTCGAAGTTGCACCACTCATCCAATTGCCAAATATGTCTCATATGATGGTTTGTCCTCATCATACTGAGCCTTTGTTTCTTCTTTAGATAATCTACATGTTCCCAACAATATACAAGAGGCTCTCGGTCATCCTGAGTGCAAGAGAGTTGTTCATGAAGAAATAAATGCTCTTGGGAAAAATGATACATGGGTTATAACATATCTGTTCTTGAGAAAAATGATACATGGGTTATAACAGATCTTCCTGCAGGGAAACGACCAGTTGGATGTAAGAGAATTTTTACTGTTAAATACAAGGCAGATGGAAGTGTTGAGAGGCTCAAATCTCGTCTTGTAGCTAAAGGGTTCACACAGTCATATGAGATTGATTATCTTGAAACCTTTGCTCCGGTTGCGAAGCTCAACACCATCAGAATCTTGCTCTCCTTAGCAGTAAATCTAGATTGGTACTTATACCAACTAGATATAAAAAATGCGTTTCTCAATGGCGATCTTGAAGAAGAAGTGTTTACGGAAGTTCCCCAGGGTCTTAATCTGAATCTTACTGGAAATAAAGTGTGCAAGCTCAAGAAATCTTTGTATGGGCTTAAACAATCCCCTCAAGCATGGTTTGATAGATTTGCGAAGGCAGTTGTAAGACTTGGTTACACTCAGTGTCAGGCAGATCACACTCTATTCCACCGAACATCACAAGCAAAGAAGATCTCTCTCCTAATCGTATATGTTGATGACATCATTCTCTCAAGAAATGATGAGGAAGAACTGCAGAAGTTGAAGAAACAGCTAGCTCAGGAATTCGAAGTTAAAGATCTAGGGAATCTGAAATATTTTCTTGGGATGGAGGTGGCAAGATCTAGAAAGGGAATTGTTGTCTCCTAGAGGAAATACACCATGGACCTACTAAAGGAGACTGGTATGATTGGGTGTAAACCAGTAGATACTCATATGGATCCCTACAAGAAACTAGGCTCAGTTGAGAATAGTGTTCCAGTCAATAGGGGGAGATATCAAAGGCTGGTTGGTCGTTTAATCTATCTCTCACATACCCGTCCAGACATAGGCTTTGCTGTTAGTGCTGTGAGCCAATTCATGCACAATCCTACAGAGGAACACATGGATGCAGTCTTTAGAATTCTGAAGTATCTGAAGATGACACCTTGAAAAGGATTGTTTTTCAAGAAATCAGAATATATGAATATTGAGATCTACTCCGATGCAGACTGGGCTGAAGATGTCACAAATAGAATATCAACATTTGCTTACTGTTCCTATGTTTGGGAAATCTAGTAACCTGGAGGAGTAAGAAACAATCAGTTGTAGGTAGGAGTAGTGCAGAAGCAGAGTTCAGAGCTTTGGCAAATGGAATCTGTGAAGGAATTTGGATAAAGCGTGTACTCAAGGAACTCGGTGTGTGCAGCCCTTCATCCATTCTAATGAGGTGTGACAATCAAGCAGCAATCAACATCGCTAAAAACCCAGTGCATCATGATCGAACCAAACATGTCGAAATTGATAGGCACTTCATCTCAGAGAAGGTCACTAGTGGAAGTGTGGAACTAAAGTACATTCCAACTAGACAACAAATTGCAGACATCCTTACTAAAGCACTGCCAAGACCTAACTTTGAAGACTTAAGTAACAAGCTGGGTTTGTATGATATACACACACCAGCTTGAGGGGGAGTGTTGAAAATAAAGATTCAAAGTTATGATTTATTTGTAATCTAGGCTATTTTAGGAATAAGTTAAATTATAATGGGAAGATTCATTAGAATTCTTTCCACATTTTGTTTCCTATTATTTAGGAAAGGATAGATGTAGTCTCCTATTTTCTCTCCTATTTTGCTGTATTCCCTGTACATACTGTTCTGGAAAATAAGAAAAAGAGGAACCAATTCACGGTTTTCTTCAGTTTATAAAGCTGGACGTGATGCCAATCAATCACTGCTACGTGTTGGTGTATTATTAGTGTGACAGTTATGTAATGTCCATTAGTAAATGAGATATCTTAATTTTGTAAAAATAGCATCACTCACAAAACTGGAAGTACCATTGGGAAATTTTAAGTACAAGATATCAGATAAATACAACTACAATAACATTTAAAATGGCTTTAGTTTACCATATACAAAGCTCCAAAAGCACCAACGTTCTCTCATATTTCTATGATAATCTCCTCCCTTACTCTATACAAAAATCAAGTAATGTAAAACGTTATAAAACAATCAATTTATATAAACATTCTCCTGCAAGTGTGATCAAATAAAGACTGCAAAAGACTTTTGGCTCCTTGTTCTTCTGGCAGTTTCAGAAGCCTTGCAACTTTGGAGAACCCAGCATGATACCTAAGCAGAGATTCTTCAGTTACTTCGGGTTTCATCCGCTTTTCCAAAGTTTTGGGTTTGGGCCTTGTTAAAGCCCATTGCATGGCCCATATGGCCAAAGGCCTCATGTAGCACAGTGATCTGTATTGGTCATCGGTGTTCCAAGCTTCTGGAGTTTGAAAAGCATAACTGTGAAGAAAACATCAATTTGTTAGTGATTGAAGAACAGTAAATCTTGAGCAGATTATTGTAGTTCTGCAGAAACTGTACAGACTTCCTATTACTATAATATGCATAAAATTTTCCAAAACTGAGTAATTTAACAATAGGGTCAGTTGTAATTATCTTAAATTTTAATAACTAGAGTATGATGCTTTATGAGTTCATGATGCCCTGAAAGAAAGCACTAGGAAAAAAATGAGGTGCAAGCAAACATTAAATAAGATTATCTAAGAATGTTAACACTAGCCTGCTTATGCTTCATTGGTAGCACTGCATTTCAAACGAAAAGCTAACTTACCCAAGTCCAGTTTCAGACCATGCAGCTTCATAGATTCCACGGGCAGTTTGAAATCCTATGTCTGCCAAATCTTCATGGACCATAGATGCAGCAACTGCATATGTGACGCCAGACCATATTTCTCTTGACTGCATTGATGACATGTCAACTCTTCCATCAGGTAGCATCCCATTAACTGCCCCCCGTTTCCCACCCATCACCCTTAAGACATTGTAATTATAAACCTTTTCCAATGCACTTCTTGCTTTGTCTTCATCAACAATCGGCAAAAGACCACATGCTCGGGCATACCTACAATAGATCAACAAAGTACATTCCACTTTCAGAAGAAAAAATATACTTACAATAACCAAAGCATTTTTTATATTCATATTTTTTCTAAAAGATTATGAAGCATACTTTTATCCGAAAAGATAAATGAAGCTAACAATTAGTTCAACACACCATTGTCCAGCCAATTGATCAGCTTGAATAGACGAACTTTGACTGCTACCACTGTTGTCATAATTGAAGTAGGAACCATTCCACAATTTCTCATATACAACTTTTGCTTTCTGAAATTTCAACCAAAAATAATCCTCAGAGCCCCTGTCACCTACTTCACGAGCCAGAGCTGATGCAGCTTGTAAAGCTGCGACCCATAGCCCTCCACTGTAAGCACTTATACCGGACACTGACCATGTATCATATGTTTGATCAGGAAAACCATCATTCTCAATCATACCATCACCATCCCTATCAAATTGGTCCATATAAGCCATTGCAACGTAAACTGAGGGCCAAACAGCTTTTGCAAACTTCTTGTCTCCTGTGGCAACGACATCCCTGTACACTTGGAGAACAAATTTCGGATTCAAGTCTTTCCACCTGGCAGTGTCATAAAGGCAGTAGGCATTTACTTCAAACCATGGGTCACAAATTCCAATATCATGAGGAACAGCTCCAAGAACCTTTCTTGAGACCCACTGCCCGTCGTCTAGAAGCTTCATCTTACTGGGGTCATGCATCATTACAGCTGCTGCAAAGTCTCTTTGGATACTGAGTTGAATTTTAGGAAATAACATGATCAGTGCAAAAGAAGAGTAGAAATGAACATCATAGGTGTTCCACATTAGATATTCAATTCCTTCAAGATAAAGGAATTGACCAATGTTTTCTTCTCCATCTTGAAGCAAATTAGTTCCAAAAGCAGAATTGAGCGCAACTGGTGTGTATATTTGCTCAAGTATTGAACTCATCCTCTCAAGAATGTTGACAGCAGTATCATTTTGATTCGGTACGTCAACAATTCTCTTCAAATCTGATTGTGACCAATCAAGGGAAAACTTTCTATGGCCAATAGTTACTAAACTATGGACAGTAGGTGATCCATCTGCAAGACAAATAAAAGGTTAACTCATGTCCATGAAGTAATCAAATTTCAGAAGAGTAGACTGTACACTGTACATACCAGTCCAAACTGCGCCTCCAGCATTTAGATAATAGAGCTCATTAAAGAGAGTGATGGGATACCTGCAAAAGAATCTTCCGAAAAACTTTAGAATCTTAATATATGAGAAATCAGATAAAAGACTTTGGGAAACGCATCTCATCTCACCACTCAGGAAGCCTCTTGTCTTCAAGAATAGGTCTTTGCCATGCTTCTATCTGTAACTCCCAACTACCATGCTCTTTGTTTAAGAAAAAAATGAGTCGGTAAAAATATAACTGAGAGGGTCTTATAAGTTAAAGTAGTGACAAGCACACATTTAAGATTTGAAAGAAAATAATTGGACAATGATAATTGAAACATACCAAGAATAGCATCACGGGCAATATTTGCAGCTGCATTCTGATGAGTACCATAGAATTTTGTGTAACGCCTGATGATGAAAGCCTTTCAGCATACAGACAAATTTTGGTATCTGATTTTTCTCATGCAATCTCCAGCTTACCTGTAATATGTCTTTCCACTCATAAAGTTCGCCTCAGGGCAGTCCCATGCCAATGAAAATGTAACTTGGCCCTCTGAATCTGGGGGAACAGTCACAGAAGCTGCAATGGCTGCCCCTATGGATGATCCCGGTTCTGAAGTTACCGATGTTTCCATAGAATTAAGGCGATCAAAGGATCCATGCTATTACAATATAAGAATAGATATTATTCTCTGTAGTAATGTGATAAAAGAGGCATGGAGAACATAAGATAAATAATCTGATGCAATCAATTCCCTGCTGAATCCGAGGTATAGAAAGACTTTCTTTGAAAGAATGAACCAAGAGAGAAATTGCCAACAACAGAAAATAGTAGCCCATACAAATTCTACGTAACCTGAACATAGAAGTCACTAACGGGTGAACACTTTTTCAGCGATAATTTAATCGAAATACACATCTTGTAAATCCAAATCCGATGATCATCCTTCTTAGAATTTTATTAACTTAAGCATATTGCCTTACCATTTAACTTTCTACGGAAAAAAAAAAAACTGAGGCAAATGTCTATAACCTCACCTTTAACATGATCTAAATGTAGGAGACCTCCATGGTCTGGAAATATCAGTAACCCTTCTCCATTGGGATGTTTTTAACAAATTGTGATGAAAGGTTTTAAAACAAATCTCATCATTCTTCAGCGAGGCGTGTGATGAATTTTAAAGCCAGGGTTTCATATATACAGTGCCAGATATTGCAGAAACAGAATAATTCATATGATGGTCTCTTCTGCTGAATCCATAATTGGGGTAAGTTGCAAAAAGAAATAATATCATGTACTAACCTCTTTTATTTCGTGCCACATGTCCTTTGCTGTTAAACCTAGGGAGTTACCAGATATCACAAAATGAGGACACAATGAGACATGGACACCATCAGTCGCCTGTGCTGCAAGTGCAAAAGTCACTGGGGGTAGCTGATGTGAAGTCCTGTAATGACGGATGCAAGATGATATGTTAAGTAGCACAAGATATAGCAAATGAAATTTCCTATCCAAGTCTTCAGTTCTTTTTCCCATCTATATCATGGAAAGATACTTGCTTGTGATGTAAAAGAACAGCATGCACGCCATTGTTCATCCTACAGGGATTAAGAACTATTAGTTAGTATAAAACCACGGGCATGAAATGTATGTATAGAGTAAAAAAATAATGACAAAGATTGTTACTTTGTTTTTGAATTGTAGTGTTGACCAGTAAATTCAGAATCCCCTCCAACAGAATTCTGAGGCATACAAAATTCAGAGGTCATATTCTTGTCCAAAAATCAACATTGTATTATCGACAAACCCATGCAAGGATAAAAGGCACCTACTGTCCATGTGAAAAGCAAGGTGATGTCTGCAGAAGTCTTTCCTGAGTTATATATCTGAAAGAACATAAAAACTAGCAGCTTAATCCCAAAAAAACCTTTATCGAATGCCCAACAAACAAATTTCTCAAGGAGCTCTTCCTACCGTGTAGGTAAAAACTGATACAGGGTAGCTGCTCTCCTTATAATTATGTGGTATAATTGGGGAAATTTGGCGACAAACAATTCTAAGTTCTGGATCAGGTTCGCCTGCATTGACAGATAAACCTATCTATAATTATATGTCCAATTTTAAGATGCAAACACTCTCAAAGATACCTATATTTAAAATCAAATTACCCTCATGTACAGTCCAAGCTCTTGGGTATAAAGCATGATATGTTGACTTATCTCCCTTCAGATTCCAATCCCAAGATCCAATCCCTGCAGCTGTTGTATCTCTGTTTACGTATATCATCAAGTAAGCCTTGATTTTAGTTTTATTACATCTTGATTCTTTTATGTCAGATTTCAAATGAGAGGAAATATGATTGAGAATAAATTACTATGCAGTAGATTGATGGCTTACTTCAGCACCTCTGGTGTCTTTGGACACAGCACACTGGAATATTTTTGGCCATTTGAGCGTGAAACAAAAACCTGCATGTGGTGTTCACATAAACAATACAAAAGAATAAGATCATTTCACAAAAAACAAAAAAAAAAAGAATCAGCAAAAGTAACTGCCTCAACAATCATTCAACAAGATTTGTCTCAAAAGCTAGAGAAAACCACTAAAATCCAGTAACCAAAAACCTACTCAGTTGGGGATTGATCATCTTTTTCTGAAAAAGGCTATAATTTGGGGACAAGTGAACAACACAAGACTCCAAATTGGAGGTGCTGATCAAGGTTCTTATTGTTAGTTGAGGCTGATTATCAAGACTTTCTTTGATTAGATTAATAATCACAGATAAACAAGAGAACAGAAGAAATTAAAAAATGTGTAATGCAAAACAATGTAGTCTCTACAAGCTTTTACTATCTAGCAAACAGAACTTTTCATAGTGCATGTGAATTTATTTAGTGGAAAAAAATATATATTTTTTTTCTTTCTTCTCTTCACGAGAGAGATACATAAGACTTACAGAAAATTGATTTGCTAAAACTGGTTTATCTTCACACACTCTAGGGAATATTTGCCAGCGCTGAAATTCACCTCTATAACTTCTTCCAATGCTTCCTGAACTGAAGGTTTCATTTCCCCAAAAAGAAGACAAAATAAAATAAAACGTCAGAGGAGACACAAAACAATTTATTCAGGTTCTACAACTGCTTCAAAATAAACAAGCAACAAGTAGGACTAGACATTAAGAATCGAAGGGAATGTCTCCAATGGAAATGTCATGAGAACATTAACAAGGCGCTATGCAATTTGGAAAACAAAATCTGAAACACTCAGGTGAATGACGAGGGAGAAAGAGTCACCCAACACCACCAAGGGGAACACCATGAGAAGATGTTAGATGGCGCTTGATGAATGGATCAATGAAAGCCCGCTGCAAAAGATATCATGAAGACAAACATGGACCAAGATTTTAGTATTTTTAAGTTGTAGACAATATTCTTAGAAATTTTGAAACACCACAATGAAGTGGAGACTGAAGATATTAAAAAAGAGCATACCTTTCCTTTTGCAGCTTCTTCCCTAATAAGGCACCAAATCCGAACACCTATGGGAGCCTATCCAACGAAAAAAGGGGGAAAAAATTGACAGGAAGTCAACATAACTTTCTAACTTTCAAATACAATACGAAGAATAGGTTTTCAGAAGCTTTTGATATCTAAACCTGTAACATACCAACTGAACCGTTTCTTTCCAATTCAATGTAAACTGTGAAAGAGGGATTTCCCCAGTACTTAATTTTCTCTGCCAAGTAAGTGATGCGGGTTTCGCTGGGTCAACCTTAATACAGGCAAAAAGAGAAAATTAGATATGAAGCATACTTTAAAAAGGCTCAAAGCATCATCTACAGAGTAAACAAAGAGCTCAATGAATCCCAAAAAAGAAACAGCGACATCAATTGTCTCATGAACAATATCCCATAAAGTGATAAAGAAAACTTCTCTCAGTCTCAACATCAAAAGAGAGTGTGAGCATATGCATGGTTTTTCTGATGTATTCTGTACAAGAACTGTTGCATAAATGCCAATTGAAGAAAAACATTGTCTAACATACTTAAATCTTTTGAATGTTTGAAGAGAATATCTTATTGCAATTTCATAGTGCAGATTGGAAAATTTAAAAGCTTTTTCAGAATGCATCAAGCTTACCTTATCAAACGAAGAATTCAATGGTTCCTTCTCTTCTTCATGAAGGCCGTTCTCCAAAATCTTTCCTTCAAACATCCTCTTCCTGTTCAAAAAACATGGTTATCAGATAATAAAACTTTGCTAATTAGACAATACAATCCTTAAATGCAATTCACTTCATGCAAGATTGTTTGCCAACAAGTTAGATAACCAGAATGCCTTATATCCCAGAGCAACCATTCTGGTGATGCAAGATTGCAAGTTCTCTTCTCCATCTCTCCATCTTCTTAGCAACCAAACAAGAACTAAATCCTCAGAAAAACATGAATTAAGAAATTCAAGGATAAGATTCCCTCACATAATTATTACACATCAACATAGACAATGGAAGAATTGGATGAGTATAGCAAAGACGCAATGCCACACTGAAATTCAACTCAATACAGTATAACTGATTGCTATCTGATTAATCAATTGCTCTGTCAAATGCCAACAAAAGAAGAAACTGAACTAAAAAATCATAGATCCCAATCCAACTAAACAATGCACAAACAAGTGCTACCTTCTAAAGAAAAGAAAAATTCACAGTTTCCCAGAACTGGTATCACCAAGATCACTCATGTACAATCTACTGAGCACACTTACATACACACATAAGTAAAAACATGCATGTATAGACACATGCATCTAACCACATAATTACATGGCGAAAATGATCAAAAGCTTCAATGTCAGAGTCCTTTACGACCCATTTGACAAATTCATTCCATCATCTAAATTCCAAATAAAGTTCATCAAAAAAGTCCCTCCACACACATGTTCATTCATTTATTGATACACATACATTTATTGACATACACCTACATACACATAAACCCGTCCATCCAGCCAACAACAAATAAATACATACACGCATAGATCAATGGATGCCATACATACAACCATATAACTACACGTACAATGTATAAATCAATCAACAGCTCCAATGCCAGATTCATTCACAACCCATTTCACCAATTCATCATATAATCTGAATTCCAAATGAACGTCATAAAAAAGATCATTCAACACCTATTCTCACACCCATACATCTATTCATATGCCTGCACATGAATCTTGGTGCTGACTATCAATCAAAAGAGCCTCAAAGCAATCAAAGATCGATCAAAAAGAGAAATGGGATTCACATTATTAACTGTAACTGACCTGAGAAAATTTCGTCGGAAACTGAAAACGTGGAGACCTGTTTTTGTCTTAGTTCAGCAAGTGTAAGAAGCAGAAAGAACTTATGCAACAACCAAAGAGCACAATTTTTGCAATAAAATAAGTAAATTATGAATAATAATTTCAAATTAATTAAAACAGATTGTTGATTGGTCAAAAATATTGAACCGTTTTTTTTTTTGGACTTTATTTAAATTATAGTTGTAAGAGTTTGATTTTTTAATTTAATTTTTTAATTTTTGGGTTACAGATAATTGGATATTGTTTCATAATTTCCGTACGGGATTTTATGCAATATAAATGAAATTCACACTACAATAAATAATTAGATTTTCTTTGTCATATTCGTAATATTTATAGGGAAAATTATAAATAGTGTTAATTTATTGAGGTTATATTGTATAATTATAACATAATTCCTTTGTTTTTCCTAATAAAGGAGAATTTATTAACTTTAAACTTATATCTTTTTTATTAAATAAAAATTATATTTATTTAGATTTCAACCAATTTTTATTTTCACATATTAATATGAGTTTAGTTTCTAATAATGTTATTCTTTAAAAAAAATGAATAAAGCGTAATGATTAATGAATGCGAGTTCTTTAATTTTTTTTAATTGTGAATTCTTTTCTATAAACAATTTTTATAGTTAATTCTCATATTTTTATTCTATTAGTTTCCTCCTAAAATAATGTTCTTTCATTTCCTCAATCAGATTATATTTCATATCGTGAGTCGTGTCCGTGTTGTATTGAAATTTTGACAAAATTTCAACTCCAACATAACGTACGTGGCTTATTTAGTAACACAATTTTTCCATTTTAAATCCACTTAATTATTTGATACAAATTGACCAAAATTAATTATGTATTTACCTATTAACATATATATTTTTAAAATTTAAACACATAATGAAATATGAAAATGATATTTGGTTTGGTAAGCCAGTATTTTTGTCAATAGAGGGGCTTCTAGTTCATTTTTATGATTGGACAAACCACCAATTTTTTTTCCGCTCAAGAGTACTTCACATATTGATAAATTTTTTAGCTTCAATCATTTTTATAATAAATTTACACTGTATATATAATAAATATATTTAACTTAATAGAGTTCATATGAATAAGTTAGTCATGTAAATATATCAATTTTAAGTTAGATAAATCTATCAAAATTTCACTTTTTAATTATTATACACATTAGTCAATTAAATTTCACATAAAAATTAAATTAAATTATAAATACAAAAGAATTAAATAAAATATAATTGCATTAAAATGTAGTTGGAATAGTCCATAGATGGTATTGAAAATTACTACGCTTCCACCATTATACGATTCACCCAAAATTAAAAAATTAAAGTAAAATTTGTAAATCCTTGTTTTCATGTAAAAAATTTAAATTATATATATGTAAATATGTAATGTACGATGTTATTCTACCACTTTAGAATTTTATTATTTTAAATGTTTGATATTTTTATTTCTAGTATAATCACACTTCAATTATAACGTAATTTAATCACATTATTTTAGTCTGATACTAAAATAATATTTAGTATTTTTTTTTATCCCATCCATTTCTCTTCTCCATCAATATGCTAATGCTTCAATCAATCATTGCAGAAAATTGTTTTGAAAAACTGAGAATTTATTTCTGTTTATTAAAATTTAAGAAATAGCTGGAGAGTTGTTAGCAAGTCCTTTTCATTCTTTACACTTTACATTTGTCTGCAGCACGTATCATGTAAAATATTTCTATCCGACGGCTAAGGTTTGTCTATATTTAGATAGCGATGTGAAAAGGATATCAAAGTTTTTTGGAATCTTCTTCTCCAAAAGGTTCTTGTGAAGATCTTTCTTTTTGTCCCAACTTGAATCAATGGCGATTAAGAAACAAGCATATGTATGATAGGTCCCTCAATGGGACACGTTCGTCTTTTAGATTGGGTATTTTAGCATATTTGAGACCCAATCTCATAATGAGCAGTATTAGAGAATCAAACTTTCATTTATAGTGGAAATTTGTTTATGAAACAATTCAGGTATATTTAGATGAAAGATTTAGAATTCAAAGGTAGTTTCGTTTGATAAAAGTAGGGTAAAGGATACAGAGACCCCTAATGTTTGAATAAGGGACACAGAGACCCCTAACGTTTGAAAAAGGGACACAAAACCCCCTAAGGTTTCAAAAAAGACGCTCAGACCCCCATTTGCTAACATAAATTATAATTTTAAAGTGCAATTACCATTATACCCTTATAGCATATTAAAAAATAATTGTTCATTGTCCAATTTATTTTTATATTATTAATAAAATTACGAATATAACTTCATTATCCAATTTTTTCATTTAATTTTTGTCAAATTTTCTCTTCAACTAAATAAATTTAATTCATTGTTCAAGAATAAAAATAAATTAAATTGATTACTAATATAATAAAAATAACAATTCTCAATAACAATTCTTCATTTAAACTTATATAATCAACAAAATAAAAAAAAATTGGTTACAACAATAATTGCAAAATCTTAATTGTACTAAATAAAATGAAAAAATTGAGTAATGAAGTTATATTCATAATTTTATTAATAATATAGAAATAAATTGGACAATGATCAATTATTTTTTAATATGCTATAAGGGTATAATGGTAATTGCACTTTAAAATTATAATTTATGTTAGCAAATGGGGGTCTGAGTGTCTTTTTTGAAACCTTAGGGGGTTTTGTGTCCCTTTTTCAAACGTTGGGGGTTTTTATGTCCCTTATTCAAACATTAGGGGTCTCTGTGTCCTTTACCCATAAAAGTATTATTAAGTTGTATCTCATATTACACTTATTAGACTTATAAGTAAGAGAAGTCTCTTTATCCAGTAAATTAATCTTTTAAATCAAATATCTAGACATCTAAACAAAAAATTTATTTAATTTTTAGTCTGCTCTATGTGACATTAATTATAAGTTATTTTTCATCATGTTATATATAATGATATCTACTATTATATATTTTTGAACAATTTATGTTACCAATTAAGTAGCACTGCAGATACAATTAATCATAAACAAATGTGATAGCAATTACCACATGTTTCGTCATTTTTAGAGAATGATAAAATAAATGAAGAAGAAACATATGGCATTCATATTCATGCCACGTCTATGCTGGTATATATCTTCACTGTTAGAAGTTTAACAACACTAATTTCGAAATTACATATGGCCTGTGTTGGATGTTGCCTTATAAAGAAACCCTACGCTGGCTAAGGGAGCAATATTTCAACCCTGTTTGATACTGTGCTTCTTAAAATTATTATTTCAAAAGAGTTGGATTATTGGCACTCCGTCATTAATCTTATAAAATTCTTATTATATTATAATTATATTTAAAGATAAATATAAATAGGATTAACCCCATTTATATACTTTCTCTTCAAATTTATTTTACTTGCACAATATGCAATTTTTTATTATCATTAAAATAATTCGAATTTAAGAAGTAATCTTCTAAACCGAAATAATATTCTTGTAATATACATAGCAACAAAATCAGGATACAATATAGTGGGAAAATAAATTAAATGAAATTTTATATCGTTAGAAATAATATTTTAAGGATTTTCAAATTAATTGTTGCACCCAAATTCTACAGGTATGATAAAATTACATTATACCCATAAAATATTCATTATTTTTTAAGTTTTTTTAATACTTTTTTTAGATTTTTTTTTAAAAATTAAATGACAAAGAATGTTTAAAGAGAGGATTACAATTGTTCAGACTGAAAGAGTGAGAAAGTTATTAAAAAATACAAGATCTGCAAATTAAAAAGTATTTGTTTAGAAAAATGATATTTTTATTATTAAATAGAATATAATTAAAAAAGAGATTTCAAGAGAATTTTGGAGGACTGCTAATAGCCGGACTCAATTAAAAATCATATTTTACACGTAATTTTAATAGTCATTTCATAATTATAATTTTTTTTATTTCACCAAATCACAAGACCTCAATATTAAACAAGGCGTCAAGCACAATGATCCTTCAACAATATTTTCTACATATGCCTCCATTTTATTACTCTTTTGGTGGTGTCAGCAGCATTTGGGATTATGGGATATCATCCACGTCCAATTCTCTCACTGCTTTAACATACCCATCAGATTCATCTCCTAGGCTTTGACACCAAAATTTCCTACGACAATGAAACTTTTAACTTGAGTTACTGTATTAACATTATCCCTCGCCCAGCTGCTTCGCTTCATTCAAGGTAGGATCAGTCTTTAATAACTTCGTTGAAAGATACCCACAAGCTCAGCTACCTTTCAGATATTCGGATCAACCTAACTCGCTAGGGGAAAAGTTTATTGCTGTCCCTACGACAATGAAACAATAAACTTTGCTGCAGACAGAAGAAAAGTTTATTGTTGATCATCATTATTAATTATAAGGTAACAATTAAGCTTCCACTATTTGGGTGAAATTTGCGCACCATTGAACTTTTTTTTTTTTTCTAACGAATTTCGTAAATTATAAGATTTTAAATTCGAATATATAGGTTGGGCCGGAGTCAGGGTTTAACTTTAGGGGTTGCCGAAATGTATAAGAAAAAAGTATTGTAACAAAAGCAAAGTAAGTGCTATTCAAATGTTAAATTAAGGAAGATATAAGCTAATTATTTTTTATACCATCCAATTTAATCATATATCAAAATAAATACATTCTGAAAAAGTTTTTGTTGCCGATTTTCAAAAAATTGGAGATTCAGGAAGAGATGTTGCTAAATTTTCTCCACGATCTTCTCCTTGATCTTCTCCTTCATTAGATCCTACTTGATTAATTCCTCCTGCTTTTCTTCCTCGTTTAACAAAATTTTATTGGACTTTCGGTTAGGAGTATCATTGTGACGGAATAATTCTAAGGTTTTATAACTTGGAAAATGAATCCTTTTTGTCGGATAGCTGTACATTATTTATAGAAAACAAAGGTGGTGGTTTCAAAGAAATAAAATAAAGTTTATGTATTAACAAGAAAGCAAAATCTAAATTTGATCCGTATAAATCTTGAAGAATCTACCATAAAGTACCTATGAACAAATCTATATCCGAAGAATCCGCTATAAAATACATACAAACAAATTTAAATCCAGAAGAATCTGCTACAAATTTGGCAAATAATATTGTAATTATAAAAAAATTGTAATTTTGTAGAATAAGATTTTTTTTTCCTTAATCAATTACATTTTTTCAGAGTAAAAATCAAGTTTAGAAGAAAATACGAATTTTTTTCATGAATTATAATTTCTCCCTCTATTATAAGTAAAATAATTGACTGATGTGATAATTTAGATAAAACTACTGCATCAATCGTTTGGACTTAAATGATTGGTAACCTCTCTATTTTTAGTTTATTGAAATATAATCATATAAATATTTTTTTGGTTACCATTTGGCGGAAAAAGCATATTGCTGGCAGGACCAATAAATCAGTGACACGTGGTAAATAAAGTTAACAAAGTGAAATCTACTTGTTTGATTGCATGTTAGTATAGCTCTCAAAGGTCAAAAGATAAATTTTATGAGAAAAAAGACAATTTCGATAAATATATCCAACATTAAGGGGTATTATTGAAACCTAAATTTTAGTGGTTAGAGCAAGTACGTGAGCATTGCATGTAATCATGCTCGAAACAATAGAATTGCATAATAAACCCAAACTAATTAACCTAATCTCTTTAAAAAATATAAATTTTATTTATTTTAATTGGATTTGACCAAGATCAGAGCAACCACCTAATGGTTCAAAATGGGATTATAGCGAAAATTTGGTTAAAACATTTAACATTTCTTTATTCGATATAATTCTTGCTCAATATCAAAATTGATTAGAAAACCTTTTCAATTTAGGACCAACTTGGTAACGTTATACCTTTTGAAATAATTGTTACCAGTTGTACTATAGAAATATTTAATTTTCAAAAGAATAATTAAAATATTTGATAAAATTTACTTTAAAAGAGCCGTAAGTTTTAAAAGCAGTCGTATATATTTGGTAAATCTTATTGTTTAACTATTCCAAGAATATAAATAATTAAATTGAACATAATATTGAATTAAATTTATCTAAATATGTATATAAAATTTTTTTTATTGTGTATATGTAATAACTGATAACTAAAATAAATAATTTTTATTTTTTACGTAGCTATCTCCATATAATTAGTAATAATAATAATCTATCTAAAATTAATAATTTTATTTCGTAATTAATAATGATAATTCTTAGATTTTATAATATATACGAAGATATATATGAAATTGTAGTGGTATAAAATGATTCTCCAAATCAGATTTTGAAAAGATATTCATTTCTTTCTTTTTTAAATCTACCGTAAGATGTGATAATATTGGCAAAAAATAATTACTAAAACAATTTATTAAGTACTAAAATTAATTTTTAATTTTTTAAAATTATTTTTTAACCTCCAAAAATAATTCTAAACAGGCCTTTAGTACGATTCTATAAATCTAATACAAGCTTCCACTATTTGGGTGAAATTTGCGCACCATTGAACTTTTTTTTTTTTTTTTCTAACGAATTCCGTAAATTATAAGATTTTAAATTCGAATATATAGGTTGGGCCGGAGTCAGGGTTTAACTTTAGGGGTTGCCGAAATGTATAAGAAAAAAGTATTGTAACAAAAGCAAAGTAAGTGCTATTCAAATGTTAAATTAAGGAAGATATAAGCTAATTATTTTTTATACCATCCAATTTAATCATATATCAAAATAAATACATTCTGAAAAAGTTTTTGTTGCCGATTTTCAAAAAATTGGAGATTGAGGAAGAGATGTTGCTAAATTTTCTCCACGATCTTCTCCTTGATCTTCTCCTTCATTAGATCCTACTTGATTAATTCCTCCTGCTTTTCTTCCTCGTTTAACAAAATTTCATTGGACTTTCGGTTAGAAGTATCATTGTGACGGAATAATTCTAAGGTTTTATAACTTGGAAAATGAATCCTTTTTGTCGGATAGCTGGTCATTATTTATAGAAAACAAAGGTGGTGGTTTCAAAGAAATTAAATAAAGTTTATGTATTAACAAGAAAGCAAAATCTGAATTTTATTTTATGTATAAATCTTGAAGAATCTACCATAAAATACCTATGAACAAATCTGTATCCGAAGAATCCGCTATAAAAACATACAAACAAATTTAAATCCCGAAGAATCTGCTATAAATTTGACAAATAATATTGTGATTATGAAAAAAAAAAAAGGTTGTAATTTTGTATAATAAGATTTTTTTTCCTAATCAGTTACATTTTTTCAGAGTAAAAATCAAGTTTATAAGAAAATATGAAATTTTTTCATGAATTATAATTTCTCCCCTCTATTATAAGTAAAATAATTGACTGATGTGATAATTTAGATAAAACTACTGCATCAATCGTTTGGACTTAAATGATTGGTAACCTCTCTATTTTTAGTTTATTGAAATATAATCATATAAATCCTTGACACCTTGAGGCCGCCACTCTATCATCCAAATCTTGGGATCTCGAGCTCTATCTCTCTTTTTGCTCCATCCAACCTTAGGCCTTTTTTTTTCCAAATCTGATTTCTTGAGACATTGTTTCATCTTCTTTTCCCTCTATTTTTAGAAGATCTTTACCACCTCATCTTTCAAACAAGCTCTCCCATTATTCTTCTCTAAAAAAACTCTTTAATCTCCATAATAACACATCTTCCTCATGTTATTACCCACCATATACAACCTTTAATAAGGTTTTGTTCATATCATACAGCAAATCATGTAATACTTCACGTACATAGTGGTGGAGATGATTACTCCCACGAAGGTAGGCCAAAAAGGTGAACCATGTAAAATATTATGTGTGTATTGAGCTCCGCAGATGAGCTCTCTAGAGCTATCTTTGAGTTCACTAGAGCTATTCCTTGAGCTCTCTAAAGCTCTTCATGTCAACTCTTGAAATTAACTCTCATAAACTCCATTGAACTCTCCATATCAATTCATCTCTCAAATCACCCCAGTTCACCTCTAAAATCACCTCAGTTCACCTCTCAGATAACCTTAATTATATCTCATGCCTGAAACAATAGAATTACATAATAAACCCAAACTAACTAGCCTAATCTCTTCACTAAATATAAATTTTATTTGTTTTAATCGAATTTGACCTAGATCCGATGAGAGCAACCACCTAATGGTTCAAAATGAGATTCTAGCGAAAGTTTGGTTAAAACATTTAGCATTTCCTTATTCGATATAATTCTTACTCTATATCAAAATTGATTAGAAAACCTTTTCAATTTAGGACTAGCTTGGTAATGTTATACCTTTTAAAATAATTGTTACCAGTTGAATTATAGAAATAATTAGTTTTCAAAAGAATCAATTAAAATGTTTGATAAAATTTACTTTAAAAGAGCCGTAAGTTTTAAAAGCAGTCATATGTGTTTGGTAAATCTTATTACTTAACTATTCTAAGAATATAAATAATAAAATTAGACATAATATTAAATTAAATTTATTTAAATATGTACATAAATTTTTTTTTTGTGTATAGGTAATAGCTGATAACTAAAATAAATAATTTTTATTTTTTATGTAGCTATGTCAATATAATTAGTAATAATAATAATCTATCTAAAATTAATGATTTTATTTTCTAATTAATAATGATAATTCTTAGATTTTATAATATATATGAAGATATATATGAAATTGTAGTGGTATAAAATGATTCTAAAAATCAGATTTTGAAAAGATATTCATTTCTTTCTTTTTTAAATCTACTGTAAGATGTGATAATGTTGGCAAAAAATGATTGCTAAAATAATTTATCAAGTATTAAATTAATTTTTAATTTTTTAAAATTATTTTTTAGCCTCCAAAAATAATTCTAAACAGGCCTTTAGTACGATTCTATAAATCTAATACAATTAGATAAATCCTAAATTATATTTATTCAATTAAAAAGTAAAATCCAATAAATTTTAAGGGTGAGTAAATTTCAAAGACGAGGATTGTCGAACCAAACCGATAAACCGATGGGTTTATCCAACGACATAAAATCAATCCGCCACATCCTCACTGTCTTTCACTCTAACGACAGTGAGCCGACAGCCGCTCCTCTCTGACGCCTACGGCCACCGTCTCGCGGCAGTCAGCCCGTCGCAGCAGCTCATCGCCTCCGTCCCTGTCGCAGCTCGTCTTTTCAGCCGTCGGCGTCATCTCATCTAGTCGCCATTCGTCGCTTCAGCCAGCCGTTGCCGTCGCGTGGGTGAGTTAATTAATTATGGGCGTAGATATGGAAATTGATAGCAATAATCGAAGAATTATGGAATATTGATGTATTTATGGAATAAGTTGTAAACTTCATTTTATATTTAAGGGGCTGTGGCCATATGGATGGTATTGAATAATTCTAATTCGCCAATGTCTGTGGAAAAATTCCTTTTAAAATTCCGTACTTCTTCCCTATTCATATCAAATTACTAGATTAATTTTTGTAGCAGCTATTAGATTGTTTGTGAGCTGTTGGTTGCTAAATTCTATCGTTATTGTATTTGGGGAAAATTACAAAACCTTTACAAATAAATATATTTATGTTTTTTTTTTTAGGGGGGGGGGGGCAGCTTTGAACTTGTTATTGAAAGAATTGTGATACTGTTATTAGCTTAGAAATGGGATTTATTGTATTGGCAAGTATTTATATAATTTGAATTTTTTTCTGTGTCTGAGAGTTTTGTTGGGTGTTTTGAATGAATCAAGATTACTTAACTTTTTTTTTTTGGTTTAATCCCTTTCAGATTTCATCGAAACCGCCATTACCAAAAAAGAAATAGCTTAAAGATCAGTAGAGTGGCAGCGGTTCACTAGAATTCCAGATGATAGTGACAAGTGCAATGCAATGTCCAAATCGAAAAGATTTGAAAAAAAGGAGATGATATGATAAGCAAAAGAAAAGATAAAAAGGGATTGGTAACCGTAAACTGCCACAAAACAATCGCCAACAGCCCGCCGCTAAGTTTCTCAGCAACTTTCTCACAGACAGGTACTAGACGTCTCTCCATTTTACACTACAAAAGTCAGAAGCAATCCCAAATCTCAACAAAGAGAAAAGCAAACTAGTTTCTCAGTTCTTTGTTTTCCTTGTAGAATAATTTTCTTTTGTTTTAATGGGCTTGCATAATAAATCAAACAATTCCAATTCAATTGAAGTCATCTTTGACTCTTCACTGAACCTAGAGCAGACACATCTCAAAAGAAGGCTATGATGAAGGCTACACTCACGGCCTAGCCACCAGAAAAGAAGAGGCTAAAGATGTAGGCCTGAAACATGGCTTTGAAACAGGCGAGGAACTAGGCTTTTACAAGGCTGTCTCGATGTCTGGAACTTGGCTATTCATTTCAATCCGACCTGGTTGTCGGCCCGGGTCGAAAAGAGTATCAGGCAAATGGACAAATTGAATGAGAAATATCCAGTAAGTGATCCAGAGAATGAGAACATTCAAGAGACAATGGAGGCTTTGAAGCTTAAATATAGAATTATTCGGGCTGCATTAGGTGTGAAACTGGAGTATGATGGGTAGCCTAAACCCAAAGAGATTGCATTTTGAGTCGAAAGCTAGTTTTTTATGTAATAATCTTGGTGATAATGCATAGTTACATTAATTTTCCCCCCCGTTTTCGTAGGAGAATTTGATATGATATAACTATGTTGCGTTTTAGTCTCAAGTATTTGCGTAGTTGGTTTGTATTGTAGTATTTTGGTGACTACTATGGATTGCCTAGAAGGTTGAGGGTCACCAAAATTTCTACTAGGGGGTGTTTCGGTTCGTTTGCATTCATTTAGTTTTGAAGAACTGAATTGGATACTGCTCACCCCCAATTTCCAGTAACACTTTTCTTATCATAGTAACCTCATCCATGCAGGCACATGCGTGCAAAAACGAAGATACTCAGTACATTGGGACTATATGTGTTGGTATTCTATTTGAGCATGATTAAAGAATGACAGGACATGAATTTCTTGCTGGAACACTCAACATGTTTAGCTATGTTGTTGACATTGTGATGGAACAAGTGATGACTTTCTATATTTCTTGCATCACTGATCGAGTTGAAATTGTTATGTGAGAAAAAATAAACATTGGAATATTATATTGGATACCCTGGAAAATGAAACAGAGCTGAAAGAGGCAGTTTGGCATAGCTTGAACTAATAATGTGAGGATGAGAGACCTGCAATTGTAAATTTGCATATTGAGCAGCATAAAAAACTAATGTAGGGCTATTATAATTATGCTGAGCTTTGCGGACTCAAATATTGATCAGGCATTAAAAAATCACCAGGTGGCTGTTCTTATTTGAGTTATACAGGCTTTAATTTGCAATCCAAAATTGTAACAATAATTATGATATTTTTCACTTGATATAGTTTTAGGCAGTGATTGCTGTTCTGTATTTCTATGTTGACATCTATGTTTCTGGTTTGTCTTCAGCTTTAATTTGCAGCTATCTAACACTAATGTTTTACTAGTTCTAGAATGTTGCTTGAAAATTTCTCTTTTGAAGTTGCTAGAGTGTGGTCCCCAACTATTATGGCCACATAAATTCCTGATAATGCCATTTCATTATCCCAATCTTTCTTTGCAATTGGTGGCAGGGAGCAAAGAGAAGAAAAATGTTAAAGCTGATGCTTGCTTGCTGCAAGGTATATATATCTGAAAGTCGAAACAAGGCTGCACTGGAATCAATTGAACAAGCTGCCAAACTATTTTCAGAAGCTGCTATTGTCAACAAATTTGAAGATGTAACTTACAATAGAGTTGGTTATACGGTGGTCTCCAAATTGGCTCCAAAGCCATCTTCAAACTCTCATCCTCTGAAAAGTACTGTGTTTGCCATGGTTAAAGCTGCTTTTGAGAATATTGACCTAGATATGCATTCTGGAAGTCATCCTAGGCTTGGAGTCGTGGACCATATATGCTTTCACCCTTTGGCTTCTGCACCTTTGGACCAAGTGGCTGAGATTGCAAAGTCTTTGGCAGGAGACATCGGATCTGATCTTCAAGGTTTGTTTCCTAGAAAGTCCAATGAATAAAGCTACTAGAGATTCTAGCAAAGCTGAAAATATGAATTGATACTTTTGCCTTCTCTAAATTCCTGCACAAATTCATAACTGTGAAAGGGCCAGATAAGCCTAAAATAACAGCATGTTTTGTTTTGTACCTTATCCAGCCTGAGGGGTGTGTCCAACACAATTTAGTGCTTTATCCTATTATCTTGTTAAGCAAACTTCAGATGCCAGAATTATTGATAACCAAGCGCTTTGAAGTTTTGCACTGATACAAAACATTAGAGTGTTCTGATGTTTGTGGTTTCTTTTGTATCCTTTCTTGTTCAGGAGAAAGGACGTGCATTGAGTGAGCTCTTTTCTCATTTAACATGGAGTGTTTCCATTGTATATTGCCAATTCTCTATATTTAGTGAGCCTAAATTTAGAATTGGGTTACCAGAATGCATCTCTTATCTTACTACAATGGTGACAATTAGTAACTCATGAGCATGTTTTATTCTCTTGGGAAATTTCCTTTGCGCTTGCTGATGATCCTCAATGTAGCCTGCAGTCCCTACCTTTTTATATGGAGCAGCACATGAAGAGGGAAGGACACTTGATTCGATTAGAAGAAATCTGGGATATTTTAAGCCTAATTCAGCTGGAAACCAGTGGGCTGGAGGGTTAAATTCAGAGTCTTTATTAGTGAAGCCAGATAGAGGTCCTGATCAAGTGACTCAATCAAAAGGTGTCATTGTAATTGGATCAACGAGGTGGGTTGACAACTACAATGTTCCTGTCTTCTCCACAAACATTGCTGCTGTTCGCAGGATAGCAAAGCGAGTAAGTGAAAGAGGAGGTGGACTTGCTTCAGTACAAGCCATGGCTCTTACACATGGTGAAGTTATCACTGAGGTAGCATGTAATCTGTTGGAACCCAGTAAAATAGGAGGAGATAAAGTTCAGCTAGAAGTCAAAACGCTTGCAGGGGAAGAGGGCATGGCTGTGGGGAAAGGATACTATACTGACCTTTCACAGAAAGAAATAATTGAACGTTATATGAAATTGAATTCACTTGCTTAAGATGTAGATGTTCATTTTTTATTAACTTTCTAAGATATTATGTATTAATTCCTACAGATGATTTTCTCTTCTTCTGAAAGGGGACTTTTTTTTTTTTGGGTGTTTTGGGGGGGCGACGCGGCCGCCGAGGGGGGGGGGGGGGGGGGGAATATGTTTGGAAGTCACCCTTTTTTCTCTTGTTCCAAACGATTTTTTTTTTCTCTCAATTATCGTTGGCTGATTTTAGTTCCAGCGAAAAAGATTTAATAAAATAGGTTGATTTTTCTTTTTTATTTTAAAATTTTGTTCAAAGAGTGGAAGAGAAGATGAAGAAAATAGAATGAGAAAGGTGAGTTTTAATTGGTGTAGGTATGAATAAATTTTTAAATTATGACAAGTGGTGTTGATTGGAAATATTGGGTGTCAGCTCAAGTCGGCATTTTTCAAATTCTAAGTTAACAAAAAGCAAAAAGTATCGAAATGTATTTTTTTTTTCCCCTCATCCAATTAATTGTGAAAAACAACGGGAGGGAGGCTTTGCATCCATCATTAAAACTTTTAATGTCTCCATGATATTTTTCTGAAACGTGGGAGTGCAATTGTCATTTTCCATATTTGTTTTAGTCATTTTACTGTCATTATTTGAAGTAAATGCCATTCGCTGCCATGGACCTTGTTTACTTTTTTTTTTTTTGTGGCCTTTATTTGTATAATATAATCTAATGCATTTGCTATTCATTATAACCTTATCCTACATGTAAGTAGATATTAATCAGAGTAGAAAATTTTGGTTGCATTTTATAATTTTAATATAAAATAATTTAAGTTTGAGTGTAAATATAATTATATAAGTAGTCTTTTGATTGTAATATCAGTAATAATAATAGTAATAAAAAGTGATCCAATGCAGGTCAATTTTTTTTTTAAAGTTCTAATAAATTTCGTAAATGTCGCCCATGTAGAAATGATTTGAAGTTTTATTAGGTAAAAATTATTTTAATGAGTTAAAAATCTGTAGAAAGGTCCACACTTCTGCCTTGTGAAGGGTCTACAAACGCATGCAGCATCTCTTTGACAAAAGGAATATAAAGATCAAACAGATGCCCTGATGAACGTGGGTTAATTGACAATGAGTCACAGTAATCTATTTCACGTGCCGCTTACCTAACACAAAACCACTTAAATCTAGCAAGCTAAATGGCACAATTCCATTTCTGTGAGCATTTTTTTTGGTCTTTTCTTTGAAAAAAGGAAGAACCGAAAGGAAAAGGCGAAGTGAGGAAGAGCCTGCCGTTTGAAACATCTTTACATGCATACGGGATGCTTCTTTCATAGTTCTCTTGCCTTGCAAAATTGATTAAATAAAATAATACAAGTCATTTTTTGCATGACCTTATAAATTTTGATGGTCGGTGCACCCGTCCGGTGGTGTAAGATGGCCAACGGGCCGCCCCAACGCAGCATTGTCCGTTAAAGGAATGGTTTAATCCTGTCACTAGGCTGACGTGGCAGAAATTTTTATATAAATTTATCTCATACAAACTGATGTTGTATAATAAAATTAGTTGAATTAAATATCTCTTGGCTCACATGATTTATTTTTATTATTTTGTATTTTCATTCAATTAATGAATTAATGTTACATCAGTTTGTATAAAATAAATTTGTACAAAAATTTGTGATTGTATCATCACTCTAAAATAATTTCTGCTTATATACACACATATAGGCACAAAATCGAATGCCTATATAATTTCTGCTTGTATATATAATTTCTTTATATATACAATTTTTAACACAAATTGCATTAAAACTAATGATCAGGATTAAATCAAACTTAATTCTGTTTTTTTAAGACTAATTAATAAAATAATGAGACCGCACAAGTAACAATTAATTTTTTTTTTTTCAGTCTCCTCCCGAATTCTTCTTTCGACGTTTTCTCTCTTCCAGGAATGCTTTTACTTTGTTATTAATTATGTCCTCTTGAAATTAGATTAAATCTTAAAAAATAGTTAGGGACGTGGCTCAACCGTTTATAATTATGGGTCCTTAGGCGAATTATGTCATCACCTTCATCTATTAGATAAAATCCACGACACAAAGCTAATCAATTGCTGTCTATTTTCTTGCTTGGTTGTTCATTGCTTATATTAAACAAAGCCATTAAGAATTTTATGGATGTTTTCCCGAGAAGCAAGCTATTACAGCGAGCGGCTGGAGCTGTAGGGAGCCGAGGAGCAAGGCAGTAGATAAGATGGAAGACCGGGCCAGGCTCCCGGTGGAGCAGAGGAGTTTTGTTTAGATAAATTGATTAATCAGTTATCTTTATTTATAGAAAAGGATTAAGAAGAGAGCATGATTAAGTCGACATGCATAAACTAACTTAATCAACACAATAGCATATGTTGATGCGAGATTCTGGTTCTCCTCGTTCTACGGCCAGGATCTCGGCTCGATCAACTCCATCACGACCAGGAGGTCTCCTCGTGAGGCTTTTCTCCAGAGGTTCCTGCGCACACAGGCAAGTCAGAGGGCGCCGGTTATTTCCCCGGCGCAAACCCTCCGACGCTCAAGTCAGATACTGAAGGTTCGGGGAACGTTTGCCAAAAATCTTATGGCTTTTTCGTGGTTTTCTCTTCTTTTTAATTCTTTCTCTAATCTCAAAATGCTAACCCTTTTACCTTCGTTGGCTACCTTTTTATAGGCTTCCCAGTTTTCCGCTTTTTTTCTGACGGTATGGGACTCTGACTGCTGCGTTATGGGCAAACGTGGGATCTTGCGTGTTACGCCACGGTTCAGGGGAAAGCGTGGCTGCCGTGGTTCTGTGAGATCTTGCGTGTTACGCCACGGTTCAGGGGAAAACGTGGCTGCCGTGGTTCTGTGAGATCTTGCGTGTTACGCCACGGTTCAGGGGAAAACGTGGCTGTTGTGCCCAGATTCTCGGGCTGGAGAGCATGTCTTGTCAACTGCCGTCGGCCGGGTCTCCTCGCCTCTCGACCTCAAGCCGGGACGGCCATATGCCCCATTGCAGGAATTTGGCCTCGCGGATGGCGTGCTCGCGGACGAGCAGGATATTTCTGCTCCTGTTCGTCCGCGCACCAGGCCCTTACGGAGTGCGCCTGTTCGCAGAACTCTGCTATCAGGAATCTGCTCACCATGCCTGGTCTCGTCGACGTATTTATCCCAAACAGTATTTCTCCCTAACACCGGTCCCCCAGTTTCTGGTGTTGGGTAATGTAGTGGACCAGCAGTAGAAACTTGATAGTAATCACTCGCGTGGGATTGGAAAAGGCTGCCAAGAGTCATGTCGCATTTAATTGCGGACGAGGTGACGTGGCAGAAATCCCCCCCCCATTTGAATTTCAAACCGACGGTTACGAGGCCCTCGGGATTCGGCGCTGTTGAATGCTGGCAACCCAAGAGTCCGTCCTCATTAGAAAAGCCAAACCCTCTCGAACGGCATATCCATTATTCACTTCGTCTCCGTCTCTGTCTATCCGGCAAAGAAGTTCCGGCATAAAAGGCCTCCATCTCAGACTTTCACCGGCTGAACCATTACTTCAGGTATTTCTTCTATCTCCTTGGTCTCGGATAGTTGTAGATAATTTCTCTTCTCTTCTGTTTGGGTAGTAGTTGGTGGTGTTGTGGTTAGAGCTTAGGGAATGTCGAAAGGCAAAGAGAAAGTCATTGAGGTTGATGACGACGAGTTGGACTTCCTGCCTAGTCTACTCACCGATCCTGCTTTTGATCCCGGGATCCCCTTAGAGCCCACTAGGTCTAGTGTCGGGACTAGTGCTAGGAGGATGTCTCCCCAAACAACCTCTACGAGCGGAAGTAATGGTGAGGAGGGATCTTCTGGCTCCGAGGATACTTTGAGTGAGAGTGGCGAGGGTGACTCTGGCGAGGTATCTCCATCCGGAGCGTCACGACCAGAGGGACGGGGTACAGTAGGGGGCAGAGTCTTGTCGCGTGATTATGCCATCGACTATATAGCGTGCACGACCACGTTTGACGAACTCGCTGACCTCCGTCGTAGGTATAGCATTCCTGGTCAAATACTTCTCAAGGTTCCAGGCAAGAAGGACACCCCTAGCCGACCTCCCAGGGGATATGTTACCCTGTATCTGGATAGCTTTAAGTATGGGCTGAGGTGTCCCTTGCAACCCTACTTTGCCCGGATACTTAGCGGGTTGAATCTATCTCCTGGTCAGTTGAACCCCAACGGTTGGAGAGTGCTCTCTGGTTTGTTCATACTGTGGGACAGGTGTTGCCAAAGCGAGCCCACGGTCGACGAGGTGAAGCACCTGTACCAGCTGAAAAGTAGCCCAAAAGATGCCGGCTGGTACTACTTCCAATCAAGTACCAAGACCAGGAAACCCATAACCGATCTCCCTACTGGTGGTGGTGGGAATTGGAAGAGGAAGTTCTTCTTTGCTGGGGGTCCTTGGGGTCAGGTTGCACAAATGGACGGGAAGGATTATCGGGTCCCACCCCGTTTCACGGTCCCAGGTTGCCTGCTCGCTTCAGATGTCTTGTATCCATAATTGTCCTTATTTTATTGGTTTGTCTCTAACCAAGTGTCTGTTTGTGTTGCAGTCTCTTGGGGTGTCCATTTCCCGCTCGCACCTGACCAGCTCAAACGGGTCGAGGCGGCACTGGCCAATTCCTGCTCGAGCCGAGAACTGTTAAGTACATACAACCTGCTCGAGTCTCGCTTGATACTTCCCGGCCATATGATGGAGGACGCTGTGATTGGGGCTCTGACCCGAAAACGCTCTCGACCTCCCACCGCGAAGAGGGACCAGAGTAAGGATGCCCCTACTGCAAAGCGGGCCAACATCGTGCAGCAGGCCCCGCCCTTGAAGATTTTACCTCCTGCCCCTGTAAAAGTTGGGGAAACTAGTGGAGCAGCCACAGATCCTGTTACTTCTTCTCCTCCTGTCGGGCCTCGATCTCGCTTACCTGACAGCCGAGCAGAGCATCTGGTCCCTTACCTCAATGAGTTAACTAAACTCGTGAGCAAGAAGGACCTGGAGGACTTTGACGGCCGCACCTTGGGTGAGCTAGTGGGGGCCATGCAGCATAGCGCTTTCCACCTCAGCTGCATGACCACCTATTACAAGGCTAAGGTTGGCCGCTACGACCGAAAGATGAAGGAGGATATTCAATCGGCGACGACCAGAGCTGAAGTTGCCGAGAAGGAAGCAGGGGAGCTGAACCTCGAGAACCTCAAGCTGATAGAGCAAGAATCACTTGCCCAAGCAAAAGCCATTACCCTGGAGGAGGAGCTTGCCAAGGTCAAGAAGGATCTGCAGGGGCAGAAGGCTATGTATGAGGCTCAGCTCGAATCTCTCCGCGACTCCCACCGAGCTCAGGTCGAGAACTTGGAGAGAGAAGCCGACAACCAGTACGACCAGGGACTTCGGCATTCCTATCGTTGCATCATGGCCGTCCTCGGGAAGCAACACCCTGATCTGAAGATGGATGACCTTGCAGCCGGTGTTGCTCAACATATGGACGAGGAGGCGGCCAAGAAAGATGCCGAAGGGGTGGAGCCGATCGTGATTGAGGAGGAAAACTCTCCTCCTCATGCAGTCCCTGCTGATGTTGGCGAGGCGAGCACCCCGCCGGACGCAACTGGTGATACCCCCTGCACCTGAGGAGGTCCAGCTAACCGATGCTGCTTCGGCTCACTGATCCACCGTCTTTTTGTTATCTTTCTTTTATTGTAATGGACAATGTTCATGAAGATTATCCATTCTGTTAATCGTTAACAAATTAATAAAAACGTTTTTTGATTACTTTCTCGTGTTGTAATTATGAATTACTTTTCGTATGAGAATATGCTTGTCTTTGTCTAGACGAGCAGGTTCCGGCTTGGCTCATGGTTTTGCCATATGCCGTTGAAGGTTTTTTTTTTTTTTTTTTTTCAATGCCAGGGATTCGGTTTGCGTTCGCGCGACCGAGCAGATCCTGGCACGCTTGGCTTCTTTCTCGCCATAAGACTGGCTTTGAGACTTTATCGAGCCTTTACGTGCCTTAGGAATTTCTTCGGATGTTTTGGATTCTGCTGCCTTCTCGTGGCCGAGCAGATCCTGGCACGCTTGGCTTCTGTCTCGCCATAAGACTGGCTTTGAGACTTTACCGAGCCTTTACGTGCCTTAGGAATTTCTTCGGATGTTTTGGATTCTGCTGCCTTCTCGTGGCCGAGCAGATCCTGGCACGCTTGGCTTCTGTCTCGCCATAAGACTGGCTTTGAGACTTTATCGAGCCTTTACGTGCCTTAGGAATTTCTTCGGATGTTTTGGATTCTGCTGCCTTCTCGTGGCCGAGCAGATCCTGGCACGCTTGGCTTCTGTCTCGCCATAAGACTGGCTTTGAGACTTTATCGAGCCTTTACGTGCCTTAGGAATTTCTTCGGATGTTTTGGATTCTGCTGCCTTCTCGTGGCCGAGCAGATCCTGGCACGCTTGGCTTCTATCTCGCCATAAGACTGGCTTTGAGACTTTATCGAGCCTTTACGTGCCTTAGGAATTTCTTCGGATGTTTTGGATTCTGCTGCCTTCTCGTGGCCGAGCAGATCCTGGCACGCTTGGCTTCTGTCTCGCCATAAGACTGGCTTTGAGACTTTATCGAGCCTTTACGTGCCTTAGGAATTTCTTCGGATGTTTTGGATTCTGCTGCCTTCTCGTGGCCGAGCAGATCCTGGCACGCTTGGCTTCTGTCTCGCCATAAGACTGGCTTTGAGACTTTACCGAGCCTTTACGTGCCTTAGGAATTTCTTCGGATGTTTTGGATTCTGCTGCCTTCTCGTGGCCGAGCAGATCCTGGCACGCTTGGCTTCTGTCTCGCCATAAGACTGGCTTTGAGACTTTATCGAGCCTTTACGTGCCTTAGGAATTTCTTCGGATGTTTTGGATTCTGCTGCCTTCTCGTGGCCGAGCAGATCCTGGCACGCTTGGCTTCTGTCTCGCCATAAGACTGGCTTTGAGACTTTATCGAGCCTTTACGTGCCTTAGGAATTTCTTCGGATGTTTTGGATTCTGCTGCCTTCTCGTGGCCGAGCAGATCCTGGCACGCTTGGCTTCTGTCTCGCCATAAGACTGGCTTTGAGACTTTATCGAGCCTTTACGTGCCTTAGGAATTTCTTCGGATGTTTTGGATTCTGCTGCCTTCTCGTGGCCGAGCAGATCCTGGCACGCTTGGCTTCTGTCTCGCCATAAGACTGGCTTTGAGACTTTACCGAACCTTTACGTGCCTTAGGAATTTCTTCGGATGTTTTGGATTCTGCTGCCTTCTCGTGGCCGAGCAGATCCTGGCACGCTTGGCTTCTGTCTCGCCATAAGACTGGCTTTGAGACTTTACCGAGCCTTTACGTGCCTTAGGAATTTCTTCGGATGTTTTGGATTCTGCTGCCTTCTCGTGGCCGAGCAGATCCTGGCACGCTTGGCTTCTGTCTCGCCATAAGACTGGCTTTGAGACTTTATCGAGCCTTTACGTGCCTTAGGAATTTCTTCGGATGTTTTGGATTATGCTGCCTTCTCGTGGCCGAGCAGATCCTGGCACGTTTGGCTTCTGTCTCGCCATAAGACTGGCTTTGAGACTTTATCGAGCCTTTACGTGCCTTAGGAATTTCTTCGGATGTTTTGGATTCTGCTGCCTTCTCGTGGCCGAGCAGATCCTGGCACGCTTGGCTTCTGTCTCGCCATAAGACTGGCTTTGAGACTTTATCGAGCCTTTACGTGCCTTAGGAATTTCTTCGGATGTTTTGGATTCTGCTGCCTTCTCGTGGCCGAGCAGATCCTGGCACGCTTGGCTTCTGTCTCGCCATAAGACTGGCTTTGAGACTTTACCGAGCCTTTACGTGCCTTAGGAATTTCTTCGGATTCAAGCGAATGAGATTCCTCGACGTTCCATTAATGGCAGGATTTGACTTACATGAAATTGTTCGGACATAAAGCGTGAAAGATAAACTGTAATGAACATGAGCAAAAATAGCTTCCAAATGTGAACGAGTCTTACTGGAAGTATTTCCGGAGGTGTGCTGCGTTCCATGGGCGTTTCACCTCGTGCCCGTCCGCGCGGACCAGCTTGTAAGCTCCGGGTCCCGCTATCTGCTTGACTCTATATGGCCCTTCCCAATTCGGTCCCAACACTCCTTGAGTCGAATCTTTGGTGCTCTGATTCACTCTTCTCAGCACCCAGTCTCCGACCTTGAATTGCTGTATATTCACCTTCTGGTTATAGTATCGAGCAACTCTCTGTTGGTAAGTGACTGACCGCTCGGCTGCTCGCTCCCTCCTTTCCATTAGCAGATCGAGATTCAAACACATCTGCTCGTCGTTCTCCTGCTCATTGAAATGATCTGTCCGGTGTGTGGTCGTTCCTATCTCAGCCGGCACGACCGCTTCATGTCCGAAAGCCAAAGCGAACGGTGTCTCCCCAGTTGCGGTTTTGTGGGTTGTTCTGTATGCCCATAGCACACCTGACAGCTCGTCAACCCAAGCACCCTTTTTTGCTCCGAGCCTGGTTTTCAGAAGCCTCTTGATGGTCTTGTTGGCTGCTTCCACTTGTCCATTCGATTGAGGGTGAGCAGGCGAGCAATACTTCAGCTCTATCCCGAGGTTCTGGCAGAAATCCCTGAAGCTGTGATTATCGAACTGCCTGCCATTATCCGTTACCAAGGCATAAGGGATCCCGTATCGACAGACCAGGTTTCTCCACACGAAGTCTGTTGTTTTCTTCTCTGTGATCCTGCTAAGGGCTTCTACCTCTATCTACTTCGTGAAGTAATCTATAGCAACTATTGCATGCGTTGCTGCTCCTCGTCCCTTTGGCAATGGGCCGATCAGATCAATTCCCCATTGAGCAAATGGCCAAGGGGAGGCCATGGAGGTGAGCTTCTCTGGTGGTTGGTTAGAGAAATTTGCAAAACTCTGGCAGCTTGCACAACTCCTGGTCTTCTTTTGCGTGTCCTGGTGCATCGTCGGCCAGAAATATCCCTGTCTTAGAACCTTGTGGGCCAGGGACCTCCCGCCAGAGTGATTTCCGCAAATTCCTTCGTGTACTTCTCTCAGTACGTAATCCGCGTCGTCCTCATCCAAACACCGAAGGAACGGTAGCGTATATCCTCGCCGATACAGTGCCCCATCGATCATCGTGTATCTCGAGGCCTGGGCTCTAATCTTCCGAGCTCGTGACTTATCTGGTGGTAATACCCCGTCTCTAAGGTATGAAACTATCGGGTCCCTCCACGAGCATTTTTGTTCTATCCGCAACACCCCCAAGTTCTGCTCGATGCTTGGGCTGGACTTCACCTCCAGGGGGACCGACTTTGGCATTTTAGGATCGGCTACTGCTGCCATCCTAGCCAAAATGTCTGCTCGGCTATTCTGCTCCCTGGGGATTTGTGTCACTTCCACCGCTTCGAACTTCCCCATCATCTGCCTGACTACCTTCAGGTACTGCTCCATCTTCTCCTCTCTTGGTTGGAACATTTCATTGACATGATTCGCAACCAGCTGGGAGTCAGTTCTGATCTTAACTTTGTCTGCTTTCACGGCCCTAGCCAATCCCAGACCTGCTATCAGGGCTTCATACTCTGCCTGGTTATTTGTGGCGGCAAATTCCAACTTCACAGCGTAAGAGATCTGCTCCCCCTCTGGGCCTTCCAAGACAATCCCTGCTCCTGAACCCCTCTCCCCCGATGACCCATCCACAGACATCTGCCATACTCGAGTTTCGTCGTTGCCTATAACTGCATCTTGTTGATCTAAGCATACTTCGGGATCTGTGAACTCAGCTACGAAATCGGCCATTGCCTGGGCCTTTATCGCTGCGCGGGGTTTATAGTCTATGTCGAACTCGCTCAGCTCTACAGCCCACTTGACGAGCCGACCAGAGGCATCTGGCTTGTGTAGAATTTGACGCAATGGCCGGTTGGTTATTACCGAGACCGGGAATGCTTGAAAATATGGCCTCAACTTCCGAGCAGCAACCACAAGGGCCAGTGCCCATTTCTCCAACGGTGGGTATCTGGTCTCAGCGTCGAGCAGGGCCTTGCTGTTGTAGTATATCGGATACTGAACTCCTTCTTCCTCTCTCACCAGAACAGAACTGGCGGCCCGATCCGATACCGCCAAATACAGATACAACTTGTCCCCATCTCTCGGTGTGGATAGCAGCGGAGCTTGCTGCAAGTATTGCTTCAAGTTCCGAAAGGCTTCTTCGCATTCTGGGGTCTATTCCGTTTTCTTTCCCCTCCTTATCACTTGAAAGAATGGCTGACACTTATCTGTAGCCTTGGATATGAATCTGCTCAAGGCCGCCAACCTCCCCGTGAGGCTCTGCATCTCCTTCAGGTTACGAGGGGATGTCATTTGCACAATCGCCTGGATTTTCTCGGGATTTGCTTCGATCCCCCTATGGCTCACCATGAATCCCAGGAATTTCCCTGACTCGACCCCAAAAGCACATTTCTCCGGGTTGAGCTTCATCTTGTACTTCCTCAAAAGCTCGAATGTCTCCTCGAGGTGTCTGACGTGTTCCTTCGGGATTTTGGACTTGGTGATCATGTCATCCACGTACACCTCCATGGTTTTCCCGATCAAGGGCTTAAAAACTTTGTTCACCAGCCTTTGATAGGTGGCCCCAGCATTCTTGAGACCGAATGGCATCACCCTGTAACAGAACAAACCTTGGTTAGTGATGAAAGCCGTGCTCTCCTCATCCTGCTCGTGCATGGGGATCTGGTTGTATCCCGAGAATGCGTCCATGAAGCTAAGCAGACCATGTCCAGCCGTTGAATCTACTAGCTGATCGATCTTTGGTAAAGGGAAGCTGTCTTTTGGGCACGCCTTATTGAGGTCTGTGAAATCCACACACATCCTCCACTTGCCGTTTGCCTTCTTTACCAACACCACATTTGATATCCATTCTGGGTAACTGACTTCCCGAATGAACCCTACTCTCAGGAGCTTCTCCACCTCGTCATTTACAGCCTCATACCTCTCCTAGTTGAAGCACCTCCTCTTCTGTCTTACTGCCCGAGCACCTTTCTTAATTGCCAGCTTATGGCATGCTACCTCAGGGTCAATCCCCGGCATGTCTTCATGTGTCCAGGCAAACACATCAGCATGAGCCTGTAAGCATTTCACCAACTCCTGCTTTTGCTCCCCCTCAAGTCTCGACCCGATCCTGACCGTCTTTCCCGAGTTCTCTGGTCCCATGCTTACTGTTTCCAGATCCTCTACAGGTTCTTGTCTGCCAGTCGTGTTTTCCACTCGGGTATCGAGGGATGTTATCTGCATTGCCTCCCTTGCTGCCGAGGTGTAGCAGCTTCTTGCGATCCTCTGGTCTCCTCGTACCACTCCTACTACCCCCTTCACCCGGTACTTCAGAGCCAGATAATGGTTGGACAACACCGCTTTGCTCATCCTTAAAAATGGCCGACCTAGGATCATCTGGTAAGGGCCTTCCTCATCCACTACGACAAAGTCCAGTATCATTGTTCTTTCTGTCGGGGGGCTCCCAATTGTGATAGGCAGTTCGACCACGCCCAGAGGAACCAGCTTCCCTCCTCCGAACCCCTTCAAGGAGGTGTTGGTGTATTCCAACTTCCGGTCGGCTATTCCCATCTCTTCCAGGGTTGACTTAAATAACACATCGACTGAGCTCCCTGTATCGACCAGTATCCGGTCAAACTTCTTGCTAGCGACAGTAGCCTTGATGACTAAAGCATCCTCGTGGGGGTATAGAATTCCTTCCTCATCCTCATCCGTCCACATGATTGGCACTTGCCTGACCCTCGCTCGTTTGGCTGCTGGGGTATTGAGGAGTACCTCTTTACTGGTCATGGCGTACCTAGCATAATTTTTTCTTGATCTGTTGGAATCTCCGGCAAATGTTGGGCCCCCAGCTATCACCCTTACTGCGGGGTGCTCGCGCCTCAAGTTTCTATCACTCTGCTCCCCTTCATCTGTTGTGGCCACCATCGGGAAAGTCCCATCCATAAACTCGTCCAGGTACCGATTTCTCACCAAGTCTTCGACCTGGGTCTTGAGATCTCTACACTCTGTTGTGGTATGGCCATGGGTGCCATGGAACTTACAATAACGTCCTCTGTCCCTCCTGTTGGGTAGCTTTGTTATTGGTGTAGGGAGGCGCAGCAGCCCTCGATCCTTTATGGCCTCGTACACCTCATCCAGGGACATCTTCAAGGGAGTGTACCGCCCATAGTCCTGGTTCTGGTCGATCAGGTGCACTGCTCTTTCTCTGTTTGCCCCGCTCTGAGCCGGGGGCGATGGAAATACTTCTGGTCTGCTCGTTCCGCTACCGTGGGAATGTTGATGATGACCACCAGATGCCGAATCATGCCTTCTCCAAGGCTCCCTAGCTGGGGAACGAGGAGGTTGCGCCCTGCTGCGCTGATACTGTGGTGGCCTCTGATGAGGCTGGTAAGCAGCGACCCTAACTCCTGCTCCGCTACCGGAGGCCTGGTGGTCCCTCCTCCTGACCGGCCCATTCCCTGGTAATGCTCTCTTCTCTTTCCTCCCCAACCCTTCTAACTGGTCTGTCTTAATCCGTGCAGCCTTCTCCTCTTCAATCTCGATGTCTCTTTTGGCCTGTTCGTATGCGGCTGCATACGTTTAAATAGCTGGGCTTCTCAAATTGTACCACAGCCTTCCTATCTTCACCCCCTCTTTCAGTCCCCTTAACGCCTGAGGGTGGTTGAAGGCTCCCAAGTCGAGGACAGCCCGATGAAACCTCTTGATGAATTCCCGAAGGGTTTCTTGCTCCCCCTGTTTCATGCTTTTCAGCTCCATCACGTCATCTTCCGGTGACATTGCCCCACTGAACTGCTCTGCGAATTCCTGGCACATCTGCTCGAAGGTTTTAATGCTGCCCCGAGGAAGTTTCCTGTACCATTCTCGTGCACGTCCCTCGAGGGATAGTGGGAACACCCTGCACCTTTGGGATTGAGATAATCCTTGCACCCCAGTTATGTCATTGAAGCGCTCTATGTGCACCAGCGGATCAGTTCTTCCCGAGTATCTGAGGTCGGGGAGGCGGAAATCTCTCGGAATAACTGCCCTCATGATCTCTGCTGCGAGCGGTGATTCTCCGTCCAGCATTATCCTCCAACCAGGGGCTCTGTTCCTTCCTTGCATGTCGTCAATTATCTGCGCTAGTCTGCGGACTTCCCCCTCCAGCTGCCCTGCACGACCAGGGTCACGTGCCGCAACTTGATCCCGCTCTCGCTCTACATCATGCAAGTGTTGCCTCAACTCCGTCTCCTCTGCATTCACCACCCCGTCGTCCTCGTCACAAGTTCGTCTTGCCGGGGACTGCTCTCTTTCCCTATGAAATTCTTCCCGCAGAGGTACGTTACCTCTCTCACCACCGAATCTCCCGGTGGTTTGACTTCTCCCCGCAATATTGGGACCAGGTGCCATTCCGTCGCCTCTCGCCCTTCCCTCTTGGGTTACCCTTCGCTCGCTCCGCAGCTCATGCGGGATGGTTGTCAAGGTCTCCATCTGCTTTTCCATCCGTTCCATCCGGTCGAACATGACTTTTTCCCGTGCTTCACTGACTATCTCCCTCAGTGTCACGGAATCGTTAAGCCTCATATCACCCCCTTGTGCACTACTTCCTCCTGTCTCCATCGCTTTTCACTTGCTTCACCCCTCTTCCTGCTATCAACAGAAGCTTTTTGCTCTGAGTCCCCACAGACGGCGCCAAAATGTTGATGCTAGATTCTGGTTCTCCTCGTTCTACAACCAGGATCTCGGCTCGATCAACTCCATCACGACCAGGAGGTCTCCTCGTGAGGCTTTTTCTCCAGAGTTTCCTGCGCACACAGGCAAGTCAGAGGGCGCCGGTTATTCCCCGGCGCAAACCCTCCGACGCTCAAGTCAGATACGAAGGTTCGGGGAACGTTTGCCAAAAATCTTATGGCTTTTTCGTGGTTTTCTCTTCTTTTTTAATTCTTTTTCTAATCTCAAAAATGCTAACCCTTTTACCTTCGTTGGCTACCTTTTTATAGGCTTCCCGGTTTTCCGCTTTTTTCCTGACGGTATGGGACTCTGACTGCTGCGTTATGGGCAAACGTGGGATCTTGCGTGTCACGCCACGGTTCAGGGGAAAGCGTGGCTGCCGTGGTTCTGTGAGATCTTGCGTGTTACGCCACGGTTCAGGGGAAAACGTGGCTGCCGTGGTTCTGTGAGATCTTGCGTGTTACGCCACGGTTCAGGGGAAAACGTGGCTGTTGTGCCCAGATTCTCGGGCTGGAGAGCATGTCTTGTCAACTGCCGTCGGCCGGGTCTCCTCGCCTCTCGACCTCAAGCCGGGACGGCCATATGCCCCATTGCAGGAATTTGGCCTCGCGGATGGCGTGCTCGCGGACGAGCAGGATATTTCTGCTCCTGTTCGTCCGCGCACCAGGCCCTTACGGAGTGCGCCTGTTCGCAGAACTCTGCTATCAGGAATCTGCTCACCATGCCTGGTCTCGTCGACGTATTTATCCCAAACAGTATTTCTCCCTAACAAATTTAATCACCTTTTCCAGCAGCCTAATTTTTCTTTTATAAAATTTGACCACGGAGACAAAGAAGAATTATTCATACCTTCATCACTAAGGAAATACTTTTTGGTATGGCTAGGGTGAGAAAAAGCTTTCCACAAACACTTGTACTTTGTATTCCTGTGAATTTTCTTTAAAGTCAATAAAAACCATAAGTTCTTTACAATAACCATCACTTTGATCAAAAAGTTGACTAAAATGGCATGTGGGCACAACCCTTCTAGAAGGTGGGCCCACCCATTTTGAAGATAAAAACATTATTTCCGTCTTTAACTGGAAGGAAAGAAAAAAATGGAAAAAAAACCATAAGTTCTTTACAATAACCATCTCTTTGATAAAAAAGATGACTAAAATGGCATATGGCCACCACCCTTCTAGAAGGTGGGCCTGCCCATTTTGAAGATGAAAACATTACTTCCATCTTTGACTGGAAAGAAAGAAAAAAATAGAAAAAGAAGGAAAAATGGGTGCCAGGCCGAAAAGGGCAAAGAAAAAATAATAAAAATAATATATAATTGATGAATAGTGCCAAAACTTTCTCTATAAATGGAAACGAAGAGAATGAACAAATTCATTCCATCGAAAGAGAAGCATTTCCTTCCTTTAGAGTTGAGAGTATTAAGAGTTTAATAAATTCTTAAGTGATTAGTGTTCTGAGAGTTTGAGTGTATTGAGATTTCGGGAAGTGAGCTAAAATACTATAATACTTGTAACTCCTTTTCACTAGTAAAATATTTCATTCTATCTTTGCCCATGGATGTAGGCTAAAAGCCGAATCACGTAATTTCTGATGTCCTCTTTTTGTGCTTGTTCTTTATTTTCTTACAATTTCATTTTAGCTGCACGTTTGCTTCACCCATCAATTTTCTAAGAGTGGTATCAGAGCTATTGGTTGTATTTTTTGAGTCGGGTACTATTCACGAAAGGGGTACTATTCACGTATATGACACTGTTCACGTATACGATACTGTTCACATATACGATACTATTCACATATACGGTACTGTTCACATAAAACGGTGGGAGCGATCCTAGTATTGGCGGTGCAAAGCAAGGAATAGTGATGTGAGTAAAGCAACTGTGTGGTTTTGTACATGTTTAGGAAAGTTCTATCACAAAGGGGATAAAAGCTTAAGGAGTCTGGGTTTTAAGTGGAACCATTGTGACCGCTCCAGTCTTTCCTGGGAACTTTCCTGGTATGCATATTCATACATACTCACAATTATTCGAAGTGATACACTAGTTTGTGTACAATATTTATCAATAAAATGGCGGCGGCAAAGTATGAAATTAAGAAGTTCAACAAGAATAATTTTTCGTTGTGGAAAATAAAGATGAAAGTTATATTGAGAAAAAATAATTGCTCGGTAGCAATTGGAAAAAGGCCCATGGAGATAACTGATGACAAGTGGAACGAGATAGATGGCAACACCATTTCTTATCTACACTTGGCACTTGCGGATGAAGTATTATCCAGTGTGGCAGAGAAAAATATAGCGAAAAAAATATGGGATACTCTTATAAAATTGTACGAGGCTAAGTCACTACACAACAAAATCTTCTTAAAGAGGAAACTCTATACTCTTTGAATAACGGAATCTACAATGATGACCGACCACATCAACACCTTGAAAACTCTATTTTCACAACTCACAACGTTGGGTCATAATATAAAAGAGAATGAATGTACATAGCTTCTACTTTAAAGTCTACCATATTCATATGATCAACTCATCATCAACCTAACAAACAACAATCCAGCAGACATTCTGATTTTTAACAATATTGCAGCCTCCGTATTAAATAAGGAGAGCTGGCGGAAAAATAAGGAAAATAGACAATCAAGTACGCAGTAAGCGAAGGCGCTATCGGTGACGATAGGGAGATCAACGGAACGTGAGTGGGAGTCACAATCATAACAGATCAAAATTCAGAAGTAAGAAGAATGTTAAATGCTATAACTGTAGCAAGAAATGGCACGTCAAGAAAGAGTGTTGAAGTAACCATAAGAGAAAAGAAGGCAAAGAACCTGAGTCATCAAATGCTCAGGGGTGTGTAGCAAGTATCTCGGATGATGGCGAAATTCTTTACAGCGAGGCAACAACTATTTCGGAAGGCAGAAACGACTATCTGATGTCTAGCTTATAAACTCAAGAGCTACCTGGCATATGACCTCTAGGAGAGAATGGTTCCGCACATATGAACATATCTTAGGAGGATCTGTATATATGGTAATGATCATGCCTTGAAAATTATTGGTATTGGTACTATCAAAATAAAAATATTTGATAGTACAATTTGCACAATTGGGGAGGTACTACATGTCAACAGTTTAAAGAAAAATCTATTGTTTTTAGGACAAATGGATAGTTATGGGTACAAAACTCATGTGGAGAATGGAATTATGAAGATTGTTAAAGGAGCGCTTGTATTGATAAAGATAGAAAAGATCGGTGCTAATCTATTTATACTTAAAGGAGAAACACTACAGGAGGCTGATGCGTGTGTCGCATCAAATGGAGAAGAGTCAACGATGATGTGGCATCTCAAACTTGGCCACATGTCAGAACAAGGTTTGAAGATTCTGTTTGAACGAAAATTGGTTATAGGGCTCAAATCGATAAGTTTACCATTTTGCAAGCATTGTGTTACAAGTAAGCAGTATAGATTAAAATTCAGTAGATCTATTGCTAGAAGTAAATGCATTCTAAACTTGATTCATTCTGATATTTGGGAATCACCGAATATAACCATGGGAGGTGCAAAGTACATGGTGACTTTCATTGATGATTATTCTAGAAGATATTGGGTGTATCTAATTAAGAAAAAGTCAGATGTATTTCCAGTGTTTAAAGAATACAAAGCGCGGGTAGAACTTGAATATGGAAAAAAGATCAAGTGCTTGAGGACAGATAATGGTGGAGAGTATACAAACGACGAGTTTCTTACTTTCTGTAAGCAAGAAGGTATTCAGAGGCAGTTCACGGTGGCATACACTCGGTAACAAAATAGAATGGCAAAGCAGATGAATAGAACTCTTACAGAAAGAATAAGAGTTATGTTGAGAACTGCTAGTCTACCCAATTCATTCTGGGCAGCAGCAACCAAAACTGCATGTTATATAGTAAATCGGTCGCCATCTACAGCAATTGGGCTGAAGACAGCGATGAAGATGTGGATTGGAAAGTCAGTTGATTACTCATACCTACATACATTTGGATGTCCTGTGTACGTGATGTACAATGCCCAAGAAAGAGCAAAACTTGATCCAAAATCTAAGAGGTGTATCTTCTTGGGATATGCTAATGTAGTTAAGGGGTATCGTCTGTGAAACCCCATTGCCCACAAGATCGTCATCAACAAAGATGTTATTTTTGTAGAAAATCAACTGCAAAGGAAAGATAGAGATGATGACACTGTAAAAGAAAAGTCAGAGACTTTGCAGGTATATGTAGAAAATAATCCAGAAGATTCAGATTCTTTTGGAAGCAGCACCAGAGCATGAGGAACAAGAACCAGTTAAGTCTGATGCTCTAGAAGTTCGTCGGTCAACTCGTGAGAGACGACCGCCAACGTGGCACTCGGAGTATATCGCAAAGATCAATGCTGCGTACCGTCTTCTAACAGAGGATAAAGAACCATCAACTTTCCATGAAGTTTTAAACAGATCAGATGTTGTTTTGTAGATGACAGTAATACAGGAAAAAATTGAAGCTCTATACAAGAACAAGACATCGGAACTTGTACCACTACCATATGGAAGAAAAGCCATTGGTAACAAATGGGTCTACAAGATCAAGCGTGATGGCAATGTCCAAGTGGAGCGGTATCATGCAAAATTGATGGTGAAAGGATATGCTTAGAAAAAAGGTATTGACTTCAATGAGATATTTTCACCGGTAGTTCGACTTGCAACAGTCAGAATAGTCTTGGCAATATGTGCTACATTTGACCTACATCTTGAGCAATTAGATGTGAAAATTACATTTCTTCATGGAGAACTTAAAAAAGAAATATATATGCTCCAACCAAAAGGTTTTACAGAAACAGGAAAGGAGAACTTGGTTTGCAGGTTGAATAATCTCTATACGGTTTCAAACAGGCGCCGAGGTGTTAGTACAAGAGATTTGATTCTTTCATAACGAGCCTTAGATACAACAGACTCAGTTCAGACTATTGTGCATATTACAAGAGGTTTGAAGATAATGATTTCATTATTTTACTGTTGTACGTGGATGACATGTTGGTAGCAGGCCCCAACAAAGATCGAATCCAAGAATTGAAGGCACAGTTGGCTAGGGAGTTTGAAATGAAGGATTTGGGACCAGCAAACAAGATTTTAGGGATGCAAATTTACCGAGACAGAAATAATACGAAGATTTGGCTTTCACAAAAGAATTACTTATAGAAAATCTTATGGCGCTTCAACATGCAAGATTGTAAGTCAATTTCTACCCTATTTCCTGTTAATTTCAAATTATCCTCAAATATGTATCCTAGCAATGAAGTAGAAAGGAAGGAGATGTCTTGAGTACCGTATGCATCAGCAGTGGGAAGTTTGATGTTCGCTATGATATGGACTAGACCAGACATTGTACAAGCAGTAGGAGCAGTCAGTCGATACATGATGAATCCTGGTGGAGAGCATTGAATAGATGTAAATAGAATTCTGAGATATATAAGAGGAACCTAAGATGTTGCATTATGTTATGGAGGATCAGAATTTACTGTGAAGGGCTACGTAGATTCAGATTTTGTAGGAGACCCTGATAAAAGAAAATCCACTACTGACTATGTGTTTACACTTACGGGAGCAGCTGTAAGATGAGTTTCAAAACTGTAGACTATTGTGGCTTTATCTACAACAGAAGCAGAAGACATGGTAGCTACACAAGTTTGCAAGGAAACTATTTGGATACAAAGGTTATTGGAGGAGCTCGGGCACAAATAACAGAAAATTCTTGTGTATTGTGACAGTCAAAGTGTCTTGCATATTGCAAGAAATCCAGTCTTTCATTCCAGGACAAAACACATAGGAGTTCAATATCACTTCGGTCGAGAAGTATTAGAAGATAGAAGTGTGGATTTGCAGAAAATCCATACCAAGGAGAACCTAGCAGATGTTTTGACCAAACTGATCAATGCTGACAAGTTTATCTAGAGTAGATCCTCTTGTGGCCTAGCAGAGACGTAAGAAACATGACAATGGCGAAGCAAAAAAGATGATGTGGAGATTGATTGATTCTCAATCAAATCTCCAAGTGGGAGAATGACAAAAATGGCATGTAGGCAGCACCCTTCTAGAAGGTGGGCCCGCCCATTTTGAAGATGAAAACATTACTTCCGCCTTTGACTGGAAGGAAAGAAAAAAATGGAAAAATGGGTGTCGGGCCAAAAAGGGTAAAGAAAAAATAATAAAAATAATATATAATTGATGAATATTGTCAAAACTTTCTCTATAAATAGAAACGAAAAGAATGAACAAATTCATTCCATCAAGAGAGAAGCCTTTCATTCCTTTAGAGTTGAGAGTATCAAGAGTTTAATAAACTCTTGAGTGATTAGTGTTCTGAAAGTTTGGGTGTATTGAGATTTTGGGAAGTGAGCTAAAATACTACAATACTTGTAACTCATTTTCACTAGTAAAATATTTCTTTATGTCTTTGCCCGTGGACGTAGGCTAAAAGTCGAACCACGTAATTTATGGTGTTCTCTTTTTGTGTTTGTTCTTTATTTTTTTACAATTTCATTTTAGTTGCGTGTCCGCTTCACCCATCAATTTCCTAACAAAAGTAGCGTATTCCTTTAGAATTTAAAACCAGCAAAACCGAATCAGTGTCTTTGAAGAGACATAATGGTTGTAATTCTTTAAATGAGTTGGCTATGGAAATCCTTATCCAAGATTCTTTTACGCCATGTTCTTTCGTAAACCAAAATTTATTTCGAAATACTCCTCGTCCGAACATATAGAGATAGTCTCTCATAACTTCAGCCGAATGCTTATGATGATGATCCTTTGTGATTTCATCAGGCATAGGCAAGAACTTGAACTTGTCTACTACCAACCAAATGCCGAAATTCGCCTGCATCCCCAATAATTCCTAATCCTATTTTAATACCAGGTTTGATCACAAGATAAGAATAAGATTTAAACACTTTTCCAAGTGTTGTTTCTCAATGAGAAGTCATACACATTTTCTTTTCTACCAGGAACTGTTGTACTATCAGAAATCTGTAATCATCTATTGATTGAGCATAGCAAAATGCAAATTTTCGGTCTTGGTATTCTCTTAACTCTCTAGTGGAAGGATTGTATATCTTATATAAGTAGTTATTATAATTACACTCCGAGTCTCTCTTTAATCCTCAAGCACAATAAGCCATTACAAGAACCCAATATCAAAACCGATTCATAAAGCTACCCATTGCTTTAATTTGCAAGTTGAAGAAAAAATCACTTCAGGTTTTGGGGATATTGTACGTAAAATCGAGGAAGGTAACTAAAAAACAATTGTATATATGTCAAGCAAACTGCAGGATTTGTGATTATATGTGTAAAATAGATAAGACTGATAATCTAGCAATTGCATATACATGCCAATCCTAATGGAGTAAAAGGTCCAATGCCACCTGAATTCTGATTATTAAATTCCGGGAGAACTCTGATCACTGATGCCACTGAAAAATTCTATTTATATATTTTATTATTATTATATATAATACATAGAATAAATGTTGAACGAAAGTCCAATATACAACTGAAACCCACTAAAGTCCAGGATAAGAAAACAAAAGAAATACTTCCACATATTGGGAGATTTGAATCTTCCATTTTTCTCGATATTAGAATTAAGAGGAGGAGGTGCAGATGAACCCAAACAAAGGGTTGATGGTGAAAAATTTTGTATGTGTGAAGAATTGAGCTGTGGATATGGGGGACTTAAGTGTAATTGAAAGAGAGTTATTAGGCCATAGTACAGATTGCATTCAGTTTATGGGTCGCTATGTAGCTAATTTGTTGACGTGACGAAATCTGTTATGGTCGTTAGTATTGTTTCTGGAAAATTTCTAGAAACCTTAGCATAAAAGGGGGTTTTGCATAGCCTTTGGTGTGCGTGTGATTTCTCTTTCGTTTCCTCATCAAATTCTGTGATTCTTGCTTTGATAAAAAGCTTGGAATCTCTTTTGTAATGTCTGATCAGTGCGTAATCATTTTGAGCAATAAAAGCTTGTGGTTTTTTCCTTTAAACAGTGTCGTTTTGGTCAGTTTGTTAGTTTTTGTGTTCGTCTGATTCCATTGCTCTTGTTCTCTGTTCTTGATCTGTTCGTGGAATTTTTCTTTGATTATTTGTTCTCAAACTTCAACCGTATATAAAGTTTGAACTCTAATTGCTTATAATGTATTGATTAAGAATAATCCTAAGAGTTCCCGATTGAAATTTTTAATGACTATTTTTATTGTTTTGGATATACAAATTGAATTAAGAAAAAATATTGTCAAATTCAGAGGATAACGGGAAATAATTATGCTTCAAAAGGCCAGAGATTAGAGAATAAAGAAGCATTCATTACTGATATACAAACTGCTTCTATTTGGATTTTGGAAGGGGTGAAGTTTTGAACTTCAGTTGTTCCTCTAAAATCAAAAGCAGCAATTAAGCGTTCTCAATTAGAAATCGCAAAGAAGACTTATTGGTACCTTACTAAAGCTAACATTAATAAGTACAAATTTCTCATCTTGAAAGCCATCAATCATAAAATCTTCATACCTTTTTCCATCCTTTGGATCAATAAGTACAAATTTCTGATCTAAAACAGACAAAATAAAATCATTTCTGATCTAAAACAGACAAAATAAAATCACTGTCCTTCATGGAATCAGAATTGAGCTTACAAAAACCGAAGTGGACAGTTCCATTCAGATTGGTCGCCCGAGAACAATGATGAAAAGACTTAAAATCAGTTTCAAAGGTTTTCCAAGTATTATTCCTTAAAGAAAAGACATGCACACCCACTACTTCTTTGGCATTTCTATGAGAATCAGAAAACCCTAAAACCTTGAACTCATCTATTGACTGGGCATAACCTAAGCTAACTAACGGTGTATCTCTATTAGCGAAAGGTTCATAGTCGTTCGGTATTCTCCTGAACTCTCTAGTTGAACAATTGTATATAAATAAAGTTTCAGTTGCAGTTTCATCTCGGAGGGATAAGCACAACAGACCATTACGAGAGCAGCATATCCTAAGACAATCAAAAGAGCTTTCTTTAATTGGAAAATCAAGCTGATCTTCCGTAATAATTTTGCTATCGAGGTCTATACGAAGAAGAGAGTTTCTTACCAAGCTCTTGACCATATTAACAAGAACCAGCGTTTGTCCTTGTTGGGTTTTAGTTTGGTGGATCTTGACGAACCGGGGATTAGTAATTAAGGCCCTGAATGACTTGGATAAACACTTGAATCGGCAAAGAGGCTTGACGGGGAGTTTTGCAAACACATCGACGATGATATCTGGAGGAAGAGCCGCCATTGCTTCTTCAGCAAGTTAAGCAAAGACTTTATGGTTTCTTGACCTCAATTTGGTTGCCGTGATGTTTGTAAAGAGCAGTCATTCACATAAAAACTGTTAAATTTTTTTTTTTATTCTAAAACAATTTCAAAGTATTTTTTTAAATACTGTTCCGTTAATTTTGAAGTAAAATTTTTGGGCTCCTTTCAAAATATTTTGCCTCTACTCCCAAATGTCCAGCGTCTTGAACTTCTCTTCCACCAAATCAATTGCAGCAATTTTGTTGCTATCAAATACCCAATGAATGCCTCTGCCTCGAATATCAGATGAATATCTCCAATGAAAATCACGTTCAACTCTTTTTTTTTTCCTCACAAGAGCTGGTTTTCACAGAGAAAACGTTTACAATTTTTTCACAAAAACAAAATTTCACAATTTTATAGTCATCAATTTGCTCAGCATAACAAAACCCATATAAACTTTTCACTATTTTACATATAGTATAATATAACTCTTCTCCTCAGTCCTCAGTTCCCTCTTATGAGAAAACTAAAATTCACGTCTTCTTCTTCGATAACAAATAGTTTCTCAAGTTAAAACCCTCAAAAACAACAAGACTTGCCAATATTTTATAATAAAGAAGAGAGAAACAATGCCTTCAATTCCTCAAAGTAAATGAGAACTTGCAATAATTAAAGTAAGTAGTAACATACGGTTTGCGACCCTGTTGATGATAGGCGTCTAGGCTAGCAAGTGGCTTTAGTATGTAAAACTATCTAGAATCAAAATCTATGTACATTCGATAAGCGGGTCGGTCAGCAGAGTAGTAACCTTGGATCAGGGTATCAACTTGGAAACCAAATTTCTTGTAAAGATTCACAGCGGGAGTTCTCAAAGGATCAACATGAAGCGTTATGCGGAGCATAGTTCTGGTTCTGCATTTCTTAATTGCTGCTTCCAGCAGTGCCTCTCCGTTACCTTGTCCTCGATAATTCTCCTTCACTAATTAAGTTCACCCCAAAACCCATTAATTTCATGTCAATTAAAAAGAAAAAGAGAATGAATAACTAACAAATATTTCTTTGAGGACTTTTATCAAACAGTTGAGATTACGGGCATGCAGTGGAAATTTCAACAATGGGGACAAAGATATGGGACCTGCAAGCTTGGTGATAAAAGCAGACAAGGAAGTAGGCCACGCGTACATGACGTAGCCAACGACTTTTCCATGAATCTGAATGTAAAGCAGGCCTGAGTTCTTCTTTTTCAGCTCTTCATCAAAAGATCTTGCCAGTGATTCGTGCTTGGGAAAAATCTTCTTCTCCATCTTCACAATCTCGTCCACTACGACAGTCCAGTTTATTGAGTTTCTCTGCAGCTCCGTGACGGTTCCATTACTCCCCATGGCACGTGGCTTGTTGCAACTTATAAGGACTATGATTGATGATCTTGATCTGTATCAGAATTTATATTGATATTTGATACAACAAGGCTCGTCAAATGAATGATTATTAAAAGACCAGACCCGAAAGTTTTACCTTTGAACTCGGGAGAGTGTTGCTCACGCTTGGCTAACTTCACTTCAATCTCTTCAAAATCTATTACATTTACCCTGAATATAAATAAGTGAGACGATAGTAGCATATCTTAAAAGAGCAGTACAAAAGAACTTCGAACTTCATAAAATGGCAGTGAATATAGGACTACTTGCAGAAGATAATAACAGCCCGAGATGGCTGTGACAGTCGATCCGCATATACTTTCAGCTTCATTTTGCTTTCTCTCGCTCGCTGACACTGACTGCTGATGATGTTATGAAATTGTTTTCTGTTGGTTTCAATCGTCGACTCATGCTCATCCGCGCAAACCGGGATGATTATTTTATAATCATCATATTATTTCTTCAACAACTGAGCCACTGACACAGAGACGCGTACAGTTACAATTTCACTGTCTGAGCTAGTACAAATATTTTGTATGATTTTCTTCCTTCCATTATACAAACATCGTCGTGCCATGTCGTTGGATTGGATTTGATTTGGAACGATTAATTGCACGTCCCTTGCAAAGCGACAATATTTGGACATGTTGCTCTTTAGATTGAAAACTTAGATTCATTCCATGAATGAAAGATAATAAAGCATCAGCAGATGGAATATGGGAAATAGAAACACTTTCCCTTCTATTAAGAAGATCCTGCTTCAGATGATTCTCATTTTCTTCATCCACAGGCCAACCTAGAACATACCACACCAAGGTAAGAAATAAAAGGGGTAGCAGCCCCAAATGTTCCTCTTTTACTTTTCATTTAGAAAGGTAGACATGTTTGACAGATCTGGGACATTGCATAAGGTGTCTGTTTTACTTCTCACGTGAAAGCCTAGAAATCCCAATCCAATAATAAAAGGCCATTTTAGAGTCAATGTACAAATACTTCCTTCCTTGTCTCTATATTCTCTTTTACAATCCATTCTTAGTTGAATTGAGATAGATAAATTTCTTAAAGGAATAGCTTTTTACAATATACTTCTTGAAGAGGTAGTGTGTCTGATCTTGCTGTTATATTAACCACTACAGGGTCATATTCTGATCCCAAGCCTGCAAGAATATAGAGAACTAAGTCTTCTTCTGTGATGGGATTTCCTGAGGCAGTGAGATTGTCAGCAAAGTTTTTCATTTTGGAATAAAAATCACTAACAGTCATAGACCCCTTTTTCTGGGTTTGAAGCTGCATCCTAAGTTGTAGGATTCGAGCTTTTGACTAAGAGGAGAAAAGCCTTTCCAGTGCATTCCAAACTTCATAAGAAGTGGTGCAACTGATGACTGAACTTAAGACACTTTTATTCATTGAAGACAGCAGCCAACTAAGAAGAAGTTGGTCCTGTTTCTTCCAAAGTGCATATTCTGGATTTACAATCGTTTCTGCAGTTTGGTCATCCGCAGCAACTACCAGAAATTTGTTTGGGCAAGGTTTTGTGCTGTTTATAAAGCCTTCAAGTTCATTGCCACTGATTGAGGGCAGGACTTGAGATTTCCACATCAGGTAATTTTGTCTATCTAGCTTGATTGGGATGGTGAAATTGAAGGTGGTGGGATTGGTTTGTGGTATTGTATGGGTGGCGAAATTGGTGGTATTAATAGAACTAGATGAAGCCATTATTTTGACTTACCTGCTCTGATACCAAGATAAATTTCTTAAAGGAATAGCTTTTTATTGCTGTGTGTATTCTTTGTACAGAGCTCTGCTATTTATATGCATGGCTAGATATTTTACATGGTAAGTGTTTACATGGCAAGTATCACCATTTAATTATACAATATTTTCATGAGATTATTCTTCTCATATTTACAGTCTCGTTGATCTCCTTCCTTGAATACTGATTCTTGCTTTGTGTCCAAGGTTATTGCTTGACAGCTTCACACGATTATGTGGCATCTGACTTGGACTCTTTTCTAACTCCCCCCTTCAAACTTAACTGTTTGTTTGAGACTTTAAGCTTATCTCTTAAAAATTTGAAACGATCACAGCTCAAGGGTTTTGTCAAAACATCTGCCACTTATTCCTTTGTCAGTACATATCTTACTTCTTGTTCACCATTTGCAATTTTTTCTCTGACGAAATGTACATCAATTTCTATGTGTTTAGTTCGGGCATGAAATACTGGATTGCTGGCAAGGAATGCTGCACTTGTGTTATCACACCAGATTACTGGTCTTTGTTTTGGCTTCATTCCAAGTTCTCCTAGCAAAGAACATATCCACGTGATTTCAGCACTTGTATCGGCAAGGGACCTATATTCTTATTCAGTGCTAGAGCGTGCCAACACCTTCTGTTTTTTCGATCTCCATGTGACTAGATTCCCACCAAGGAAGATGCAGTAACCACCAGTAGACCGTATGTCATCTTGATCACTTGCCCAATCTGCATTAGTGAAACACATCAGTCCTAGTTTTCCTTTTGGTGTGAAGTGTAGGCCATAATTTAAGGTTCCTTTCAAGTATCTGAGAATTCTCTTACACCCCTCCCAATGAGTTTGTTTAAGTGCTTCTAAATATTGGCTTAGTGTATTCACTGCATATGTTATTTCAGGCCTTGTTAAGGTAGCATATTGTAGGCCTCCAATTACACTCTTGTACAAGGTATTGTCACTGAAGGCTTTCCCTCCTTCCTTTCTCAACTTGGTACTTGTGCTCATTGGTATAGGCAGGCTTTTGCAATTTTCCATTCTTGTTCGTTGTAGGAGGCCAGTGATGTATTTCCCTTGCGATAGATCCATTCCCTCAGCAGTCCTATCTACTTCAACTCCCAAGAAGTATTTTAGCGAGCCAAGATCCTTCAGAGAAAAGCTTTTGTTCAGCTTCCGAACCACATCATCAATTATCCTACTATTACTTCCTGTGAGTAGTATGCATCTACATACACAAGTAGCAACACTGTATCTCCATCTTTGTTCATAAAAAATAGTAAGGTGTCTGATATTGAGTTTTTGAACCCCCAGTCTTTAAGGGCTGAACTGAGCTTATTATACCAGGCCCTTGGAGCTTGTTTGAGACCATAGAGTGCATTTTTTAACTTGCAAACCTATTGTGGCTTTCTTTTGTCCTCGAAGCCTTGCGGCTGTTTTATAAAAACTTCTTCACATAGTTCACTATGCAAGAATGCATTATTCACGTCCACTTGTTTGATATCCCAGTTGCTCATAACAGCTAGGTTCAACACAATTCTAATAGTTGGTGATTTGGCCACTGGACTAAAAGTTTCATTAAAATCGATACCTGCTGTTTGATGAAACCCTTTAGCTACAAGTCTCGTTTTATACCTTGCCACAGTGCCATCTAGATTATATTTCACCTTGTAAACCCATTTATTTCCTACTACCTTTTGGTCCCGAGAGAGTGGAACCAATTCCCAGGTTCTGTTTTTCTAAAGTGCTTCAAACTCTTCCCTCATGGTTGTCTCCCATTTTTTATTTTTCAACGCCTCTTCTACACTTGCTGGAGTGTCAATTTTCTCTCTTGCTAATCTTTTTGCTGTGTAAATTTTGGGTTTATATATCCCAGACTTGGCTCTTGTGATCATAGGGTGACTGGGGAGAAGTGTTTGTGGTTGGCTTGTTGACTCTGTAGCTGCAGTGTTTTGGGTACTTTCTGCTGTTGTTTCTGAGTTTGTCATGACTGGTTCTGGTGTTTTAGGTTCTGTAGTGTTGGTCTCTTGGTTTGGTGAAAGGATGTGGTGCTCTCAGTTTGCTGGACAATGAAGGTTGGAGCTTGCTTCTTGAACAAATGCTGGTGGAGATGCAGCTGAGACACATCCTGAAGTAGAAACCTGTTGCACTGTTAGGATTTGAGTATAATATGGACACACGACTGTATTTTTCTCAGTAGGTTGAAATGCTTTGTCATTTTGAAATGGAAATTCAAACTCATTAAAGACCACATTTATTGCTATATAAATTCTCCCACTACTGTGTAAGCACAAGTATCCTTTGTGTTGAGAGCTATATCCTATAAAGACACATTTAGCAGTGCGAAAATCTAATTTATGTGAATTATATGGCCTTAAGTGGGGAAAGCATGCACAATCGAAAACCTTCATAAATTTGTAATTAGGCTTTTGATGATAGATTATCTCATATGGGGATTTTCGATTGAGAACTAATGTCGGCATCCTATTTATTAAGAATGTGGCTGTTTCAAAGGCTTGCCACCAATACTTTGTAGGTATTAAGGCTTGTGCTAGTAAGGTTAGGCCGGTTTCTACTATATGCCTATGTTTTCTTTCCACCCTTCCATTTTGGTGATGAGAGTGAGGACATGAATGCCTAAATAAAATTCCATTTTCTTTGAGAAATGGTACGAAGGATCTGAATTCACCCCCCCAATCTATTTGCAAGGTTTTAATTTTCTTTTCAAGTTGTGTTTCAATCATTTTCTTAAATACTTGGAAGGTGGAAAAGGTTTCTGATTTGGCAGCCAATGGATAAATCCATGTAAATCTGGAATAGTCATCTACAATGCTTAGGTAGTACCTATAGTTGTTTCCAGAGGCTATTGGTGATGGTCCCCAAAGGTCAAATGCAATAATTCAAGTGGTTCCTTTGTTTTTGTTGCTGAGTTTGTATGGCTTAGTCTATGACTTTTCCATATTGGCATGCTGCACAAAATTGAGGAACGGAAATTTTATTAATGTTACTAGATACATCACATGACATTAATATGTCATTTAATGTTTGAACACTAGGGTGACCAAATCTTTGATGTAATGTATCTATTTTATTGAGTCCATTACAAGTTGATTTTAGACTTCGACTCTTAGAAGACTCTGACTCGCTGTGTGACAACACAGGTTTATTTAAAGCAGCAAAAAGAGAAGTTGCAAGGGGACTTTTGACTCTGGATTCAAGTGTCTTGCAGGATGTTTTCAACATATGCAATCCTCCATTAGCCGTTCCTTGAAGCAAGACTTTCTTCCTCATCTTGTCCTGTATAAGGCAAGTATTTTTCTTGAAAACAACAAATAAGTCATTGTCAGATAATAATTTAGAGATGCTAAGGAGATTTTTTGTAATATGAGGGACATGCAAAACATCTTTTAAAATAATTGGCTTATGACATGGGACATGTAATGAGGATCTACCAATATAATTTATTTTTAACTTATGACCATTACTAACCATAAGTTTGTTACTTCCCTTGTATTCAGATTTCGTTTCAAGGTTTTCAATTTGATATGTGACATGGTTTGTAGCACCACTATCCAGGTACCAACCTTGATCATTTTCTGAATCAATCTTTGCAACATTAGCTGTGGCTTGACTCTAGTTTTTCTCATTGCTTTGTGGCTCGTAGTCTTCTTTAAAGTGATGCCAGCAATCGAACGCAATTTGTCCTACCTTTCTACAAATTTGGCAAGTTGGCTTTGATTTTCCTCTGCCAGATGTTTGTGGTGTTTTTGCTCTGCGTCTACCTCTTGGATTGTTTCCTCTTCCACTATTGTATTTTCTTTGGTTTTGAGTAGATTGAGCATAGTTTGATGATATGTTCCCATCAGAAGCTATGTTGGCAGCAGTATGCAGCTGATCAAGTCTGCTTTCATGGTTCAAGAGAAGTGAATACACTTCTTGAAGAGGTAGTGTGTCTGATCTTGCTGTTATATTAACCACTATAGGGTCATATTCTGATCCCAAGCCTGCAAGAATATAGAGAACTAAGTCTTCTTCTGTGATGGGATTTCCTGAGGCAGTGAGATTGTCAGCAAAGTTTTTCATTTTGGAATAAAAATCACTAACAATCATAGACCCCTTTTTCTGGGTTTGAAGCTGCATCCTAAGTTGTAGGATTCGAGCTTTTGACTAAGAGGAGAAAAGCCTTTCCAGTGCATTCCAAACTTCATCAGAAGTGGTGCAACTGATGACTGAACTTAAGACACTTTTATTCATTGAAGACAGCAGCCAACTAAGAAGAAGTTGGTCCTGTTTCTTCCAAAGTGCATATTCTGGATTTACAATCGTTTCTGCAGTTTGGTCATCCGCAGCAACTACCAGAAATTTGTTTGGGCAAGGTTTTGTGCTGTTTATGAAGCCTTCAAGTTCATTGCCACGGATTGAGGGCAGGACTTGAGATTTCCACATCAGGTAATTTTGTCTATCTAGCTTGATTGGGATGGTGAAATTGAAGGTGGTGGGATTGGTTTGTGGTATTGTATGGGTGGCGAAATTGGTGGTATTAACAGAACTAGATGAAGCCATTATTTCGACTTACCTGCTCTGATACCAAGATAAATTTCTTAAAGGAATAGCTTTTTATTGCTGTGTGTATTCTTTGTACAGAGCTCTGCTATTTATATGCATGGCTAGATATTTTACATGGTAAGTGTTTACATGGCAAGTATCACCATTTAATTATACAATATTTTCATGAGATTATTCTTCTCATATTTACAGTCTCGTTGATCTCCTTCCTTGAATACAGATTCTTGCTTTGTGTCCAAGGTTATTGTTTGACAGCTTCACACGATTATGTGGCATCTGACTTGGACTCATTTCTAACTGAGGTTATGCTACAGCTGCTTCTTCAAGTTAACATTGTTATGCAATTCAATGGTGATTTACGTGTGTACTTGTCCTAAGCATGTGATTTGAAAATAATATGGTAATATTGTTTTCACTGGATATTAATGTATAGGGATTTGCAGAATGTCGAAATTTTGGAAGATCAGGTCAGCTGGATGGGGTTGTTGCTCTTATAGCTCGTCGTAGTAGGCGACATCCTGGTACTCGATACTTGGCTAGGGGGATTAATTCTTGTTTTAGTACAGGTAAGATAATCTTTAACATCTCCAGACCTGGAAATTACATTTTTGTTGTTGAGATTCACTTGGTTCTTCTATACAATCAAAAAAATTAAGGATTTAGTTTTTTCTTTTTAAACGGAATTTTCTTTTCTTTTCAGTGCTCTTTGCATTCTGTGTATGCTGTTTATTCTGATTGTCATTGATCTCATGCCTTTACGAGGAAACGGGTAATAGTTTCAGTGGTAAATTCTAGTGGAATTGGTTTTGATTCTGTTGTTTAGAAAGATGGATTATAGAACTACAGAACATTTATCGTGCCACCTCATGGCTCATGCATGCTTTTGGAGTATTCTTGACCTGTAGAATTTTTGTTTTTGTAGTTGACTTGGAAAATAACTTTACCATTTTTTTCAAATAATAACAATCAATGAGTCTCATCAATATTAATCATTAATGAGCTAAAGATATATAACTTTTGTCTCAGAACTATATATGATATGCTTGTGAAGGTGTATTATTTTAAGTAGAGATACCAAATGCTACAGGAAGAAGCAAAAAAGAACATGCTCCAGTGAAAACCTTCTGACAGATTGCATTTTTGGGATAAAAAAAAAACATTGAGATCATCAGCCACACTTTTTCTTCTTGTACTGTTTAATTAGTTTAGAGGCCTTTTAGTTGGTTTTGCTTGCCTGGAGGTGTCATACAATTCACTTTTTGAACACCCTGGTTTTCTACAGATTAGAACTTGGTTTCCTTTCACTCCACAGCTTTTGCTTTGCTACATCACGTCCTTTGGGATAATTGAATAATGAATGAATGAAAACAATCAAATAATTTCTGACAATTAGTTAATAACTTTTATTTTGTATGACCCTTTTGATATGTGTGGTCCTTTAATTTACAGTTGAAATATAAATATGAAAAAAGTCTGCCAATGAGTTTTACAAATGACTTTTGTGCCATAGAATTTTTTTTTTGTTTTGCCAAAAAACAAAACAAATTCATAAACAACATTGTATTTCACCAATTAACAGTGCAAGTGTCATTATAGTTTCCACATATTAGTTCTGTTTTCGTTAGTTTCAGTTTCTTTCTGTTATGTAACTGATGTTTCATTGCTATAAAATTAATTGTCTGTTTCTCTTCACAACTGTTATTTTGAATGATTTTTTCTGAATTTTATAAAGAATTTGTATATGACAGGAAATGAAGCAGAGTGCGAGCAACTTGTATGGATTCCTAAAAGGTCTGGTCAGAGTGTTCCTTTCAATGCATACATATATCTGGCGGCGAGGGACTATTCCAATATGGTGGGGTGCAGAATTAAAGCTTACTGCTGCTGAAGCAGAAATTTATGTTGCAGATCGGGATCCTTATAAAGGAAGTCTGAAGTATTATCAGAGGTTGAGTAATCGATATGATGCTCGAAACTTTGACTTAGCTGTTGGGGAAAATCAGAAGAAAAAGCCTTTTATTCCAATTGTATGCATTAACTTGCGTAGGAATGCGGAAGGGAAATCATAATCTATTTTAGTTCAGCATTTTGAGGAATCTTTGAACTATGTCAGATCAACTGGAAAACTTCCTTATACTCGAATTATTTTAATAAATTATGACTGGCATGCCGGTACAAAATTAAAAGGTGAACAACTTACAATTGAAGGATTATGGAAGCATCTAAAAGCACCCACTCAGGCCATAGGCATTTCTGAAGGGGACTATTTGCCATCACGGCAACGACTTAATGATTGCCGAGGTGAAGTCATCTGCAATGATGACTTTGTGGGTGCCTTTTGCTTAAGATCCCATCAGAACGGAGTCATACGTTTTAACTGTGCAGACTCTCTTGATCGGACCAATGCTGCTAGTTATTTTGGTGCTCTGCAAGTATTTGTGGAGCAATGTAGGCGGCTTGGGGTTTCCCTTGACAGTGTTTTTGCATATGGCTATCAGTCAGCTAACAACTATGGTGGATATACTGCTCCTTTGCCACGAAGATGGGAGAAACGAGCTGATGCAGTGACAGGAAAAACATATTATATCGATCACAACACTAGGACCACAACATGGATTCATCCTTGTCCAGACATGTTCATCCTTGTCCAGACATGTCAAAGTAAAGACTTTAGCCTCCATTCTTTGAACCATGGCAGCAGCCATGGTTGAACATGACCAAATTTGTTGATCAAATTTGGTGGGTAAGCCACCAAATTTGATCAAACTTGAAGACTAAGTAAAGATTTTAGCCTCCATTCTTTGAATCATGGTTGAACATGACCAAATTTGTTGGGTAAGCCACCAAATTTGATCAAACTTGAAGACTCTTAGGTGAGTTTTTTGCATATAAATAGGAGATGTCCTTCCTTCATTTTATCATCTCAGAGAGAAACATTCAAAGTTGTAAAATCTAATGCAAGTTAAGCATCAAGTGAGTATTAGGAAATTTTAGTATTTTGGGTGTATCTAGGGCTTGGGTGAGAGAAATTATTTATGAGAGTGTGGTTGTAATAATTTTCTACACAGTGAATATTTTTTCTCTGGTTGTCTTGTGACAACGGCCGTGGTTTTTCTCCGGATTTGGAGTTTTCCACGTAAATCTTGTGTTGTGTAATTGATATATTTTTCATTTAATTTTTCTTATTAATTTGTTGCTTGATAAATTGCTTGGAGAGATCTTGGGAGGAAACTCAATTTCCTAACGAGACAAACCTTGGAAGAGATTTGATATGACATTTGAGGAGTTCAAGCAATCAACAATTTTATCACCAGTGTCTCAGCTAGCAGATCTTTTTCTGCTTTCTGGTGATATCCATGCAACCCTTTATACTGGTTCAAAAGCAATGCATAGCCAAATTCTTAATATATGTGGGCTGGCTGGCCCTTTTTGGTGTATTTGATGAACCATTTCATATCATGCTGGTAACTGCAGGTTCTTTCTCGACCATCTGGTGGTGTGAATATAGTAAACTTTGTCAAACACAGCTAAGATAAACAAATTGTTTCATTAGCCTTTATCTTATCTGCTGTGATGATTCAAATTAATGCTGTTTGGTAGGGTTGCAAAAAACGAAATGAGCTGACTGTTCGTATTATTTAGTCAGATCTCTAGCAATAAGTTGAAGTTCATTGTCACGTGGGTTGGGAGTTGCGTGGGCTGGGAGTAGTAGAATGGATTTATGGAGTTGATACAAGTGCCCACAATCTATCATGTCATATGTGAAAAATAAATGAATAAATATGAGGCGGTTAAAAGTTCAAATAAATAAAAGCGGAAGCTTAAAACAGGGAATATACTCGCACGTGAAATGGAGAGAAGGAAGCTGCCAGACCGACCCAACTACATACCCAAACTCCGACCCGTTTGACCCGAAACCGACCCGGATATGTCTTACGATTCCGGCCACCCCACCGGTCAAGCTTGGTACCAATCTGAAGTTTGAAGACCGGCCATCATACCCCTGCCGTTCACGTCGCCGAAAAACAGCCAGAACGTCGGCGACCAAAGCTTGAAAACCCGCGACATTTCCACTTTGCTCCGCCTGGATTTTCGCCGGTTTTGGGTGACACCACCGGGCGTGGGAGCTCACCACCGGCACTATTAGACTCAGCGTGATTGGAACTTTCAGACTTGAGCTTCCCGGTCAGCGTTGACCAAATGGATTTTGTTAGTATGTCTTCGGATTATAAATATGGAACAAAATGAGGTGTAGAATACATTTAAAAAGAAAAGGATAAAAAACAAATGAAATGAAAAGAGGTGTTTAGAAGTAATAGCTAAACTAGATACACTCCCACTAATTAGCGATTCTGATGAACAGTGCCCATAGCTTCTTTTATACCTTGAAGTTGCAGAAATTGATTCTTGGTGAATTAAGTCACTTACAGACATAACTTTTTCTTCCATCTAATTTTTATTAGGTTAGATAGGAGAAGACTTGTTTCAGGGTGTCCTGACCCTAGTATTAGTTTTCTTGTCAGACTTTTCAAGAAAATTTACAATGCACGCGACATACAACTTCTAGTAGGACTTTGTTGGTACAGGGTGCTTCTATTCCTCGTTGTTGAAATGGGACAAACCTTTTGATACCTTTACCAGGATCAGATAGTGCTGAGGATATGGCCATTACTGGAGCTGGTGCACGACTTCATGATCAAGATGCACCAACCCTTCTACTGTTGCATGATTTTGAAGAATTAGAGGGAGAATTGGATTTTCTTACTCATTTTGTGGCAGGTACCTTTTATCCTGCTATTTCTGGAACAAGCTCCATGACTCTTGGTGAGGTAGAAAATATTTTCATAAAATGTTAATTCATGTATCTACGCACTTTATTCTTAAACTAGTATTTTAAACCATGAGCTTTGTGGAGTGGGTTTGCTGTAACTGCTGCTGGTGACAACATAATTGTTAATATAATTACAGATAGAGATTCTTGGAGTTTCTCTTCCATTGGGGGGGGGGGGGGGGGGGTATTCAATAATGAAGGCCCTGGTGCTAGATTAATTAGCTTGGCAAAAAGTTTCAGAAGGAAACCGATCCATTTTTGTCAAATTCAGTTGCAAATACAGTTCCGTTTTCCAATGAAAATGTGTCAACATCAATGCAAACAGAAGCTGCTTCCAATCCTTGGGTTGACCTGTTGTCTGGAGGGGACACATTTTCTGATCCTCTTTCAGAGCTTTTTTCTAACCCTCCTTCTGAGCTGTTCTCTGATTCTCTTTCTGAGCCAGTGACAAGAAATGTTGCTTCTGGAGGGGCTAATTTGCTTGATTTCTTGGACCAGCCTATAGTTGATGATCATGGTGTGGAAACTTATAAAAGATCTTCAACACAGGATGGCTGGTCTCTAGCTAGTGGTGCCCAGCAGTACATAAGCTGTCTAAAATCCCTTGCAGGGCCACGCGAGGTATACTGCTCTCTTGTGTTTTTTGCAGCTCTACATCTTAGCAACTTCATCTTTTTTATGGTGTAAATTCTAGAAGTTCAACAAATTTTGCTTTGCTAAATGTATAACTTATTAATCAGAGTCCTGTTATTATGTTTTGACACTACTGAACATATTGTGTTGGTAATTTATTTGTACTTCCCTTGGTTGAATTATTTGTTGTCTCCATGCCATTCGATATGGTGCTACTTGGTTTTTGATCATCCATGATTTGGTTTTTGATCATCCATGACACTATATATATGTAAAGGATGAATTGATTGTTTTGGCTTGTATTCTCACATTTTATGATTGATCGATGGAAAGGTCTTCATGAAATTCAACCTCATTAGCGTAAGATTGACAGATTCTGGGCAAATTTTCAGGAAAAGAAACTAGACTTCATGGAAGCAATGAAGATTGAAATTGAACGTCTGCAGCTGAATCTTTCTGTAGCTGAAAGGATAGAGCTTTATTGTCAATTGGAACTGATGCTGCCTCTATAAATCCAAATGTATTGCTTGGTGAATCTTACATGGGAAGACTGTGACGAGTAGCCAAACACTCTTGCATTACTTGGCCAAGCTTCCCTAGAAGACAAGATTGTTGGAGCAATTGGCCTTGAGAATAGTGATGATAGTGTTTTAGACTTCTGGAATATTACTAGAATCGGAGAGAGTTGTTCTTTTGGAGGGTGCGAGGTTCGTGCAGAAACTAAGGTGCCTGCTCTTGCTTCCTCAACTGCAACATCAGTTCTCATCATATTATGTTTTCCTTTTAAATTTCTTTTCTTGATTAAAATTTTTAGAAATATGTTTTAGTATTTGTTCTTATGATATATGCCCAGAACATTCATCCCACTTATCCATGAGAATCCTTGTCTGGTTTGATTTTCAATTGAGACATTTTTGGGAACCCTGAGCAGGTTCCATATGCTAATAATCTTTGAGGTAAGGTGTTGTAGGATGCCTTGAGAAGCTAAAAACCTATTACAAGGAAAAGCTCTTGCATTGTTTTGTGCAATCTGTGTGCTAGCAAGTCATGTCTCTAATAATTTCATAGTTTGCTTGATTGGAATTTTTTATCTTGATATGGATTGTTTATTCTAGATTCCTTGGTGCCACTGTAGGTTGAAACAGCAAAAGATTCAGCACCGATTTTTTCACTGCGTGCTCCATTAAATTCTGGATCAAAGCACTCATATTGGAGAGCTCCACCTAGTACTACTTCTGTTGAATTTGTTATTGTTCTCGGTTCTGTTTCTGATGTCAGTGGGGTTATCTTGCTTGTTTGTCGTTGCGGCTATTCTGTGGCTGACACTCCGATGGTAAGTGCCATATTTATTCCCTGATTTCCTTGTTGTTCAATAAATTTGATGATAAGCCAAGTGGCCTTAGTAATGAAGCCCAGTACCAGGGGTGGCGGGTAATAGATATTCAACTTGTGAATATTCCTAAGCAAACACTGAATCAACATATACCTTGGCAAAAGTTCTCCATGCTATGATAATGGAAGTCATATTTTGAAATGATTAAAAGAGTCCCTGTGTAGTGCCATTTCCAAAGAAATTGAAGCTGGGGGTTTAGTTTCATGTAGGTTAGTTTCCGATAATAAACTTTCCATTTCATTAATTGCTGATGAAAAAACCAAGTAAGAACAGTTTTGTTGCTCGTCATTTATGTATATTTTGGTAAACTGTAATTTTAAATTCTCAACGATCTTCCCTTTGTAAGTAAGAAGATGGTCCACTCACTTGATATTTATGATTGTAGATCAGGTTTCTATTGGCTTGCCTTTATCATTCGGAACCCAAGTTTGATATTAACAGAGATCACGTCAATAATATCCTATTTGGGTAGATGTGGGTGAGGATTTAAAATCAAATTTGAAATTGAGGGGAAAGAAGAGAAAAGGAACCACAATAATTAAACAAAATAATAGGAACTATTCTGATGAGTTTTAATCTGGAGAGGAACAATTTTCAAATGCACTGCTAGAGAAATTGTAGCTTTTTGTCAATAGTTAAAAGGAAAAAGAATAAGAACTATCCGGCCCTTTCCTTCATGAATATTTGTTGAGGTTGCTGTATTATTTAGTCGGTATTTGTAGTTTTCTTCCCTGCAGTGCTCTCTGCCTCCTGCATTTGCAACTTTTTTCTTTGAGCTGCTGCTTCCTATTGCTGTTACAGGTGCAAATCTGGGCAAGTAATAAGATACACCGGGAGGAAAGGCCATCAATGGGAAAATGGGATGTCCAAGCCCTCATCACATCTTCTTCAGATTTTTATGGATCGCATTACGTCTTCAAAGACCTGGTTCGGCTTCAGTTAATTTCGGGAAGGACATCAGGCTTTTGTCTCTTGATGAAGATGAAAACCCCTTTGCACAAGTAGATAGACGTGCTTCATTTGGAGGAGCAGTTGAAAATGAACCATGTATTCATGCCAAAAGAATTCTTGTAGTCGGAAGCCCAGTAAAAAGGGAGGGGCTTACCACATCGCAGAGCTCTGAGCAGCTAAGTATTAGAAACTGGTTGGATGGAGCTCCACAAATGAGTAGATTCAAGGTATTAGTTGCTTTCACTCTTTGTTCAATCATAATTCCAGCTTTCTGCTTGATGCCTTGCCTCTGATAAACCTCTTTTTTCTCTTCAGGTCCCAATTGAGGCCGAGAGATTGATGGACTACGATCTCGTCTTGGAACAATATCAACCTCCAGCGTCACCTTTGCTTGCCGGATTCCGTCTAGACGCTTTCAGTGCAATAAAACCTAGGGTTACCCATTCACCTTCCTCAGATTCAGATATCTGGGACAAATCAGTAACATTTTTAGAAGACAGGTACATCTCTCAAGCTGTGTTGTATTTACAAGTATCCGCACTCCAGGAACCACATAACATGGTAACTATTGCGGAATATCGACTGCCGGAGGCTAGAGCCGGAATGCCAATGTACTTTGATTTCCCACGACCGATACAGTCCCGACGAGTTTCATTCAAGCTTCTTGGAGATGTTACAGCATTTGCAGATGAACCTTCAGAACAAGATGATTCAGGATTGAGAGCTCCGCTTGTGGCTACAGGTTTGTCTTTGTCAAACAGAATCAAGTTATATTATTATTGTGATCCTAGCGAGCTTGGAAAATGGGCAAGCCTTTCGGCTGTTTGATCGTTATTTACATGAGAGAAAGAGTTTTGGGTTTGACTTTGATTTTGATTTGTATTTGTTGTCATTTTATTGAAATTTCTTTTTGTTGTATAAAAATCAGAAGGTAAAAGTATTAAATTCACTGATGCTGTAATATCTGTGCTGGTTACATGATATTATGTTTAACTTGAAGTTAGTAAGCAATGACTTAACAATAGCACTTTGAATTTAATGTGGATCATATTGTATTTGAAATTTAAAAATAAAGAGAGAAATTAATTGTTAATTGAGTTGGACAATTTTCCGTGGTTAATTGCATCAAATGGTATACAAAATTTTCAGCTAGAAAAAATCTGTTCCCAGAAAAGAGAAGAAAATATTTTTTTGTGGTATAAAAGCAGAATGTAAAGGTATAAAAATTCATTGATGCTGCAATGTTTGTGCTTTTGAGAAAGAAGAATTCAATGTCTTTTCTATGCCATCGGATTCTCCCACTGTTTGAGCTTAAGACTGAAGGATTTATTAATCGAGTTCAAAAGATTGCAAGTTGGTGAGCGTTGGCATTTAAAAAATCAATTGTTACTCTCTCAATAATCTCTCTCTTCTGCCGACACCCCAACCTCAGAAACCCGTTGTTCCGACGGACGTGTAACACTTCTAGAAATTAGCCTTTTCTTCTATACGAAGGTTGAACTCTCCTCGTGAAGTGTTTTCTTTTTCGAGTGAAGGTGGTTTTCTACTTACATATCTCGGGGGTCTTATGGGGGCCTTATGATATCTAATGTGTGAAATTTCTTTCTCATTTTACCATAAAAAAATGTCTGTAATGATCTAAAGTTCGAGTCTGAAATTATCTTAAATTTATATTTAGAGTGGAGCTATTGGCACCCTATTTAGAGTGGAGCTATTGGCACCCCTACATTACTCTTACAAAACCCCACTTTAAATAAAATTACAATTAAAGACAACTAAAAATTAAACACTTATAGATGTTTTTACAACAAATTATTTAATTCATAATCAATCTTTAAAAAAAAAAATCTATATGTTAGTTCTTATCTAACTAAAATAAATTGTACAAATTTAGAATAATCTATTGTTTTCTTTTGATTTCTTATTGATTGAATATTTTTATATTTAAAATTGCTTTGAAATTATAATTTGAAATATGTGTTATTTCAGCCAATGATTAATATTAGAAAACTTATCACTCATATAACTTTTTAATTTGTGTGTAGGGTAATAATAAAATTGAAAATAATTAAAAAATAGCACAATAATGAGTTTTAACAATAAAACAAATCAAATGAAAATTTAAAATTTTAAAAAGTGTATCTAAAAAAAGGAAAATTTTCAGAAATAAAATGAATATAATTAAAAAAAAGTTTTATGAGGAGATAAGGGGTACCAATAGTCCAACTCGTATTTAAGAATCTCCCATTACATTGTCAACTAAAAAGACACTCGCATAAGAAGAAGAATTTGTCTGTTTGATTTTATTTGTGGATCCAACATTTCTCATATTTGTGGATCCAACATTTCCCATATCCTGAGAGTTTGAATTAATGTGGCGTAAAAAAAAATAATAACTTGTTCCACTAATTAAGTCAACATTACTGATGTCTTATCACCCTCGGCCAACTTAACAATTGGTGTCCTTTGGACAATTAAATATGATTACTTACTGAACTTTAATTTGTTAAAAATTAGGTCCAATAATAATAATACTAATAATTAAGAAGATCTAATTACATATCAAAATGACTCAAACAAATTAATTAATTTTATATTAGCTAGCCAAGTAGGCTGTCCATCCCACTCAGACATGCACGAAAGCTAAATTCATCAAATGAATTACTTAAGGAGTATTTGATAATTTTGAAATTATCAAAAGGTGTTATAGTATTAATTATTTTTACACTTAAAATTGCTTTGAAATTATAATTTTAAATTAAAATAGTAGTAGTAAAATTGTAGTGCACATTCAATTAAACAACTAATAGTCTAAGAAGCAAAAGAGAGGATTACAGGTTCACAACGCCATTACAAAGGATTCAAAATTCCCACACGAAAACATCAATGTACAGATATAAACAATCCGAATTGGACACAAGAAAAACCCTTCAATGGATTGCTTGCCTTCCCAATGCTACATACCCTGCAAACTGCTTACTGGCCAAGAAAATGTTTTCAATTTAGTGTATTTTCAAAATGCTTATTTTCTCATAATATTAAAAAAATAAAATAAAAAAGAATTCTTACATGTTTCATCAGCATGATTAAAATCAAAGAAGAAAGAGAGACATAAGGTCTCTGACATAATAAAATTATAAAAATTTCAAGAAAAAAAAGGTTAAAACATGTAAGGTGGATGATTGAAAACAATTGTATGATGGTAACCATCATCTTAAACAAATAAAATAAGGTATGTTCAAAAGTAATAAGGAATACATAGACAAAACATCATCTTAAACAAATCATAATCTAGAATTGGAGCCTTTTGGACATACCTAAGGAGAAAGAATACGTGAAAATGGGTGATTCATTTGTTAAGGAGTGTTGATTTGGTCGTCTCTGCAAATTCTTTAGGGACTCGGTTCCAGTTCCTCTTCATCAAAACTGTAATATAATTCCCCTTCATCAGAACTCGAATCGATGGAATATAATTTCCCTTCATCAGAACTTGAATCAAATTCACTTGCAGCAGTTCCACTCGCGCTTGGCAAATCATCCAATTTCCAAACTTCGGTAGCAAAATTGAGAGTAAAAGTGTTGGCTTTGATCTCGCTGGGATTTGCATATACTGGACATACTCCGTAACGTTTTATCTTGTGACCCTTTTGCTTTCGGTAACACTTATTGAAGAACTTAAGTGAGACAGCTGTATAATGGCAACCATCAGGAAAGCCAGCATTCAAGCAAGGATTAAAACCAAGTATGACATGATCTGAATCCATGTATTCAGTGCGCACACTGAAACCCACAGCAACATGTTTGGTTTCAGAGAGAGTCTTTATTTCTAAGTCGAGTTGAAACGGGACGTCAATATTGCACAAATGACAAGAATGAAATTTCTTAGGATCAAGAACAGCACAAAAAGCAAACCCGATTAAGTTTCTGCAAAAAGAGTGCGGTGGCAGTTGAATACATATCGAAGATCCTGAACTTTGATTGCTGAACCAGTCAGGAATTTCGCTCCCAGGTAAAACAATTAGGAATCCCTTGAGTTCATTAGAAATTTTCTGTGAAATGACATTTAAAAAAAGAAAATTGTAAAATGAAAACCATGATTTCAGATATAACAAAGAGGGACAGAGTAAACAAGAGAGGGAATTTGATACCTCGTTGATTGCTCTTTCATAGCCCAGTCTCAGTGATGCAATTGCCATAGGACGAATTATTAGTTGTGAATCTGCCAAAATCTTCTTGTTTGCTTTTCCATTCAGTTTCAAGCTGTTAATAAACCCGAAATAAATTGGTTCTAACAGAAATGCGGGTAGCCATACACGAAAGTCAGGAGAGAGTTTGGATAGCGTTTCGAGTACGGATGCATCTAGTTCTTGTAGACATGACGGAATCTCTGGCAAAGATTGAAGCCGGTTGCAGTTCCTTGCATCTAGTTCTTGTAGACACAATGGAAGTTCTGGTAATGACCGAAGCATGTTACAATCCCTCAAGTCAAGAGATTCTAGACACAATGGAAGTGCTGGTAAGGACTGAAGCATCTTACAATCCCTCAAGCGAAGATATTTTAGGCACAATGGAAGTTCTGGTAATGACTGAAGCATCTTACAATCATTCAATTCAAGAGAACTCAGCTGCGACAGTTGCTTGATACTTGCAGGTAAACTCTCAAAGTTATTTCCACCTATATGCAAGTCTATCAGTGAGGATAGACGGGCAATCTCTTGTGGAATTTCCATTACAGCAAAGTTCCTTATATGTAGAACTCCCAAAGAAGATAAACCTAATAATGATCGAGGAAATGATTCCAAACCTTTGCAGCGAGAGAAGTCAAGAATTCCAAGTACGTTTGAATCTGCAACAGAGGATGGTAGTTGACTAATAGCTGATCTAGCTGCTGACATGTGATGCAAAGATTCCAAATTGCCAATGTTATCCGGCAACTTATCAAGTTTAGAGCAATCACTTACGGACAATCCTTTAAGCCCCGGTAGATTTTCAAATGACGATGGCAGCTCTGTAATTGCCGTCTGGCTTAAATTGATGCATTTTAAATGTTCCATTTTCTCCAAGATTTCTGGGAAACGCTCAAGGTTCAAGCAGCCATGAAGAGAAAGATCAACCAAAGATCTCAATTTACAAAACCTAGTTGAAATCCTCTTCAGCCGTTTGCAATACCTCAAATTCAACACTTCGAGATCAGTTAGGCACTCTATTGATGATGGAACTTCTTCTATTGCAGAGCAGCCTAAGTATAGCCGTGTAATTTTCCCAGAAATCTGTGGAAACTCTATGAGATTAACACAATAGGAGAAATCAATAGTTACTGGACAAACAAAATGAAGATTGCTTGGAAAGGACCTAAGACTTTTGCAGCCCTCAAAATTCATCATACTGAGATACTTGAAATTCTGGATAGATGAGGGAACACAAGCCTTTTCTCCTTCCCAAAGTTGCTCAACTTTACTAAAACGCAAATTCAGTTCAACAAGGTTCTTTGGCTTGAAATTTGATGGCAGTGTCCTTAATGGATAAGTGTCCCAATGAAGATATCTCAATTTTTTAGGAAGATAATCTAGGCCATTTGGAAGCTGCACTTTGGAGTATGAAAGTTGCTCTTCAATACTCAGAAGCTTTTCAATGCTCATACCTAGAAACTTAGGTACATAAAATTTGAGCAATCTCATATTAGACATATTTGTGAAGGCTCCTGAGTCTAAATTGATGCCTTTTATTTTGGACAAATCTAGAGATATGCCTTCAATTGCATCGGTCCCCTTATAAAGAAAAAACAAAGAATCAGTGAGCCTAAAACTCAAAAGAAACATTTGTAAACTTTATTAACTAAGAGCTCCTTAAATAAAAACAAATTCTGCAATCTTTGATTTTATTTTTTTAATATATTAAATATCTATATGCGAGAAAAGAAAATTTTGGGGACCATCGCAAAATTAAACTAACCGAAAAAAAATTCAAAATTTCTCTGATTTACAAACCTGTTATCTTAATATCTAGAAGTTGAGAAGACAAGGCCTATTTGATTGGTATAAGATTTTGATTTATTTTTTTAGTCCATAGAATCCAAAATGTTAGTTCAAAATTAGGGAAAAAGTCATTTTTTCCACTAGCTGTAATTGTATCCAAATCAAATTGAGATATGGCCCTTTTTCAAAAGGATTTAACCATCTTACAGCCTCCTTAAGGTACATTTATGCAGAAGTGATTGGAGGCAGAACTAGGTGGGCCAGTACATTTAAGCTAAAAGAAGTGATTGGAGGCAGAACTAGGTGGGCCAATCAGTCCATTTTATTAGCGACTATAGCTTTAAAAAATTTATACTCTAAAACACACCAACTTTTTTGAAAAAAAAAATAATTATATTGAAATAGAACCAAGTGGACCAATCCTCATGGCACTCACTTTGTTCTGACACTCTTCACTAAATTTGAAGAAAAATAAAATTATATTCTTCACACTCTTATTCAACATTCCAAAATTGAAAAAATTTGGAGTTTTCTTTAAAAATTTAAAATTTGAAGACTTGTTCTCTTGACACCCTCAGTCATTAATTTTACCTAATTATGATTTTTATGATTTTGGTTGTTTTGTTCATAAAAATGCTTTTACTAAAGGATGTTCTGGCAATAATAAAATTTATAAAAAAAAGGGTGTGCTGGTATGGTTGGAAAAATATGAGTGCATAACTCCAAATAAATAAAAGATATATAAAAAAAAATGGAGGATTCTTACCATATTATGCTTTAGTACGCGGCGGATTTCCTTAGGATCCCACAACCTACTGCGTCTGCCTGGCTCTTCCTCAGATTCTTGGCGAACAATCTCTCGGCCCATTTCTTGCAATACATCATGCATTTGCAAGCGGCTATATGACACTGTTATGAGTGACTTGTCCACGAGGACATCCAGTCTGTGAGACCCAGAATCATCAAGTATCCTTGTCACAAAATCTTTATCCTCTCCCTCAAGGAAACACGCAATATCTAGAAACATACTCTTCTCCTTGCGCGTTAATTCATTAAAACTAATCTTTAATATATCATAAATATCATGAATATCAGATTCGCAAATCCGATTTAAGTCATCCAATACGTTTCCCCAATGGCTTTTCCTCTTAAGGGATGAACCCAACACTTTCAGAGCTAATGGATTGCCATGGGCATACTCTACAACCCTCCATGAGTCACGTTTGAAATCTTCAGGACAATGCTTTTCTTTAAAAGCCAAGTTACAAAAATGCTCCAAAGCCTCTTCAAATGTCAATCCATTAACCCCATAAATTTTCTCCTCCTCCACCCCAAATTTTTCGAGGACTCGTTTATCCCTAGTGGTTACAACAATTCTACTTCCTGGACCATATTGATCAAGCCCTCCAATCAAACCCTCTAATTGTCCAATATTATTCACATCATCGAGTACCATCAACACCTTCATGCGCCGGACCCTCTCTTTAGTAAAATGTGGAATATTGGGACCAGCTACTTCAAGTTTTTCTCTTAATATTGTTGAAAGCATTTGCTTTTGTAGATGTTCTAATTCACCTCCAGTTTCTGAATTTCCCCTAACATCTGACAAAAAGCACCTACCTTCAAACTCACCGGAGAATTGATTGAAAATAGCTGTGGCAAGGGTGGTTTTGCCTATACCACCCATGCCCCAAATTCCAACAATTTGGACAGTATCCGACAAATCCATGCACAGAAATGGTTTAATCTGCTCAATTCTTAAATTTAATCCAACTAGGCCATTGGATGAGTCCGTTGAGACTGTTATTTTTTCCAACTTCTTCAAAACATCTTCGACAATTGTGTTTACAAGTTGCGAATCATGCCTAATATGAAGGTGCAAAGATGCAAAAACATTGAGTCAAATCGGGCCAACACAGAAACAGAGATAAGATGAATTAGGAAAGAGAGTTACCTGAATTTCTTGGATTCGTGGCCAGCAAGACCGGATGTTTCTCTCAGTGCATCCCTCCACCTCTGAACCATTTCTGGCTTCTCTTCGAAGTGTTGTTTCAGCTTATCAAAACCGTGCTTAAAAATTCCAGTTTGATGCCGCACATCGGACGGACTTACTCCATAGAAGACTGGAATAACGATTTGGCCGTTTGTGTTTTTGCATTCAAGAATCTTGACAAGTTCATTTAGGCACCATTTCGAAGAACCGTAGTCCTTTGAGAAAATGACCACCGAAATTTTTGAACCTTGGATTGCGTTCAAAAGGGCGGGTGAAATCTCATCTCCTCGCCTAAGCTCTTCATCATCAATAAATGTTTTGATTTTCTTTCCTTCATACAATTTATCATAGAGATAGCAAGTAAAGCTCTCACGGGTGTCCTCCCCTCTAAAGTTGAGGAAGACTTCATAATTGCCAGAAGAAGAAGAGGAAGCCATGAAGGAAATTTTAGAAATTTGGTGACAGAAACAGAGAATTATTCTTGAGAGTTGAGAGAGGAGATGTATGAATGAACATGTGTGAAGATTCTTGCGAGTACATAGTAAATAATTGAATGGCTGGAGCTTTCTTAGTTTCCTGGAAATTTCCTGGAGCTTTCTTAGTTTCCTGGAAATTTCCTGGAGCGTTCGTATACATGATTTGTCAAGTCAAGAAACAAAATCATGATAATGGGGCAGACCAGGAAGGAAAGAAAATTTGATCCAACCAACAAAGGAAGGAAAAGCAAAGAAAGAAAATTTGAAAGTAGATTCAGATAATTAAAAAAAGCTAAAGGAAATTGGAATTTTGTACCATTTCTCCAGCCAGGAACTTTCATTGACATTACCTCACCGTTACAATTTGGATTAAGATTTAAGCAAGCATTCACTTAAATTTTACCTCCGCCCGTAAATTCTTAAGTTTTGAAAATTACGAGACCTTTATAATCGAATCAAAAGTTAAAATTTTAATATTGTTAATCTTTAATCTTTTTTAAAAAAAATTGAACAACAGAGTAATTTCTAACATAGAAAAAGTTTGTCCACGGTAAGTTATAAGTCTAGTCAAGCACATGCATAGAGCTAGCTAGAACAAGAGAACCAAAAAAAAAAAAAAAGTGATAATGTGTATGGGTCCTTGAAAGGAAAAGCAAAATCGCTTGGTGGCCCAGCAAACTTAAGACCGAATATGTCAAGCACATAAATGACAAAAGCCATTTCATTTCCCTTTCACACGTCATTAACTTTTGTAACATGGTGAGTGCATCGTCAAGTGAGGCAAAAGGGTTTCGATTACAGTGGGAAAACATGAACAAGAATCCATAATGAATAATTCCTTCGATAAAATGAAAATTAAACATAGAATAATTCTAAAATTTAAACTCTAATATCTTATGATGTATTGATTAAAAATAATCCTAAGAGTTCCCAACTGAAACTTTCAAAAGTATTTTTATTGTTTTGGGTAAACAAATATCACTAGGATATATAAGGGACTTATTGGTAGCTTATTGAAGGTAAACATTATGGAACTTTCAATGTCATTACCTCATTGTTCAATTTTTATTGAGATTTGTGCAAAAATTTACCTAAATCTTACCTCCGTCTGTAAATTTATAAGTTTTGAAAATTATGAGACCTTATATTGGGAGATATTATAATCGTACTAAAACTTAAAGTTTTAATAAATTATTTTTCTTTAAAAAGAAATTGAGATTTTAGAGTAATATCAAATAGAAAAACTTGCCCACGGTAAGCCAAAAGTCTAGTCAACCACATGCATAAAGCTAACTAGAACAAGAGAACAGAGAAACACGTGGGTCCCTAAAAGAAAAGGCAAGCACATAAATAAATGAAAAAGCCATTACATTTCTATTTTACATGTCATTCCTAATTTTTGTAACACGGTGTGTGGCAGCATATGCACAATCAAGTGAGGCAAAAGGGGTTCGACTATCGTGGCAGAACCGGAACGAGGACGCGTGATGAATAATTCCTTCGATAAAACGAAAAACAAATGCAGAGAAAAGAATTTCTTACATGACAAGAAATCAAAGGAACATGATGAAGAAATTGCAGACCGATCAATTATCCATATGGACTCCTATAAATTCAACCAAAATAACAATTCCAATCTTACCAAATTCTTGAGTTAAATTTATTCAATGCTTTTATTTTTTAGAGAAATTTTTCCAATGCTACTTTCCCTTTTTTGGGGAAATTAGAACCGCGGTATGTATAGAAAACATTGAGGTATACTAATATTCTTCAGATAAAAAATGTACGTTCGATAAGCGGGTCGGTCAGCAGAGTAGTAACCTTGGATCAGGGTATCAACTTGGAAACCAAATTTCTTGTAAAGATTCACAGCGGGAGTTCTCAAAGGATCAACATGAAGCGTTATGCGGAGCACAGTTCTGGTTCTGCATTTCTTAATTGCTGCTTCTAGCAGTGCCTCTCCGCGACCTTGTCCCCGATAATTCTCCTTCACTAATTAAGTTCACCCCAAAACCCATTAATTTCATGCCAATTAAAAAGAAAAAGAGAAAGAATAACTAACAAATATTTCCTTGAGGACTTTTATCAAACAGTTGAGATTACGGGCATGCAGTGGAAATTTCAACAATGGGGACAAAGATATGGGACCTGCAAGCTTGGTGATAGAAGCAGACAAGGAAGTAGGCCACGCGTACATGACGTAGCCAACGACTTGTCCATGAATCTGAATGTAAAGCAGGCCTGAGTTTTTCTTTTTTAGCTCTTCATCAAAAGATCTTGCCAGTGATTCGTGCTTGGGAAAAATCTTCTTCTCCATCTTCACAATCTCGTCCACTACGAAAGTCCAGTTCGTTGAGTTTCTCTGCAGCTCCGTGACGGTTCCATTACTCCCCATGGCACGTGGCTTGTTGCAACTTACAGTTGATCCAGCACGTATAGAAAATTAGAAATGAAGCTTCCTAGCATTCTTTCTAACAGGCGAAAAAAGTCAATTGACATAGAGGCGCCATGTGTGGAATGTTAAGAAGCGGCCCAAAATGGTGGCACATTGTATAGCTGCATAGGCCACCCAAGCCCAACTATTTGGGCCAACATATCATAAATTAATACAAATATAAAATGCACCGTACAGCGCAGACAAAGATGCTTCGTGCAGAGATGTGTTTCCTTTATGGCTCTAATTATATTGGTATCGCTCTAAGGTAAATTATCATTTTATAACTATACCATTAAATTTATATAATAAATTTTTTACTATTTATCACTTTGCGTGTGTGATTGAGATTTGTGATCCACCATAAATTAGCTCCAACATAATTATAGCCTTCTTTTATTGCTCATCATCTTTAGCAAACAATCATTGGCTTTGGATGTGGCTGCAATCTGTTTTGCATAATTGACAAGTATAGTCGATGTGTATAATGTTGAAAATTTTATTATAATATATCAAAATACGTAATAATTGTTTAACTATATTAATGCTGAATTAATTTGACGAATTATGAGATGACAGTAGGCATTATATTTTAGAGGACAAATTAAATATAACAATCTAAAAAGTAGGGATAATCTCTTAACCAAACTAAAGATGTAGGACATCTAAAAGTAAATTTAGCTAATGTGACACGACCACCAAAAGAGACAAACTATTCTCACTAGGTAGTCGAAAGCGAAATGTTTTAACCTATATCTACATGCACTATTAGAAAAAAAAAAAAAAGTCTTTATGACGGGTATTACCCGTCATCTATCATGTTGCACGACAGTTGAGCGACCGTCATTGATTCTAGTGTCAAGAAAATATGATGACTATTTATATACGTCATTTTATGTATGACATATTATATGTCACTAGTTTGGTCATAACTATTTTAATAAAAAAATGTAATTTTGAATTGTATAAATATATTTTATGAATTATATTTCAATTTAATTTTGCCAATTTTAATATATTACTTTTTAATTTCATATATATATATATAACCATTATAAATAAAAAAGAATGTGGATTTAAAATTAATATGAAAAAGCCAAAAGTAATTTCATAATTTGGTGTAATTATAAACAAAATATGTCTTCTTTAGATATACAATCCTTCACAACAAATATAAAGAACAAAACCAAATTCAAACCCATTGGTTGCTATTGCTGGAAATAAAGCCTCTTCAAAACATCACCCCCATCATCTTTGAGAGCAATCCCACAAGCCCCACAATAGTGGTCTCTAATCAATTGATTGATAAAAGATCTGTATTTGAAGATTATCAAGAGTTAACAAATAAAATGAACAAATTCTAGAGCTAGAAAAGTGGATTAAAAGTTATCCACTATGAGTACCAGATCCAAAGTATTATTGCCAATAACTATCCAGCAAACCTGATAAATTATGCATTAATAAACTAATTCAAGAAAATTGAAAGCTCAAAAAGAAAAAAAAAACGAAGCTAGCTAAAATGTTGAAATTTCTAATATCGAAGTCTTGTAACTATAAAAACTATTATCATTCATTGAAAAATGAATAAATAAAAGATGATCAAGAATTATAATCAAATAAAAACCCACAAGTTATGGAAATAACTAATCAACGTAGATTTGTTTTAGAATACAGACACGATTTAAAAGTGATTTCTAACTCTCAAGTATAAGAGTGTCTTGGTATATTATAACTCGGTGGTTCCTAGGTCGATTCACAAAGAAATAATTAATTTGTTTATTTAAGCTTATGAAAAACAAATAAAAATAAAATTTAAAAGTATGCAATTTAATTTAAGAAAAACTATAAAATTGAATTAGTTAGGCTAATGGATCCACTCCTAGTAATAAATACAATTTAACAAATTCTCTCTATTTTATTTCTCAAAATATTACTTCTATAAATTAAAATAATTTTCTCTTTAATTTTATTATGGATTAGGAACTTAATGTGCCAAAACTTAACTTGTCTACACTAAGTCAAAATACCATTTTACCATACTTTAAGCTAAGATACTAAGAATTCACTATGCCAAATTCCTATATTTGTCTACAATAAATCAAAATTTCAAAATATAAAATATGGATAAAATTAAATATTCAACATTTGTCAACTATTCCATCCCCCCAACCTGAACAAGACATTGTTCTCAATGGCCTAAAGGAAAGAAGTAAAGTTTAGAAAACATTACCTAATCACTCCAAGAAAATAATTACAACCGAAGAGTTAAGTCCAACTTGCACTTCTTACAAGGGCCATGGTTAACCAATACTATTATTGGTTAACCATTCCAATAATAAGGTCCTAGGATTTGGCTCTGGTTTGTAAGTTTTTAAAAGATCAAGTAACTCATTAGCAGTAGAAGCACAAACAAAGAGTTTTTTTTCCAGAGATTGGAATAAAATGATTCATAATTGCCTGGTCAATAAATGTGAGAAAACCATTATAAAAATTATTAACATTTAGTAAACCAATGAGTTTTTTATGGATGTTCAAATGGAACCAAGATGCAAATATAATCAGTGCCTCTAAAGTTGCAAGATCTCCTAATAAGAAAATGCAAGCGTCAGCATGATTTAACATCTTAGATATTCGCTCTTGCATACTTGAGACAACTAACTCTTCTCCAATTGGTACATCAGACATGCATCCCAGAGGTTTTAAGGCTTGTGGAATGATACATAGTACTTGGTTTTCTTTAATAAAAACAGCTTCTGAGACAAATTTTGATAACCTGCGGTCACCTTCTCCATATACAGGGTGTAATTTTCTCTCAGTTATTACACAATCAAGATCTACAGTTGCCTGAACGAACTCCTTGAATTTTCCATAATGAAATCAAAAGAGCACACAAATATTTTTGAATTGTCTACTCGAAGATACTGCCATTAGAATAATCTTCAAAAATAAGTTGTGGGTGGTTGGAAAAAGAGCTCATATTTAAAGATCTTAATGGCAGACAAAATGAGAAACAACTGTAAATGGGTTGGCATATTTGTCAAATGACGCGTAAAGTTCATGTCTCAATAATTTAAAAGTAAACAGTAAAAGAAAAAGAAAAAGTGAAAAAAATAAAAGAAAACAAATAAAGATTATGTACAAAATCACATCACTAAACGCAATAATGCAAATGATAAAAGAACAACAAAATCAAAGGATATTCACTAGTAGTTGTGATTGTGGCTCACATTTTCCTCTGGTTTTACGTCCAGTAACGGCTTAAACGCCCTTTATGAGTTGAAGATAGGCTTCTCATTCAATTTTCTTATAAATTGGCAAACATGGTCTTTTTGAATCAGATTCTCAAGACTAAATTGTGCACTTTCTTTTTGGAATAGTCTCCATAACCTATGTATCTCATATTGCACATGTCTGTTTTGATGCGTCTCAAGAGATCGTAAGATATCATCCAACGATTCTTTACTCAGGCCATCTTTACTAGCCTTGACTGACTAAAATTGATCAGACTGAACTGACGATCATTGCCATAAAATTTCACAACACCAACCAAAACCCGCAACGCCACTACTTAACATATTGTCGTTCAACCACCTTTGCCATTGATCGACACTATATTTCACTCCTCTCTAGCCATACATCCAAAACCAGTCGCCATTGCCACCAACAACTAGCCATAAACCACCATAAATCACAGCCAAACCCACCACAAGTTGTTGTTAATTCAAATTGGTTTTCTAGTCAAACTGTTACTGCCGCCATCACTATGCTCCCACCACCATATCTACCAAATCTGACCATCATCACTCCAATTGACAGCAGTGTGAAAACTTGACAATAAATGGAAACTACCATCTTATTTATAAAGTGCCAGCCTTACATACTTACATCCTGAGAAATTTCTTAATTAGGTAGACAAGATTGGGCATTGGTTTATACCTTTACACACTCCTAAAGAATAGAACGTACGATTTGCTTTTGTAAATTGGGAATAATTGTTTTCGATCAATAGGAACATTTACAAGATTCTCGACTTGATGAAGGCAAATGCAAAATTCAATCATGGAACCATATGAACCATATTTTACAATCAAGGCCAGCCCAGACCTATAGCAAGCTCAACTTAGACTTAGCCCTTACATTTTTAATGTAATGGGTTTGGGCCTAGACTTGGACCTAACCCCATAATTTGTCAATCCTATTGTCTCTGGCTTGGCCACTTTGCCTAGAGCACATAATGTTTAATACCTCGAGGAGGGGTTTCATCTTAATACTCCAATTGTTGTTCTTCCCTTTGATGGATGGAACTTCTAATGACACCATGCCATTGTTTGCCGTAACTCTTAATAGAGTGAGAACTTAATTGGAAATTCTAATCACCTATATAGATCTAGAACACAAACCCTGAGAAGGAACTCGGACCAAAATTCACCCAACGGCCTTACCTATTTTTCCTTTATGTCATCTCAATTTTTTAGCTGAAACTTTCGGTGATATTGATGCTAGGACTCTTGGTGATTTCCCGGCAGCATGCTCGTCTCCTTAAGTTGCTGCTTAGAACCAATACACTGTGTTGGAACTAAAGTCCTTAAAAAAATATTTTACTTTATTCAAATGTTACAAGCTAGAAAACACTTAATCACTTGCACTCAAAATAAATTCCATTCCTCACAACTCCTTAATTTCTTCTTTTTTTATTTTTTCCTTACAATAGCACTTCATTTTTTTTGTGCTTCTTTAGTTTTACTGTGCTTGGACAATCTTAGAGAAATAATATTTGTACATGATGAGAACTCATCAACACACAACGCATTTCAACTACCAAACTGATTCCAACCACGCAAATGCCTATAACACATTAATCAAACAATTATGTAATAGTAATCAAGCAACATATTCAAAGCTTATTCGGTTGCAAATTGCGCCAGTTGATACTCAGAGCACTCTTTCTAAACAAGATATTGGCTTTTTCAGCGTTTGGTTTAATTGTGATGTTTCATGAGTATTTCTATATGTGTTATCATTGAACTAATTTGATTGATCTGCGATTTAACTTTTTTTTCCTTTATATTTCTCGCAGGTGGAAAAGAGTAATTTATATCCCTGATTTTTGTGTTTTCTCTTTCATTATCAATAATATGCTGCTGCAGCAAGTCTCATTTTAAAAAATTAAAAAAAGAAAAGAAAATTATACAAAAAAATAAAAGTAAAAGAAATAAACACGCAGACAATTAAAGTAAAAAATTTCTTCAATACATTCATTCAGTTGTAGGATTACCTTAACAGAAACAATTTCTTCAATACAAACGTGACACGCCAATTTATTCAGTCCTTAAAATAAGTAAAGAAGATAGAACTACGTAGCTCACAAGCACTGCGAGCGCCTATCTTATTAAGAGTAATTAAAGACAAAACGCTACTCTTTTGGCGGCTTGCCATAGGGGCAGCGAGCGCAACAAGGAGTTTTCATCAATGAACTCCAGATCCAGTGGAGAAAGTAAAAAGCTCACATGTGAAGGAAGTAGTTGAACAAGATAAAATGCTTCTTCATTCTAAAGGGGACAACAAACTGAAATGAACGAAGCAGTAGAATCAAAAGAAAGACCCTTGAATCACCGCAATGGCAATAATAAATACTTTGCCGGTACCGTTTAATATGTATATGCTAGCGAAAAAGGCAATGCATGACGCGTAAAATGCTATCACTGTCAATAGAAATGCGGCCCGAAGGTCTATAGATGCCAGGTTCATATCAAGTAGTTGCGCCCAGCACAGTACGATTGCAACCGTGATGGATGTGTACATAATTATAGTGTTGAAAATTGTGAAAGCTTTTAACAATGGTCGTACTTCTTGTTTATTCTTCTGAGACTCATCACCGCCGTCGTGACCATTGCTACGAGCCAGTGCAAAGGGAACTACATCGGCACCGTGGATACTAATACTAGCGGTAGTATTAGTAGTAGCCGTTTCGCTGCCACTGTTGCTGCTGCTGCCCATTTAGACTGAAGCAGCAATGGAAGCACCGACAATGAGGTTGGTCCCACCCTAACATCGTTTTTATTAACGGGACTTTGTTTGCTTGTCTTGCATGGATTTTCAATTAAGTTTTGAAGTAAGGTCCCACCATAATGAAAAGTTATCGGTTTTTTTTTTCTTAATCATGAGGTATCTTAGGTAGGACCCCAATTGTGGGAGGTACCTTTAAGCCCGTATCACAACCCAGATTAGAAGTCCCCGCTCAAGTGGGTGTGTGAGTGTGTGTTGTATAATTTTACTTCCAAGATTATTCAAGATAGTATTTTTATTTTATATAGCTTAAATATTCAAACAAATCCAACATATAACAAAGATTACAAGGATAGGGAAGCTGTAGCATACAGTAATCTTTGGAAATCTTTACTGTAGACTGTTGCTTTGTACTCACGGATTATAAAATGAAATACAAAATACAAAATACAAATACGGGTGAAGAGACATGTGCGCTCTCACTTGTGTCCAGAGGACCACCCGAAAATACAAGAATATATACAAGGAAAATACAAATGGAAACTGTGTACTCTTTTTTTTTTTTTACAATACTAGGAATATTTATTTATGATGCTTTATTGGAGAGAAAATCCCGAAACAATCATCTTCATTTTCATCTCCAAGGGAAATAAATGGTTCTTCCTCATCTTCGTCTTCATCATCTTCAGAGGATTCAACTACTGAGGATTTTGATCGTGAAGAAAGGAGTTGTTCCATAGCTTTAAAATATTTATCTTATGTTTTGGCGCTGGCCAGAAGGGATTGAGATTTGGATTTTTGGGTAAGAAAAGTTTGTTGGGCTTTGGAGTCTTTAATGGTTGGGGCTAAGTAACCTTTAGAGGAGAGCCAATTTCGGATAATGGTCTCGGTTAATTTAGTGCGTTCATCAAATTTGGACCACCATTTTACTTTGAAGGTTCTTTGGATAATGAGTTGGTTTTCATGAGTATGAAATCTGAAATTCCACATCCATACCTAGGACAAAAAGAAGTTTGTACAGAAAGAAAGGAAAGTGGGAAACCGTTTTTCAGATGGAGAAGGGGTATAATGGTCTTTGAAAAGATTTAAATAATGGGTGGCATTGGGAGTGAGGATTTGTGGTATAGGACCAAAATAATTCCACCATTGTTGAAACCAGTTTAGAAGGCTTTGGACAGTTATTTTTTAATTGAAGAAAAATAACCATGAATGAGATTTCTTTGGGTTTTAGAGAAAAAATGTGTTAAACCATGCCTGTTGATAATCCTAATAGGAATATTTCAAACAGTGTGGGAAACGCATTTGAAAATGAGGAGGGAAAGTTTTGAAGTTGTGGAGTTGATCACCCCACTGATTTGGGCTCAAGACTTTGAGGATAGTTGCCGTGGAGTAGGCTGGCTTAGAATGAGCTTCACTGAGAAAGAAATGTTTGAATTTTACGGTCTCGGTGGCTTCTAAAATACTTTGATAATAAGACTGGGGTTTTGACAAATCCCATGGTTTGAAAAACCAGCCTTTTGGGAAAAACTTTGAAATAGCTTGGAATGGATCAGTATGGTAAAAACTATCTTCGGCAGAAATTATATTTTGAAAATGATTTTTATCAAACCAATCGAAAGTTTTCTTTGAAGGGGTTGATTGGGAAAGAACAATTTGTGAAGATGAACTTTCACCAGAAACAACCACATTTTGAGAAAAGGTTTTGGAAATTTCTTTTAGGCTTTCTCTTTCAAAAATTTCTTTGGAAGATGTTTGGCTTTGAGAAAGACTGCTTTGTAGGGCAAGCATAAGCTCAGGGGATTTGGAAATGAATTTCATCCATTGATTTACTTGGTCATGGGTAGAGAGGGCTTTAGACTTTGCTTCTTCATCTTCAATCATGTCAATCCAAGATTTGATTGGCATGGCAGATGATAATAATTTTTCTTTAAGAGGAGAAGTCTGAGAGCTTTTAGGAGTGGCTTTAGGTTCAGGTTCTTTGGCAATGTCTTTTCCTTTGTCTCTTCGTTTTACCGACATTATCTGTTTTGAAGAAATTCCCGAGTTAGGAAATCAGGAATAGAATTTGTATCGCCTTTAATAAATTCAATATCAAAATAAAAAACACTTAATATTGCTTGCCATCGTGCAAAAATCTGTTTTGATGCAATGTTTGGAACATCTTTTTCTAAAACATGTTTTGCAGATTTGCAATCAATTCGAAGTAAAAAATTTTTGATTTAATAAATCACTTTGAAATTTTGAGATGCAAAGAACAATTGATAGAATTTTTTTTTATAGTAGAATAATTTTTCTGGCATTCATTCCAATGTGCAGAAACATACTATACTATATGTTCTTTATCATGTTCTTTTTGTTTTAAGATACCTCCATAACCTAGATCTGATGCATCAGTCTCGACAATTTTAGGCAATGCATGATTAGCAAGAAATAAACATGGAATAGATTTAACAATATGCTTTATGAGTTTAATAGCTTTAGTATGCTCATCCGTCCAAGCAACATGATTCTTTTTTAATCTATCATGCAATGGTTTAGACATCCTATTAATATTAGGACAGAAATCAAGAACATAGTTTAAACTACCAAGAAATCTCTGCAATTGTGTTTTATCAAGAATCTTATCAGGAAATTTATCAGCAAATGCAAGAGATCGATCTATTGGGGTAATTGTTCCTTTGGAAATATTGTGACCTAGGAACCTTATCTTTGTTTGGAACAAAGAAACTTTAGAACTAGAAATTGCTAGTCCAGCCTTTCTGGTGGCAAAATAGATAGTCTTTAAATGACGGAAATGTTGGTCGATGGTTTGAGAAAAAAATTAAAACATCATCAATATACACAATGCAAAATTCAGAAAAGAGGTTGTAAATATCATTCATAATTCTTTGAAATTCTGAGGCATTCTTTAGGCCAAATGGCATAACAGTCCACTCATATTGTCCAAATGGAACAGTAAAAGCAATTTTATAACGGTCACTTGGATAAATTTGAATTTGCCAAAAACCTGATTTCATATCAAATTTTGAAAAAATGAAAGCAGAATGAAGTTTTTGAAGCAAATCCTTTTTATTAGGTATGGGATACCTAATCCATTTTAAAGCTTTATTTAAGGGCTTGTAATTTATCACAAGTCTAGGAGTCCCTACTTCAATTTCAGAATTTTTATTGACATAATATATATATATATATATATATATATATATCTTTGTTATATGTTGGATTTTTTTGAATATTTAAGCTATATAAAATAAAAATACTATCTTGAATAATCTTGGAAGTAAAATTATACAACACACACGCACACACCCACTTGAGCAGGGACTTCTAATCTGGGTTGTGATACGGGCTTAAAGGTACCTCCCACAATTGGGGTCCTACCTAAGATACCTCATGATTAAGAAAAAAAAAATCGATAACTTTTCATTATGGTGGGACCTTACTTCAAAACTTAATTGAAAATCCATGTCTTAAATCCATGCAAGACAAGCAAACAAAGTCCCGTTAATAAAAACGATGTTAGGGTGGGACCAACCTCATTGTCGGTGCTTCCATTGCTGCTTCAGTCTAAATGGGCAGCAGCAGCAACAGTGGCAGCGAAACGGCTACTACTAATACTACCGCTAGTATTAGTATCCACGGTGCCGATGTAGTTCCCTTTGCACTGGCTCGTAGCAATGGTCACGACGGCGGTGATGAGTCTCAGAAGAATAAACAAGAAGTACGACCATTGTTAAAAGCTTTCACAATTTTCAACACTATAATTATGTACACATCCATCACGACTGCAATCGTACTGTGCTGGGCACAACTACTTGGTACGAACCTGGCATCTATAGACCTTCGGGCTGCATTTCTATTGACAGTGATAGCATTTTACGCGTCATGCATTGCCTTTTTCGCTAGCATATACATATTAAATGGTACCGGCAAAGTATTTATTATTGCCATTGCGGTGATTCAATGGTCTTTCTTTTGATTCTACTGCTTCGTTCATTTCAGTTTGTTGTCCCCTTTAGAATGAAGAAGCTTTTTATCTTGTTCAACTACTTCCTTCACTTGTGAGCTTTTTACTTTCTCCACTGGATCTGGAGTTCACTGATGAAAACTCCTTGTTGCGCTCGTTGCCCCTATGGCAAGCCGCCAAAAGAGTAGCGTTTTGTCTTTAATTACTCTTAATAAGATAGGCGCTCGCAGTGCTTGTGAGCTACGTAGTTCTATCTTCTTTACTTATTTTAAGGACTGAATAAATTGGCGTGTCACGTTTGTATTGAAGAAATTGTTTCTGTTAAGGTAATCCTACAACTGAATGAATGTATTGAAGAAATTTTTTGCTTTAATTGTCTGCGTGTTTATTTCTTTTACTTTTATTTTTTTGTATAATTTTCTTTTCTTTTTTTAATTTTTTAAAATGAGATTTGCTGCAGCAGCATATTATTGATAATGAAAGAGAAAACACAAAAATCAGGGATATAAATTACTCTTTTCCGCCTGCGAGAAATATAAAGGAAAAAAAAGTTAAATCACAGATCAATCAAATTAGTTCAATGATAACACATATAGAAATACTCATGAAACATCGCAATTAAACCAAACGCTGAAAAAGCCCATATCTTGTTTAGAAAGAGTTCTCTGAGTATCAACTGGCGCAATTTGCAACCGAATAAGCTTTGAATATGCTGCTTGATTACTATTACATAATTGCTTGATTAATGTGTTATAGGCATTTGCGTGGTTGGAATCAGTTTGGTAGTTGAAATGCATTGTGTGTTGATGAGTTCTCATCATGTACAAATATTATTTCTCTAAGATTGTCCAAGCACAATAAAACTAAAGAAGCACAAAAAAAATGAAGTGCTATTGTAAGGAAAAAATAAAAAAAGAAGAAATTAAGGAGTTGTGAGGAATGGAATTTATTTTGAGTGCAAGTGATTAAGTGTTTTCTAGCTTGTAACATTTGAATAAAGTAAAATATTTGTTTAAGGACTTTAGTTCCAACACAGTGTATTGGTTCTAAGCAGCAACTTAAGGGGACGAGCATGCTGCTGGGAAATCACCAAGAGTCCTAGCATCAATATCACCGAAAGTTTCAGCCAAAAAATTGAGATGACATAAAGGAAAAATAGGTAAGGTCGTTGGGTGAATTTTGGTCCGAGTTCCTTCTCAGGGTTTGTGTTCTAGATCTATATAGGTGATTAGAATTTCCAATTAAGTTCTCACTCTATTAAGAGTTACGGCAAACAATGGCATGGTGTCATTAGAAGTTCCATCCATCAAAGGGAAGAACAACAATTGGAGTATTAAGATGAAACCCCTCCTCGAGGTATTAAACATTATGTGCTCTAGGCAAAGTGGCCAAGCCAGAGACAATAGGATTGACAAATTATGGGGTTAGGTCCAAGTCTAGGCCCAAACCCATTACATTAAAAATGTAAGGGCTAAGTCTAAGTTGAGCCCGCTATAGGTCTGGGCTGGCCTTGATTGTAAAATATGGTTCATATGGTTCCATGATTGAATTTTGCATTTGCCTTCATCAAGTCGAGAATCTTGTAAATGTTCCTATTGATCGAAAACAATTATTCCCAATTTACAAAAGCAAATCGTACGTTCTATTCTTTAGGAGTGTGTAAAGGTATAAACCAATGCCCAATCTTGTCTACCTAATCAAGAAATTTCTTAGGATGTAAGTATGTAAGTCTGGCACTTTATAAATAAGATGGTAGTTTCCATTTATTGTCAAGTTTTCACACTGCTGTCAATTGGAGTGATGATGGTCAGATTTGGTAGATATGGTGGTGGGAGCATAGTGATGGCGGCAGTAACAGTTTGACTAGAAAACCAATTTGAATTAACAACAACTTGTGGTGGGTTTGGCTGTGATTTATGGTGGTTTATGGCTAGTTGTTGGTGGCAATGGCGACTGGTTTTGGATGTATGGCTAGAGAGGAGTGAATTATAGTGTCGATCAATGGCAAAGGTGGCTGAACGACAATATTTTAAGTAGTGGCGTTGCGGGTTTTGGTTGGTGTTGTGAAATTTTATGGCAATGATCGTCAGTTCGGTCTGATCAATTTTAGTCAGTCAAGGCTAGTAAAGATGGCCTGAGTAAAGAATCGTTGGATGATATCTTACGATCTCTTGAGACGCATCAAAAAAGACATGTGCAATATGAGATACATAGGTTATGGAGACTATTCCAAAAAGAAAGTGCACAATTTAGTCTTGAGAATCTGACTCAAAAAGACCATGTTTGCCAGTTTATAAGAAAATTAAATGAGAAGCCTATCTTCAACTCATAAAGGGCTTTTAAGCCGTTACTGGACGTAAAATCAGAGGAAAATGTGAGCCACAATCACAACTACTAGTGAATATCCTTTGATTTTGTTGTTCTTTTATCATTTGCATTATTGTGTTTAGTGATGTGATTTTGTATATAATCTTTATTTGTTTTCTTTTATTTTTTTCACTTTTTCTTTTTCTTTTAAATTATTGAGACATGAACTTTACGCGTCATTTGACAAATATGCCAACCCATTTACAGTTGTTTCTCATTTTGTCTGCCATTAAGATCTTTAAATATGAGCTCTTTTTCCAACCACCCACAACTTATTTTTTAAGATTATTCTAATGGCAGTAACTTCGAGTAGACAATTCAAAAATATTTGTGTGCTCTTTTGATTTCATTATGAAAAATTCAAGGAGTTCGTTCAGGCAACTGTAGATCTTGATTGTGTAATAACTGAGAGAAAATTACACCCTGTATATGGAGAAGGTGACCGCAGGTTATCAAAATTTGTCTCAGAAGCTGTTTTTATTAAAGAAAACCAAGTACTAGGTATCATTCCACAAGCCTTAAAACCTCTGGGATGCATGTCTGATGTACCAATTTGATAAGAGTTAGTTGTCTCAAGTATGCAAGAACGAATGTCTGAGATGTTAAATCATGCTGACGCTTGCATTTTCTTATTAGGAGATCTTGCAACTTTAGAGGCACTGATTATATTTGCATCTTGGTTCCATTTGAACATCTATAAAAAGCTCATTGGTTTACTAAATGTTAATAATTTTTATAATGGTTTTCTCACATTTATTGACCATGCAATTATGAATCATTTTATTCCAATCTCCGGAAAAAAAACTCTTTGTTTGTGCTTCTACTGCTAATGAGTTACTTGATCTTTTAAAAGCTTACAAACCAGAACCAAATCCTAGGACCTTATTATTGACCAGAATTTAGAAAACATTGAATCTATTCCAAATGATTTCTTATTTGTTTTAAAACAAATCACCACCAGAAAATATTTGATTAAGATTTCTTTAATTTTTTCCAAAGATTTTGCAATAGACGCCATTGCCCTTTTTGACACGGGTGCTGATTTAAATTGCATTAGAGAAGATATCATGCCAAAACGTTTTCATGAGAAAATAAAAGAAAAGCTTTCTGCTGCCAATAATTCAAAACTTAAGGTTAATTCTAAAGTTGAAGCTTCTATTCTAAATGGTGATTTTGAATTCAAAACCTCTTTTGTTCTTACTAATGATATTCATCATGCAATCATTTTAGGAACTCCTTTTATAAATCTCATAACTCCTTATACTGTTAATTACGATAGTATATCTTTTAAAGCAAAAAATAAAAAGATTGTTTTCCCTTTTATCGAAAAACCTAAAACAAGAAATTTAAATATTGTCAAAGCCTGTTCTGTTTATCAAAATCAGATTAATAATCTTCTCAAATCAAAAGAACATAATTTAATGTTTTTACAAAAGGATTTGAGTTTACAAAGAATTGACAATCAATTACAAAATGATTTTATCCAAAGAAAAATATCTGATTTTAAAAACCTTATTCAAAAAGAAATATGTGCTGATATGCCTTCTGCTTTTTGGAATAGGAAACAATACCTGGTAGATTTGCCATATGAAAGTTCTTTTGATGAAAAACAGATACCCACTAAAGATCGACCAATCCAAATGAATATGGATTTATAACGACATTGTAAAGAGGAAATAAAAGATTTAGAGACAAAAGGTCTCATTGTAAAATCCAGGTCGCCTTGGTCATGTGCCGCTTTTTATGTCAATAAAAATTCTGAAATTGAAAGAGGGACTCCTAAACTTGTGATAAATTACAAGCCCTTAAATAAAGCTTTAAAATGGATTAGGTATCTCATACTTAATAAAAAGGATTTGCTTCAAAAACTTCATTCTGCTTTCATTTTTTCAAAATTTGATATGAAATCAGGTTTTTGGAAAATTCAAATTCATCCAAGTGACCGTTACAAAACTGCTTTTACTGTTCCATTTGGACAGTATGAGTGGATTGTTATGCCATTTGGCCTAAAGAATGCACCCTTAGAATTTCAAAGAAATATGAATGATATTTACAACTCCTTTTCTGAGTTTTGCATTGTGTATATTGATGATGTTTTAATTTTTTCTCAGACCATCGACCAACATTTCCGCCATTTAAAGACTTTCTATTTTGCCACCAGAAAGGCTGGACTGACAATTTCTAGTTCTAAAGTTTCTTTGTTCCAAACAAAGATAACGTTCCTAGGTTACAATATTTCCAAAGGAACAATTACCCCAATAGATCAATCTCTTGCATTTGCTGATAAATTTCCTGATAAGATTCTTGATAAAACACAATTGCAGAGATTTCTTGGTAGTTTAAACTATGTTCTTGATTTCTGTCATAATATTAATAGGATGTCTAAACCATTGCATGATAGATTAAAAAAGAATCATGTTGCTTGGACGGATGAGCATACTAAAGCTATTAAACTCATAAAGCATACTGTTAAATCTATTCCATGTTTACTTCTTGCTAATCCTGCATTGCCTAAAATTGTCGAGACTGATGCATCAGATCTAGGTTATGGAGGTATTTTAAAACAAAAAGAACATGATAAATAACAGATAGTACAGTATGTTTCTGTACATTGGAATGAATGCCAGAAAAATTATTCTACTATCAAAAAAGAAATTCTATCAATTGTTCTTTGCATCTCAAAATTTCAAAGTGATTTATTAAATAAAAAATTTTTACTTCGAATTGATTGCAAAGCTGCAAAACATGTTTTAGAAAAAGATGTTCAAAACATTGCATCAAAATAGATTTTTGCACGATGGCAAGCAATATTAAGTGTTTTTTATTTTGATATTGAATTTATTAAAGGCGATACAAATTATATTCCTGATTTCCTAACTCGGGAATTTCTTCAAAACAGATAATGTCGGTAAAACGAAGAGACAAAGGAAAAGGCATTGCCAAAGAACCTGAACCTAAAGCCACTCCTAAAAGCTCCCAAACTTCTCCTCCTAAAGAAAAATTATTATCATCTGCCATGCCAATCAAATCTTGGATTGACATGATTGAAGATGAAGAAGCAAAGTCTAAAGCCCTCTCTATCCATGACCAAGTAAATGAATAGATGAAATCCATTTCCAAATCTCCTCAGCTTATGCTTGCCCTACAAAGCAGTCTTTCTCAAAGCCAAACATCTTCCAAAGAAATTTCTGAAAGAGAAAGCCCAAAAGAAATTTCCAAAACCTTTTCTCAAAATGTGGTTGTTTCTGGTGAAAGTTCATCTTCACAAATTGTTCTTTCCCAACCAACCCCTTCAAAGAAAACTTCCGATTGGTTTGATAAAAATCATTTTCAAAATATAATTTCTGCCGAAGATGGTTTTTACCATACTGATCCATTCCAAGCTATTTCAAAGTTTTTCCCAAAAGGCTGGTTTTTCAAACCATGGGATTTGTCAAAACCCCAGTCTTATTATCAAAGTATTTTAGAAGCCACTGAGTCTGTAAAATTCAAACATTTCTTTCTCAGTGAAGCTCATTCTGAGCCAGCCTACTCCACGGCAACTATCCTCAAAGTCTTGAGCCCAAATCAGTGGGGTGATCAACTCCACAACTTCAAAACTTTCCCTCCTCATTTTCAAATGCGTTTCCCACACTGTTTGAAATATTCCTATTGGGATTATCAACAGGCATGGTTTAACACATTTTTTCTCCAAAACCCAAAGAAATCCCATTCATGGTTATTTTTCTTCAATTCAAAAATAATTGTCCAAAGCCTTCCAAACTGGTTTCAACAATGGTGGAATTATTTTGGTCCTATACCACAAATCCTCACTCCCAATGCCACCCATTGTTTAAATCTTTTCAAAGACCATTATACCCCTTCTCCATCTGAAAAACGGTTTCCCGCTTTCCTTTCTTTCTGTACAAACTTCTTTTTACCCTGGGTATGGATGTGGAATTTCAGATTTCATACTCATGAAAACCAACTCATTATCCAAAGAACCTTTAAAGTAAAATGGTGGTCCAAATTTGATGAACACACCAAATTAACCGAGACCATTATCCGAAATTGGCTCTCCTCCAAAGGTTACTTAGCCCCAACCATTAAAGACTCCAAAGCCCAATAAACTTTTCTTACCCAAAAATCCAAAGCTCAATCCCTTCTGGCCAGCGCCAAAACAGAAGATGAATATTTTAAAGCTATGGAACAATTCCTTATTTCACGATCAAAATCCTCAGTAGCTGAATCCTCTGAAGATGATGAAGACGAAGATAAGGAAGAACCATTTATTTCCCTTGGAGATGAAAATGAAGATGATTGTTTCGGGATTTTCTCTCCAATAAAGCATCATAAATAAATATTCCTAGTATTGTAAAAAAAAAAAAAAGAGTACACAGTTTCCATTTGTATTTTCCTTGTATATATTCTTGTATTTTCGGGTGGTCCTCTGGACACAAGTGAGAGCGCACATGTCTCTTCACCCGTATTTGTATTTTATATTTTGTATTTCGTTTTGTAATCCGTGAGTACAAAGCAACAGTCTACAGTAAAGATTTCCAAAGATTACTGTATGCTACAGCTTCGCTACAGTTAAAAGCTACAATCCCGCTACAGTAGAGGAGCTACAGATTCAAGTGGTAAAGACTATTTTGTATTTAAAGAAGGAGGAAGACTCAGACTCCTCAGATTGCAATTTTAGTTTTTCTTTTTTCTTTCTTCTCTCTCTCTCTCTCTCTCTGGGAATCCGATATCGAAAGACAACAAGGAAATTTTTCCTGTCTTAAGATTATTTTCCCTTCTTTCTGTAATCTTCAAAAGCAATCAGATCTAAAGCAAATGTGAGCATTTTTATCCTTGTAATTTAAATCTAAAGCAATTTCCATTTTCATGTAATTTTAATTTCTGCAATTTACTTTAAAGCATTTATTTAATTTAAACCAATTTAAATTTCCGTCATTTATTTTAAAGCATGTTCTACAAACTGATCTCTATCAGATCTGCCATATAAATTGTTACATTCCTCCGAGACATAGAGACCGGATCTCTCCCCTCGGTTGTATTTCTCTTCTCCCCCCTTCTTCAGAGCACCATTTCCGGGATCCGAATCTGGTACTGTGTATGCACCCAAGCCTTAGATGTATGTGTTGCTAGGCTTGCAAAAGAATCTAAATTATATTTGGTAAAATAATAAAATCTGACCAACCGCATTTAAAGAATCTAATTATTATTTGGTAAAGTAAAAAATTGATCTGGTATATAAGCTGGACACTCGGGGATGCGGGCTACTGGTCCAAAGCGCTATTAAAGATCGGCTATAAAATATCTCAGCCGAAGCGATTCCCCAGATAACAACGCTACGTACCAAATCAAGTTTAAAACTTGACCAACTGCGAATCCAATTTATTTTCTTTGTTTAAATCTGAGTTATTTATTTCTTTTGAAAGCACTTCCATCCTTCAATCCTATTTCCCATCTGGTTCTTTTGATGAAAAACAAATATCCACTAAAGCTCGACCAATCCAAATGAATATGGATTTAGAACGACATTGTAAAGAGGAAATAAAAGATTTAGAAACAAAAGGTCTCATTGTAAAATCCAGGTCGCCTTGGTCATGTGCCGCTTTTTAGGAACTCCTTTTATAAATCTCATAACTCTTTATACTGTTAATTACGATAGTATATCTTTTAAAGCAATATATATATATATATATATATATATATAACATAAAACATGTAAATCAATATTAAATGTAAAATAAAACATAAATTCTGCAAATGGAACATAAAACTTGTAAATGGAAGGTAAAACAATTAAATCAACATAAGAGTGGTAAATTGATATATTACCGGTAGATAAAATAAAAGCTTATAAATATAACATAAAACTTATAAATCAACACTAAGTGCAAAATAAAACATAAATGATATAAATGGAATATAAGACTTGTAAATAAAAGGTAAAATCAGTAAATTAATATAGGAGAGGTAAATTGATATATCATTGGTGAATAAAATAAAAATCTTATTAATATAACATAAAACTTGTAAATCAACATTAAATATAAAATAAAATATAAATTAAGTAAATAAAAAATAAGACATGTAAATAGAATGTAAAACAAGTAACTTAAGAAAGGAGTGGTAAAACGATATATTATTAGTAAACAAAATATAAACTTACAAATGTTACACAAAACTAGTAAATCAACATTAACTATAAAATAAAATAAAAAGTAAGTCAATAAAACATTAAACCTGCAAATATAAAGTAAAACAAATAAACTAACAAAAGAGTGGTAAAATGATGTATTATTGATAAACAAAATATAAACTTATAGATGAAACATAAAAATTATAAATCAATATTAAGTGTAAAATAACATATGAATTATGTAAATGAAATAGAAGACTTATAAATGAAATGTAAAATAAATAAATATTATAAGAGTTATTAAGAAAATAGAACTTACAAATATAAAATAAAAACTCACTATAATAATTATTACCTTATATATTTATTGTTTTTATTTCTAAATTGAATAATGATAATTTTGGGTCTATATAATACATGTAATGATATATGTGAAATTTTATTAGGGATAAAACTTATTTCTAAAATCAAATTTTGAAAAAAAAAATCATATTTTTCAAAATTGTTTAGAAGAGAAGTAATTTTGCATCCTAAACCTGCTTGACAACAGCCCTAAATAAGACTCTCTTTTTTTTTTTTTGGGTTGATTCACATCAAAAAATAATAATTTTACTTAATTAACTTGCATATTTAACAAATAATATGACTGAAAAAGAAAAAAAAGTTTATAAGTGTCCTAGCATGAACATAGAATTTATGGTTAAACTAATTTAACGAAACTTATTCCAATTGTCTTTAATATAAATTATTTGTTTTCAATTGATGAGTAACTATTTTCATTACTTAAATAATTAAATAAATAAAATTTTTTTAAATTAAAGTTTCATGCTGATTTACAAGCTTATGTTATTTTATAAGTAACACAAATTTACAATTCTTATATTAATTTATTTATTTTACATTTTATTTACTAATTTTATATGTAATTTATGAAATTTATATTTATTATGATATTGATTCCGTAATTTTAATTATAATATTATAGAATTTTCCCTAAACGATAAATATGAGCTTGACATCGTCTTTTCAACTGCAACTTCCTTTATTTTTTTTATTTTTTATGTTGAGAGAGAGGGCAACTTCCTTTAATTCAAAATTAGGAACTTTTTGGCCCTTTCAACTTAACCTTACTAAACATCTTCGATCCTTTCACTAAATTCAAATTTTTTCAGTCTCCCTGCCCATGTCAAAAAGACTAAAATACTCTTCACGCATAAAAATTTCCCAATAAGACATGGAGATGAAAAGAATTTAATATGCAACTGTTCTAATGCTATATTAATTGTATGTAAGACATTACAATTGCAGGAAGAAGATGATGAAGTCATGAAACACAGACGAATGAAATTGATAGACATGGAAATAGTAAAATATTTGGATAGCTTTTCCGGTATGGATGTATTTAGTTCTTCTAGAAACAATGGAATCTCAGGCAAAGACTGGAGCCGTTTGCAATTACTTGCGTGGAACCGTCTCAAATGAAGTGGAAGCTCTGGTAATGACTGAAGCATATTGCAATTTCTCAAATCAAGATATCTCAGACATGAAAGTTGCTTGATAGCTGCAGGTAAACTCTCAAAGTTATTTCCACGCGGTTTCAAGTTTACCAGCGACGATAGGCAGCCAATACTTCAAGTAAACTCTCAAGGTTATTTCCACTTAGATTCAAGGTTACCAGTGAGAATAGACAGCCAATATCTTGCGGAATTTCAACTATGGCACAGACACTTAAATCTAGCCTTATCAAAGATGATAAACCTGATAATAACAAGAGGCAATGAAAGATTGTTGAAATTTTGAAACGAGGAGGAAAAATAAGACACGCTGTTGCAATTTGAAAGATTTATTGTTTCGAGATTTGGGATCTCTGATGGTTTTGGGATACTAGTAAGAAATTGGGAGTGGTGGAGGTCCATTGAATTTAACTTGTGAGCTTTCTGTAAATAATTACCATATCAAATTAGTATCACAATTGGCTACATATATTCAAAATTTTGGTAACAGTATAACAAATTAACAATGTACCTTTTCTCCTTCCCAAATTTGCTCAACTTTACTATAAGGTAAGTTGAGCTGAACAAGGTTCTCTGGTTCAAAATTGGAAGGCAGTGTTTACAAAGGATGGTCATGCCAATGGAGATATCTCAGTTCCTCAGGAAGATATTCCAAACCTTGGGCAAGAAGCACTTTAGAGCTCATAATTAGATCACCATCGTACTTGGGCACATAGAAGTTAGACAATCTAAGATTTGACATATTTGTAAAGACTCTAGAACTTAGATTTATGTCTTCTACCTTGGACAGGTCAAGGAATATGCCTTCAATCGCATCGGTACCCTAGGAAACAAAAGCAAAGAATAAGTCTTCATAAAATTCACCAAAAAAAAAATCCTAAAAGTTAAACAAAGCTCCTTAATTGAAGTAAATATATATATATAGGGTTTAAAATTCAGTCATTGTAACAGTGCTTTCATCGAGTAGTCCGTACCTAGAAGCCTCAATGTTCAAAAGCCTAAAAAGCCTGACCTAAGTTTTTAATCCCCTTCTCCAATTTCAATCTTCCCAATCATAAAACTATTTTCTCTATTACTAAGATAACTGAAAGTCACTTTTACTCAAGGTTTTAAATGAAATGGTATTGAAATGATGGGGTTTAAACAAAACTTTAAGTTTCTTACGTTTCAAGTTGTTTTGTCCATACAAGTAAAATTTAACCACGACAGACAGTGTGGTAATAATAATTTTACAGAAAAGATGAGTGTGGTTCGGAAAATTTGGGTGAAAAATAATATCTTCACTACACGATAGACATCCTTATGGTACCACAATCTGCTACATTTGCCCGGCTCTTTCATGGATTCTTGGCGAACCATCTCTCGACCCATTTCTTGCAATAAATCATGCATTCGCAGCTTATTGTCATATGATACTAATATGAGTGACTTATCAACAAGAACATTCAATATATAATTATAGTTGTCTAATATTCTTGTCACGGAATCTTTATCCTCTCCTACAAAGAAGCATGCAATGTCTAAAAATATACTCTTCTTTTCTGCCTTTAGTTCAGTAAAACTTATTTTTAAAACATCATAGATATCAGGGTCAAAAATTCGCTTTAAGTTCTCCAATTCATTTTCCCACTCAAGTTTATTCAGCAGAGTAGTAACCTTGGATGAGGGTATCAACTCGGAAACCAAATTTCTTGTAGAGATTCACAGCGGGAGTTCTCAAAGGATCAACATGAAGCGTTAACGGGAGCACAGTTCTGGTTCTGCATTTCTTAATTGCTGCTTCCAGCAGTGCCTCTCCGTGACCTTGTCTCCTATAATTCTCCACTAATTGAGTTCACCCCAGAACCCATTAATTTCACGTCAGTTAAAGAGAAAAAGAGAATGAATCGCTAATAAATATTTCTTTGAGGACTTTTATCGAACAGATTGAGATTATGGGCATGCAATGGAAAATTTAAAAACGGGGAGAAAATAGGCAAGCCAAGTCATAACCAAAAGGAAGTGTTTAAACCTGTGCACTATCCACATGATCTGAAAAAACACCTTGCCCAACACCCACAATCATAGCCTGTCCATCGCTTTTATATTCAACATCCACAGCCATAACCTGTTCATCACTATCACAAATCATAGTGCTATAACCCACCCTACCTCGGTCTATATCCAGAGCTGCATCCACATTTTATTCGTACCAACCTACTGGAGGCACGCCTTGTCAACAGATGAAACGCTACTAAGCTGCACACAGGCACACGCTCAAGAGACTGCACAAAAACAAAAGATACGAAGAAACCCTCAATTCTTGCAACCACATGTGATGGCCCGACCTTTGCCCTCTCATACGAGTATCTGCTACGAGCTTCTCAAATGCCCCATGCATAGTCATCACAAATAAAGGCAATTCAGCACGTGTAACTATTTTGACACTTTTAGATGATACCCAAGAAATTATAGTAATTTTTCATGGCTGGACAGATTCCGATATCACAAGTTATGATATGCTGTTGTTTTGAAGGGTTTGTAATTAGTCTAAAGGTGGAGATATTGCCAGAATCAGTATTAAAACCCACCTGAATGATCTCTTTTGAGTCGTTTTGCGGGCAAGTTCAGGGAAATATCAAGCGTTATGACTAGGCATTTTCATTTTAATGTTTCCACTTCTTGTGATAAGTAAAAATTAATAATTATATTAGTTAGGAAATATAAGAGATTTATTTAAGGTAAAATGAAAAAATAGTCAATCAGAGACTATATATATATAATATTAAGCGATGTACATAGTACTCTATGTTGACTGTAGTGAGAAATTTTGTTCTATTGAGGAACTTCAAAAAAATAATTAAGTAAATAATATATCATTCCTAAATCAGCAATCATTGGTATCTAAATAAGGGAATATTAATTCTTTGAAATTTTAGCTTTGTTCTTTTTATATGTTTTAATTATAATTATTTCATGAGAATTCATAAAATTATTGATTATGAGTCGGTTAAAAAAAAGACATAAATTTTATGTGATTTTAGCTGTGTATACAAAAGTAACCTTTTAATTTTTTTTAAAAAGATTTTTCCATAATCATTTTTTATCATCACTTTCTTTTTTAACTTGAGACGCATAGTTTTTATATCATCTTAAAATCTATAATTATTGTATACTTTACCTATATCTGTTGATAAATTCTAATGAGATGTTGGAGACGATTAAATTAAGGAAAAAAATAAATTATATGTTTTTTTAAACTCAAATACAATAAATATATCTCCAATTAAAGTGAATGACTTAGTGCCTGTTTGGTATGGCTTATTTAAGAGACATAAGTGCTTATTTAATCCCATAAACACTTTTTAAAATTTTTTATGGTGTTTGGTTATTTTTTTTAGTAGAATTTAAGCTTAAATAAGCTAATTTATCTCTATTATTAAAAGCACAAAATTTGAACTTTTGGAAGTAGAAATTAGAGACCTTTTCTAAAAAATATATAATAAAAAAAATATCACACAGTTTAATTGTTCAAAAGTAATTTTTTATTGACAACCAAACACCCAATGACTTTTTGTCCAAAAACTCTATTGATATAAACTCTATTGGTATAAACTCTACTGTTATAAGCGCTATTTAATAAGATGTACCAAACGGAGCCTTATTCTACTATAGACAAATAAAAGGTGCAGTCACTTTATCCACATTTTGAGTCTCTATCAACTCTGATAGTGACGATGATGGTGAAGTGGATGTGAAGGTGGATGAAAGTAATACAATATTACTTAAAATTTATATAGTTTCATTAAATTTGGGTTTAATAGGGTTTTACGTCTTGAGACAATAAAATGATGATTTTAAAAATATTGGAGACATTCTTATATAAAAATTAAATAAAATAATTAACTCAGTATGTTTCTTGACTCCTTCTAAACAATTCATTGTCTCCTTACACTAGACTTAAGCAAAAAAAAAAAAAATGTTCCTTCTCCATTTATTATTGTTTACTTTATTTACTTGGCCTATTCAATGTTCCCGACAAATAATGCATATATGCATCTCAAAATTGATCACAAAACTAAAATAGGAATCAATCCCAAATGCTAATACAAATTAACATCAAACAACCTAACACGATTTCTTTCATGGCTATCACTTTGTGTACAGGTCAAAATAAAAAAACAACCAATCAATAATAAGATAGAGAGTAAAGACTATTGCCTTGTGCAGTCAAGAAAACTGAAAGAGTGGAAGAGGAAATGGATTCAATATTTGGGAAATTTGAAGTAATTAATTAACTTCATTCATATCAAGTGATTCTTATTAAGGGAATGAGAAATTTTCACAATTTTCAAGATATTTTATTAAATTTCAGATGATATAATACTACTAAAAATATATATATCAATTGATGCGTTAGTAATTAACAATTAATCAGCATCTTGTCTATTTGCTGTTAGGAAATTGGTGGGTGAAGCAGGACCGCAGCTAAAATAAAATTAGAAAGAAAATAAAGAATAAGCACAATAGAGGACACCATAAATTACGTGGTTCGGCTTTTAGCCTACATCCACGGGCAAAGACAGAAGAAAACATTTTACTAGTGAAAAGGAGTTACAAGTATTGTAGTATTTTAGCTCACTTCCCAAAACCCCAATATACCCAAACTCTCTCAATCACTGTAACAAGAGCTTATAAATGCAAGCTCTCTAAACTCTCTCCTAAGTACTAAATTGCTCTCTAAAAATGGAATGAATAAGCTCTTCATTTGCACTTATATTTATAGCAAAATGATGGCCAAGAAAGTCAAAGCCGTGTTCACCAAATTCTTCATCAAAACCGTGTTCACCAAATTCAATCTTCAAAACCGTGTGCCACCATTCTTTCAAACTTGCTGCAAGCTGACCATCTAGATGGCTGCTTTAGACCATCTAGATGGCCACTTTTATTTGACATTTGCAATCAGCAATGACAAAATTACAAATTACAAATATGTGCTTGACATATTGGGAAGTTTTTGGGCCTTTCAACTTAACCTTACTAAACATCTTCGATCCTTTCACTAAATTCAAGTTTTTAGAGGCTCCTTACCCATGTCAAAGAGACTAAAATACCCTTCAGGCATCAAAATTTCCCAATAAGACGGGGAGATGAAAATAATTTATTCTGTGACTGTTCAAATGCTATATTGATGGTCTGTAAGACATTACAATTGCAGGAAGAAGATGATGAAGTCATGAAACACAGAAGAATGAAATTGATAGACATGGAAATAGTAATATATACGTGTCAAGTGCTTACACCTTTCTTGTTTCCTTTGCTTCGGGTTTCCATGGAGGAGAGCTTTCAACAGACCATAAAAAATACAATATCAACCAAACAATATTTTATTATGCAATATCTTTTTTTCTTTTTTCTGGTGAGACTAATTAATTTAACTTCAACTTTTTATAAAAAAGTTTCGATACAGATTATTTACTTTTTTATTTTAAATATCTACTATTGAATTATACAAGATCAATAGATGAGAATTTACGTTAATATTTGAAATTAAAAATTTTAAATTAGATGGATTGTCCTTTTTTAATACTTTTTTTTAAGAAATTCTTCAGTATCATATGAAAACTGAAATTTGTACAAGGTAATCTGAAAATTTAACGAATCTAAAATCTAAAAATAACTTTCAAAATGCCCAAGCAAATACTGATGAAAATCACTGTTTAAGAATAATATATTATGTGGTTGAAGCTTTCTTTTTATCAATCTTTTTTCTACCCATTGATTTTCCCACGACTTTCCGGTTTTATTTCTTGAATCTCCATGGATTAACTTTCAATAAACCATAAAATAAATTAAAGGATCATTTTCTCCAACACAACTATGATTTTCATAAATGGGCGGACCATCTAGAATAGTATATATAATTCTGTTTAATTAATAAGTTGAAAAACCCATCAAGAGAAATTCTAAAATTATGAGCTTGACACGAATTCTTCATATTTCTAAAAACAAGAGTTATTGGCACCCCTACATTATTTTTACAAAACCCCATTTGAAATAAAATTACAATTAAGGACAATTGAAAATTAAACACTTATAGTTTTTTTTACAGCAAATTACTTAATTAATAATCAATCATTTTAAAAATAATTTAAATGTTACTTCCTATCTAACTAAAATAAATTGTTCAAATTTAGAATAATCTATTATTCTCTTTTGATTTCTTATTGATTAAATATTTTTATACTTAAAATTACTTTGAAATTATAATTTGAAATATGTGTTATTTCAGCCAATGGTTAACACTAAAAAACTTATCACCCATATAATTTTTTAATTTGTTTATAGGATAATAATAAAGTTGAAACTAATTAAAAAAAAGCACAATAATGAGTTTTAACAATAAAACAAATTAAATGAAAATTAAAAATTTAGATAAGTGTATCTAAAAAAAGGAGGCATTTTCAGAAATAAAATGAATATAACTAAAAAGGGGTTGTATGAGGAGATCTGAGGGGTGCCAATAGTCCAACTCTTATATTTAAAGCTATTTTGACTTTGTATTTCCGATGATATATTTATTAGGTAATTTTTAATTGAGTCTTTATTTGTAGAAAAGTTTTTTGAGACTAGAAGTTTATAAAATGAATCAATTAAATCCCTCTAAGTAAAAATTTATGTCATTCAAGTCTTTAACTTAATTTCTTCGTTAAAATTATTAACAACATCAAGAACATTTTAGTTAAAAAACAATTAAGCACCTTCTCATTCTTTATTTTTGACAGCCAACAATAATTTAAAGTAACCTCAAGTAACCTAAATTAATGTTCTCAAAATAAAAAAAAAAAGGTTAGTTAATGTGCAGGCAAGCAATATCACTTCATCAACTGCACAAATCTGATTTCTTTTATATATATTCATCATGTTATCAAATGAATTAATAAATTGGTGATCCTAGTGATGTGTAGGCAACCAATAGGACATTACTAGCTATACATGTTTGATTTAATCGTGAAATCCTATTGATTAATTGTTTTTAATAAAAAGAAATTGAAGTCTTTTTTTTTTCATTTTTGGACGGTATGGAATTAGCCCATAATCTCAATAAGTAGATGTCAATGAACAAGCAATTGCCAATAATTCTGAACATGCAAATTACACTTTAACTAATGTCACTCAACCTCTGGGACAGCATATACAACTTTTATGGGTGGTACCTCAACCTCAAAATGAAGAACCTATATTATCGACAGCATACAATATTCGCCTTGGGCTGGCATGTAATTCTCCATCATAGAATCTAGAAGACAAATAGCTATTTCTTGTACTTGTATTTCAGTTTACCTTAATGTTGTCATGGTGTTTGTTAGTTTCAAATTAATTGACTTTCATACTTTTAGTTTCATTGTTAGACACAATGTTATTGTGGTTTTTCTAATATTATATTCAATACATGTTATTTATTTTAACAATCATCATATATTTTATAGATGTGATGGAATTATATGGATAAGAAATTACATTTTCATGTGTAATTCCAAGAGTTATGATTGTTATGTTTTTTAATGGTGCTCTCTATATTTGAATTAGTTTAAAAAAACTAAAGATTTTTTTTTAAATTGTTGCAGAGTTTTGTTCCCAGTTACTCAAATTGGTAAATAGGCTCTTAGACTTGAAAAAAAAAGTTAATGCCTAAGGGTAAAGTTGTACTTTAAATCACTAATATAATATATATATATATATATATATATATATATATATATATATATATATATATATATATATATATATATATATATATATATATGTGGGAATATAGTTGTCTTTTTATGTTTAAATTAACGCTTTGACTAAATTTTATGATGAAAGAATTAGGTGAAAAATCTGAAATACATAAATTTGTATTTAAAAAAATTTACTTGATTCATTTTATAAACTTTTGGTCTTTGAATTTTTGTTGTATAAATAATGACTCAATTAAAGATTACCCTATTTATTATTGGCTGTTTAAAAAAAACAAAAGAGATGTCTAGAGTTTATCACTTTGAATACAACGTAGGTCATATTGGTAGTTGCCATACATGTCGAATTTCAGCTTAAAAAAAAAAAAAAAAACGTATGACGCCAAAATTTTGCTTAAAAAGTTATATGTACCTCTGTCAAAGGACCATCTCACCTCTGACCATTTAACTTCTACCGTTAAATCTTATATATTTAACTAGTTTTGACCTATGCAATGATTTTTTCTTATGTGTAGAAGCTCCTTTCTAAAAATAAAAGGGTAAATTTGTTTTTTTTGGGTAAGAGATGGAAGTGATTTTCTAAAAGTAAAGAGATGAACTTGTTCTTTTCTTAAAAGTTTCGGGGCTATAAGTCTCTTAACCTAAAGTCATAATTATAATTGCACTAATGATACAATAAATTTTTGATAAATAAATATTTAAGAAATTAATAACTTTGGGTAAATAACACACTTCTCCCGCCCCAACTTGCACTATATTAAATTAATAATTTCATTTAATGCATATGATAATATTTTCTTAAAATCCATTAAGGCCCAATGAAAATATAAATTAATAATTAATTAAATATAAAAATTAATAACTACTAAAATATAAATTTATAACATTAAAGAACTTTGTTTTTCTTACAACTTCAATCATCTAAATTAAACTCTTTGCAAATATATGCATATAGAGTTGTTTGCTTTTTTTATATATATTCCTAAATTGAATTCAATCTCCTCTCTTAATTTTTCTTTTTTTTGTAGAGCATGCACCACATTTAGTGTATATATAACTTTTCTTTTTTCATGTTTTAGAAAGTAGTTACTTAATATTACTATTGCTTGAAAGACCTTTTTTGCAGAAATATTTGGCAAAACACAATTATCACATGAATCACGATTGTCATCAGTAGAGTTATCTAATACCCTTTTAATAATCTGGTTGAATCAGTGAGTGATTCCATCACTACATCTATGCTATTATGTATAGTAGTCGTCGGAGGAGATATTGTTGACATGAGGAAGTACTATATGTGTTTATATATAAATAAAAATATTGATAAAACTCTCCCTAAAAACAAAAGAACAAAATTATGTTTCTAAATTAATAAATATTCATTGATCAATAAATTAATAAATTATCAAAATTTATAAATAAATAACTTCTCTAAAATAATTTTTTTTCTTAGTCCTAATAAATAGCAATATTATTTTATAGAGGTTTTATTTTAGTAATAACAATAATAAATTATTATTATTATCATTATATATAATAATTAGTTATAATATTTACTATTATGATAGTTATCATTATATTTAATATTTACTATTATTATCATTATTATTTTGTATTTTTGTATTTTTGTCGCCAGCACTTCTTTTCAATTGTTGGCCGGCCGTGATTAATATAGAATTATATGTCTTCTTTTTTGCCGCCCCTCCCCTCTTTTTTTTGTTTTTTTGCTAGTCCCAAGTCCCAACGATTTTGAAATATTAACTGATTCCCACTGGTGGAGATAACGTTCATTAATGGTATTAGATTCGGAGCAGACTGCAGACTCAATAACTTTAAAAAAAAAAAAAATTCTGGAGATTAACAACTTTATTAATTATTCTTCGCACATAAATTTTTAGCCTGGATTAGATTTATTTCAATGGAATCAGCTTTTCATTGAAGAAAATAAAGATTGACGCGGGGGCGGAGGCCAACCAATTTTTGGCATCAGGTTCAACAACTTTATTCTTTATGCAGAAACTTTTAGCCGTCGGATTAATTTTATGATACATCGATATTGGGTCGTTGGATTAGATCTATTTTAATTACGTGAGACATAATTAGATTTTGGAAAATGATGTTTGCCCCGGGTCAAACCTCGAATATAAACAAAACGGCGTCGTTTTATTTGTTTGTTTTTTCTTTTTTGCTTCTCCAAAAGGCAAAGAAAAATTATGCGGTTGTCTTCCAGCAGCAGTCTCTTCAGGGATCATTATACCAGCACACGCGATACCAATAGTGCCCATCCACCTCGTTCCACATACTGCAATCCATCAGCAAAATAAAAATCCACAATCAAACCAAATCATAACAACCACAGCAATGAAATTCTAAAAACCTTTGAATGTTAGTAGCCCACAAATCACTCGAAAGGAGCTTCTCCCTCATTGTCCTCACCCTCATCTTCCCCTCCGGAGGCTTAGGCAACTCAATCTTCTTCCCCAATTTCCTCGCCTCGCAAAATTCACAAACCCATTCACCTTCAGGAACCTCCTTTAACGGCGGCTTCAAGCACTTCAAATGAAACCCACCTAAGCAATCATCACACTCAAGCATAACATTCCTCCCTGCTCTAAAACAAATCCTACACTCCTCCACCTCAGGATCCTCTTCATTCGAGCTTGCATCCTCTCTCCTCTTCACATACACATCATCTCCCACCTCAAATTCACCCTCATCATACACCACTTTCTTATAATAAACCCTCCTCTTATTCAAATTCTCAACTTTGCCACTCCGCGTTTTCACCTTAGACCTTGTCACCACAGCATCACCACTCCTCTCTTCGCTATAGTCCTTCCTTTTTCTCTTCTTCCCCTCCGATAATTCAAGTGACATCGGAGAAACCACCAACTCCTCCGAATGCAACCCATCTTTAGGCTTCCATTTCGGGGTCTTATTGCTCAAAACATGAGAACGGAAATGAGACAAATCAAGAATATGAGAACTGAAAAAATAAATTCAATGTTACAATGTTGTAAAAATGCAAGGAAAAATTAAAAAAAATCAAAAAACAAAATGCTGCAAAAAGACAGTACCGAAACTCAGCTGCTGTTGGTCTTGTTCTTCACTAAATGGGTGCGTTCTTTGTTAATCACTTTCTTCAGTTCAACTTAAGACGAAGAGGATGAAGCATTCTGCTGTGGATCTCGGTTGAGGATGGAAGAAACAAAAAAGAAACGAAGAAACGAAAAAGAAAAAAAAAGAAAACGACGCAAAAAAGAAAACGCAGAAGCAAAAAAGGGAAAAAAAAAACAAAACGACACCGTTTTATTTATATTCGAGGTTTGACCCGAGGCAAACATCAGCACTCTTAGCTTTTAATTAAGGGAAAAGCTACTTACCCCGATTTTAAACCCCGAAACTGCGCCCCGAATATTGTCAAAACGGTGCGTTTTGCTTTGATTTCTTTTTTGCTTTGACTGTTTTCCTTTTGCGTTGATTGCTTCTTTGCTTTTTTTGCTTTTTTGCTTTGATTTCTTTCCCATTTAGTTCCACCTGTGCAGCACGTGAACATTTTCTTTCTTCTTCTATTTGCGCAAGCGTGAACCACAACACTCCACTTTGACTGAAACTGCAAACTGCAAATTGCAAACTGCAAAACTCCAAGTACAGAGCTTCCAAACTGCAAAACGCCAACTGATTCGTGAAAGTTAGAGTGCTGAATTTCTATATTGCAAAACCCGTAAGTATTTGTTTGTATATTATTGTTCCTATATTTAATGATTGTAAGCTGAATCATGAGTGGTTTGATTTTAAATTTATAAATCTTGAGTTGTTTCATTTTAATTTGTAAGCTGAACCATGAGTATTTGTATCTAAAATTGCTCAATCGTGAGCATTTGTATCAAGTTAATCAACATCTACTAACTTGTGTTTTGATGTATTATTTTATTTTTGTCATTATTTAGTTCCAAATGGGATATTCAAGTTAATCAACATTTATATAAGCAATTTATATTTATGTTGTTGCAGCAACAATTAAAATAAATATAATTTCTAACATAACATCAGCTCTAGAAACTGATAGTTAAGGTTCATAATGCATAATTAGACATCCAGCTGTTGGAGCATCATGGGCAACAACAGACCCTAGAGACAATTAATTGCGCTCAAAATTTCTTCAAAGATCAATCAGCACATAAATTATGGCATTAAAACAATAATTTTTCATATACAAACCATTTACAGCAATGCTTAAAACTTCATTACACAAGAACAATGTTCCATTTCCCGAGGAGAGGATCAACTTTATGAAAGATTTGAAGATGCATTAATTGAATGTGGGAGAAAATTACTTCAATTTTGCTTCAGCTTGTTTCATTGAACCAGATTTCAGTAACACGGTTGCTACTCCTATCTGAATAATGAATATCATAGTAGCACAATCAATCAACCTTTATACAGATTACTACAGAATTATTGTCAGATTTACCAAGCTGGTGAATACTGAAACTTCTGCCACATGTCACAATGGGGAGTCTCCTTTATAAAACCCCACTGCTGCCGCTGAATCTCTAACCTGCAATTCTGTGCAAGAATAGTAAAGTAATCCTTTTCAACTTGCTTTTCTAGCCTCACTCTCTGAACACTACCCACCGGATAGTCCTGCTCAAATTTGCTAGACTTCACATAAAAATTCACCCCTCTTTCCGTTGTAAACTTGTACTCATAAGGGTAAGACCTCGACAAGGCATAAATTGGATTAGAAGACGGCAAAAACTGCAAGAGAATTATCAAAATCACAGGCAACAACTGAATCAACGCACGTAAATTAAACCCATCAGAGCCATCAACGCAGGTAACTGAATCAACGCACGTAATAATCTTTCGTTTTCTTAATTTGTCTCACGATCGCGATTTGCTCTTCCTTGTACGCCGGAGAGTCGATTGATCGGACGGCTTTGAATCGGGCTCTGTGGACTGGCCGTTAGGTTTGGAAGGAAGCAGCAGCGGCAGAGAGCTCGGTCTTGAAGGAAGCAGCAGCGGTAGTGACCATAAGATGATAGGATTAAACGAAAAGGAAGCAAAGGTTTGTTTCTGTGGTTTGGCAAAAGAAAGGAAAGGAAGAAACATGGGTTAAACGCACCGTTTTCAATTTAATCAAATTGGTGGTGACGCCGGGACCACCAATTTCCTTTTCCGACTTTTGTCTAAAAATTATTGTGAAGTGCTTATCTTAACCGTTGACCTGGATCTAATCAGAGGGCCAAAAATTTGTGACTCGGTAAACAAACAGGCACCCAAAGTTCCATTTAAGATCAATCGCAAAGAGAGTGAGCGAGCATAATCACAGAGAGAAAAACCTTGTTGATTTTCTCTACTTAATTTTCCTTAATACCTTTTCTTGTAAACACCCCCCCCCCAAAAAAAAAACAATAACAACCAAAAAAAAATAAAAAAGACACGCAAAAACACGCACATTTTTTCTGTAGATTTCAGTTTTCTGTAGATTTTTTCTGCCAACATTTTTTCATAGTCATTTTCTGTCAATTCTTGTGGTCCTTCCCCAAAAAAAAAAAAAATGTCGATCGTTGGAGAAACCATTCTAACTGTCACCATTGAGATGTTGGTTGAAAAGTTGATATCAGATGTGATTCAGCTGTTCGCACTCCAAGAACAGATCCAAGCCGCTCTTAAGGATTGGAAGAAGAAACTGGGGATGATCAGGGCGGTGCTCGACGACGCCGTTGAGCAGAAGACAACGAAGCAGTCAGTGAAGACGTGGCTGGGCGGACTTGAGAGCTTAGCTTATGACGTGGAAGACATATTGGACGAGTTTGCAGCTGAGGCTTTGCGGAGGAAGTTGGTTTTCGAACCCGACGATCTCGTTCAACCTCGTGCAGGTTACCTGCGGAAACTCATTCCTACCTGCTGCACTAAATTCAGTCCGCAAAATGTGAGGTTCGATTCCAAGATGGCGGCGAGGATAGAGGAGATTACTGGCAGATTCCAGGACATCGTAGCGCAGAAAGACCTGCTGGATTTGAAAGAAAATTCAGGAGGAAAGTCCAACAAATTAAGCAGTCGTCCAGAGACCACCAGTTTGGTGATTGAAGCCGAAGTACAGGGCAGAGAAGAAGAGAAGAAAGCAATAGTGGAGCTGTTATTGAAAGATGATTTAAGTTCTGCTGGTAGATTCTCCGTTATTCCTATTGTAGGCATGGGAGGGCTGGGGAAGACAGCTCTTGCCCAACTTGTCTACAATGACCCAACGGTGGAAAGCCATTTTGACTTCAAAGCTTGGGTATGTGTCTCAGAAGATTTCGATGCTGTCAGAGTGACAAGAGCCATTCTCAAGTCGATTCACGCGAAGCCTGACGCTGATGATAATCTGAATTTTCTTCAAGTTAAACTCAGGGATGGACTTTCGGGAAAGAAATTTTTTCTTGTTCTGGACGATATGTGGAATGAGAATTACAGTGACTGGACCAACCTAAGACTTCCATTTGTAGCCGGCGCAGCGGGAAGCAAGATTATTGTTACAACTCGCAGTCAAAATATAGCTTCCATGATGGGGACTGGTTCTACTGGTTTGAAATTGAAGAAGCTGACGAATCAAGATTGCCTACGTGTGTTTGCTCAACACTCCTTGGGGACAACAGGTTTCAGCCAGCACCAACAGTTGCAAGAAATCGGTGAGGAAATAGCGAAGAAGTGCTGTGGTTTGCCTCTCGCTGCGAAAACTCTTGGCGGCATCTTGCGCGGCAAAAACAGCCCTCATGACTGGCTAAAGGTGCTGAATAACAAGATCTGGGATCTATCTGAGGAAGGAGATGATATTATGCGAGCTCTTAAAGTAAGTTACCATTATCTTCCGGCACATTTAAAGCGATGCTTCACGCATTGTTTCTTGTTTCCAAAGGACTATGAATTTGATGAGTGGGAGATAGTCTTGCTCTGGATGGCTGAGAGTTTGTTGCCACCAGATACGAGTGAGACGAAGATGTAGGAGTCAGGCCACTATTATTTTCAAGAGCTGCTGGCAAGGTCGTTCTTTGAACAATCAACCGCGGATACATCAAAATTTGTCATGCATGACCTCCTTAATGATCTTGCACAATGGGCTGCAGGACAAACGTATTTTAGAATGGAGGATACGTTGGATGGTAATAAGCGACAGATGTTTTCCAAAAATCTTCGTCATTTTTTGTACAACCTTGACAAGCACAATTATATTAAAAGGTTTGAGTTCCTCCCTGTTGCTGAAAATTTACGAAACTTTTATTGATGAAGTTGACGTATGGCCATTATTTTGTGTCTGAAAATATCGTCCATATGTTGCTAAAGCTACCACGTTTAAGGGTTTTATCTTTCCGTGGGTGTTGCATCTTCGAGATACCAAATTCAATTGGAGAGTTGAAGCTTTTACAGCAGCTTGACCTATCGGAAACTAGAATAGAAACCTTGCCTGAATCTGTAAATAAACTTTTTCATTTACATACACTTCTCTTACGAAAGTGTTATCGCATGAAAAAGTTGTGCGCGGATATGGGAAATTTAACCAAGCTGCGTCATCTCAATAATTCAGATGTACATTTTTTAGAGGAAATGCCTCTAGGAATTGGTAAGTTGACTTGTCTCCAAACACTGTGTAATTTTGCTGTTGGGGAAAACACTGGCTGTCGACTAGGAGAGTTGAAGCCTTTGGACAGTCTTTCGGGTCAGCTTAAAATATCAAGATTGGAGAACTTAAGAGATGTTGGTGACGCTGAGGCTGAGTTAAGCAGCAAAGGGAATCTTAATGTGTTAGTTCGGAATGGGGAAGCTATAGTGGTGTTAAGAATAGAATCAAGTTAGTTAATGAGAATGCTGACATGGCAGCTGAGTCAGCTAAAGGTTGTTATAGAAGTTGTTAGTAGTAATCTGTGCGTGTGTGCAATGTGTGTAGAATCTTCTATGCACATATAAAAAGGCTTGTAACCTCCAGATTCATTATGATCAATAATAATAGAATTTTCAGTATACAGAAGTTTTCTTTCTTCCTATTTTCTCAGTAACCAAACAACATCACAGTTTCATATAAAACTTAATATGGTATCAGAGCCATTCTAATTCAATCTCTAATGGCTTCTGTCAACTCGAATACAAATGGTTCTTCTTCCATCTCGTCATTCACTTTCACAACACCAATTAAACTAGATCGTTCCAATTACATGATCTGGAAATCTCAGATCCTATCTTCAGTTCGAGCAAATGATATAGAAGGATTTCTTGATGGCTCCAAGATCTGCCCTAGCCAATTTCTTGATGATGAACCTAGAAGCTCCAGTGCAGATCTGCGTGAGAATCCAGCCTACATCACTTGGAAGAAACAAGATCAGATGCTCCTGAGCTGGCTTCTTTCCTCAATCAGCATTGAAGTTCTCAGCTTAGTGGTAACATCTAAAACCTCTTTTGAGCTTTGGACTAATTTAGAACAGCAATTCGGATCTGAAACTGCTGCTAAAAAGGTTCACTTGAAAATGCTGCTGAATAATCTCAATAAAGCTTCCCTGACTATGACTGAATACTTTAGCAAGTTGAGATCCATTACTGATGAGTTAGCAATTGCTGGTAGTCCAGTTAGTAATCTAGACTTTATTACTCATCTAATTTCTGGTCTAGGACAACCGTATTATCCTGTTGTGGTTTATATTGAAGCCAATGTACTTAAGATGAGTATCAATGAAGCATACTCTATGCTTCTGACTCATGAAGCTCGATTGGAAAGTGTTAACTCTAATGCTAGTAAAAAAGCTAAAATGAACTATACTGCTAATTTGGTTCAAACTGGAAATAATCCAAGGAAAAACAATTACAATGCTGGCTGGAATAATAATAATAATCAAGGCAACTATACTGGAAACTTTGGAAACAGAACTGAAGGTGGAAATTGGAATGGAAATTATGGTAGAGGAAATCCTGGAGCAAGGAGAGGAGGTAATACAGGATATGGAACTGGAAGGGGACAATGGCATGGAAATCAGGGAGGTAATCAAGGCAGAGGTGGATTTGCTGGATTTAATGGAAATAACTTTTCTGGATTTAATGGAAATGGATTTACTGCTGGTTTCAATAATTCTGGAAGAGGAAGTGGCAGAGGTATCGTGTGTCAGATCTGTTTCAAGCCAAATCATTCAGTTGCCGAGTGCAGAAATAGGTTCAACCAAAACTTTGTGCCAAATCCTCCAGTTCAAAGTTCCTTTCCAAATCAAAATCAAGGACCAAGAGCTGCATACATGGTGACATCAGAAGGAGTTGCTGATCAAGGGTGGTACTTAGACAATGGAGCAGCACATCACCTCACAAATGCTGTGCAAAATATGACTGTTGGTAAGTCTTACTTTGGTTCTGAGATGCTGCTAGTTGGTAATGGTAAAGGCCTTTCTATTACTCATATTGGTTACACTTACTTTTACACTTCCCTTGGAACATTACTACATCTTAATGACATGCTATATGTTCCCCATATAACAAAGAATCTTATCAGTGTGTCTAAACTCCTTGCTAATAACAATGTGATTATAGAATTCACCTCTGAATTTTGTTTTGTAAAGGACAAGGTGAAGGGGACATTACTAGCACAGGGAATTGCTGAAGGGGGTCTCTACAAATTACTATCTCAAGATGATTTGTTCTCCAATTCTGAAGTACAAGTTTTAAAGCCAAATTCTATGCTGTCAGTTGTCTCAAATAAAATTGTAAACTCTTGTTCAGAGTCTGTCAAGTCAGTTTCTGTGAATTCAGTGTCTTTCAATAATTCTCCTGTAAGTTTCAATACTTCTAGTTGTATCTCCATGCAGCTGTTACATAATAGACTTGGTCATCCCAATAAACATGCTATGCAAATCATTTTAAAAACTCAACCTTCACATATTGTTAATCATTCTCTTAGCATCTGTGATGCCTGTCAATATGGAAAATTACATCAGTTTCACTTCCCTGCCACAAACATAAAAACAAGAGCACCACTTGAGTTAATACACACTGATCTCTGGGGACCAGCATCAATGTCATCCAAAGATGGATACAAATATTACATATCCTTTGTAGATGATTTCACTAGATATAGTTGGATATTCCCTCTTACTTTAAAATCAGAAGCATTAGACACATTCAAACAGTATAAACTCCTTGTTGAAAAACAATTTTCCAAGCCTATCAAAACCATACAATCAGACATGGGGGGTGAATTTAGAGCCTTTGGTTCATTTCTTTAGCAACAAGGGATACATATTAAGTTTAGTTGTCCCCATACACACCATCAAAATGGAGTTGTGGAGAGGAAACACAGACATATTGTTGAAACTGGCCTTACTCTTCTTGCTCAAGCAAAACTTCCACTTGTTTTTTGGTGGGAAGCCTTTCACACAACAACCTATCTGATAAATAGGATTCCTACACCAGTTTTAAACAATAAATCACCCTATCAGAAGCTACACAATCGTTTGCCTGACTATCAATTCCTTAAAGTTTTTGGTTGCTCATGCTTTCCATTGTTGAGACCTTACAATCAACACAAATTAGACTTCCATACACAAAAATGTGTTTTTATTGGCTACAGTCCTGTGCACAAAGGTTATAAGTGTCTAGACAAATCAGGCAGAATTTACATTGCCAGACATGTGTTCAATGAGTTTGAATTTTCATATCCAGAGTTGTTTTCTGCTTCCAGCAACTCTTCCTCTATTCCAACAAAATGTGTCTCTCCAGCAAATCAGTCTTTCACTCATTTTTCTCTGTCAAATCCTCATCTTGATGATAGTAATGTAGTAGCTCCACCTATGGCAACTTCAGGATTGAGAAGTGGAACTCAACTCCCTGCTGCTACCCCTAAGCCAAGTTCACCTTTAAGCCAATCACCAGCATCAACAAATATCCCATCTATCTCTTCCAAACCCTCCATTTCTATACATCCCATGGTGACTAGAGCAAAATTTGGAATATTCAAACCTAAAACCTATCTAGCAGCAACTCAGGACATAGAACCAACAAGTGTCAAGACAGCATTGTCTAGTCAGAAATGGTACATGGCTATGAAAGAAGAGGTGGATGCTTTACATAGAAATCAGACATGGACTTTGGTTCCTTCTGATTCAGCTAACAAGATTGTAGGTAACAAATGGATTTTCAGAGTCAAATACAATCCAGATGGCAGCATCTCTAAGTACAAAGCACGCTTGGTGGCTAAAGGTTTTCACCAAACACATGGAGTAGATTTCTTTGAAACCTTTAGCCCTGTTGTAAAGCCTTGTACAGTCAGAATTATTCTCAGTCTAGCAGTAATGCAGCACTGGACCATTAGGCAATTGGATATCAATAATGCCTTCTTGAATGGAGTACTCACTGAAGATGTATATATGCATCAACCAGAGGGTTTCATTGATTCCAGATTTCCTTCGCATATATGCAAGTTGAACAAGGCATTATATGGCCTCAAACAAGCTCCAAGGGCCTGGTATGATCAGCTAAAAGGTTCACTAGTGCAATGGGGCCTTCAAACTTCTAAGTCTGACACTTCTCTCTTTATTAAACATATTGGGGCTGATATTTTGGTTGTTCTGATCTATGTGGATGACATACTCATCACTGGATCAAATCTCAAGCTTGTTGAAGAGGTAATTAGTAAGCTTGGCTCAACTTATGCTCTAAAAGATTTAGGGGAGTTTAACTATTTTCTTGGCATAGAAGTAACTCCTAGTCTGTATGGATTACATCTCTCTCAGACTAAATATATAGGTGATATTCTTCAGAAGGCACACATGTAAGACAGCAAAGGCTACAACACACCCATGAGCACAACTAAAAAATTAAGGAAAGAAAATGGTGCCTTATTTGAGAACCCTTCTCTCTACAGAAGTATCATTGGATCTCTTCAGTATGTGACTTTAACAAGACCTGACATTGCCTTCTCAATCAACAAGCTGAGTCAATTCCTTGCTGCCCCTACTGTCCTTCATTGGCAAGCTTGTAAGAGGGTTCTGCGATATCTACAGGGTACATCAAATTATGGACTTCAATTTCTTAACTCAGGTTCTCTCATTCTAAATGCTTACTCTGATGCTGATTGGGGATCAGATCCTGATGATAGAAAATCCATTGGAGGTTATTGTGTATTCCTTGGCAATAATCTAGTCTCATGGTCCTCAAAGAAGCAGGCTATTGTCTCTAGATCAACAGCAGAGTCTGAGTACAGAGCACTTGCACTTGCTGTCTCTGAGATGCTCTGGGTCACTTATCTTCTAAAAGAACTGAAGCTCTCTTTGCTCAAGCTTCCTGTCTTATATTGTGATAATAAGAGTGCTGAAGCATTGGCTAGTAATCTAAAGTACCATTCACGCACCAAACACATAGAACTTGATCTGCATTTTGTGAGAGATCACATAGCTAAGCATGAACTTTCTATTGATCATGTTCCCAGCTTTGATCAATTAGCAGACATTCTTACTAAGCCCTTAGCCTATGATCAGTTTGCTTATTTGAGAAACAAGCTTAATGTTTCTCCGAAACCTTAGGCTTGAGGGGGGATGTTAAGAATAGAATCAAGTTAGTTAATGAGAATGCTGACATGGCAGCTGAGTCAGCTAAAGGTTGTTATAGAAGTTGTTAGTAGTAATCTGTGCGTGTGTGCAATGTATGTAGAATCTTCTATGCACATATAAAAAGGCTTGTAACCTCCAGATTCATTATGATCAATAATAATAGAGTTTTCAGTATACAGAAGTTTTCTTTCTTCCTATTTTCTCAGTAACCAAACAACATCACAGTTTCATATAAAACTTAATAAGTGGCAATTCAAGGGAGCCGGACATTGAAACACGCATGCTTGACCTGCTGATACCTCATAAAAATTTGGAAGAGCTCACTGTCAGAGGGTATGGTGGTACCACATTTCCAATTTGGTTAGGTGATTCAATGTTCTCAAACTTGGTGCTCCTTAGATTTGAAAATTGCAACATGTGCACGTCCTTGCCATCAATCGGGCAGCTACCAGCTCTAAAACATCTTTTTATAAGTCAAATAGGTGGAGTGAAGAGTGTGGGCATAGAGTTCTACGGAAACAATTGCTCAGTGTTTTTTCCATCTCTGGAGACTCTTTCTTTTGAGGGTATGCAAGAATGGGAAGAATGGATTTGGTCAAGAGGCTGAAGCTTTTCCTCGGCTCCGAGAGCTCTCTATTGTAAGATGTTCTAAGTTAGTCGGAAGATTGCCAGAATGTCTTCCTTCATTGGAGAGGCTTGTCATTCAAGAATGTGAACAATTGCTAGTGATAGTTCCAAGCATTTCAACTCTCTGCAAATTTGAAATTGGATGTAAAAAAGTGGAGTGGAGAAGAAGAAGTGCAATGGTTCTCAGCCCACAGAATTCACAGGTTACAAATGATATGTCAAATCGAGTGTTCCTAAGAGGGATTCTCCAGGAAGAGTTACCAAATTTAGAAGAAGTGTCAATTAAAAACAACGAAGAGCTAACATGCTTATGGCGGGCAGGACATGGATTACTGCAAGACATTCGTTCCCTTCACCAATTGAAGATTGCGAGTTGTCCCCAACTTGTTTCCTTGGTGGAGGAGGAAGAAAAAGGCCAACAACAGCAAGGGTTGCCATGCAGACTTCAGGTTCTGGAATTAAGCAGCTGCTTAAAACTGGTGAAGCTACCACAAGCATTTCTCAGCTTTAGTTCACTTCGGGACTTGAAGATCTCAGACTGTGATTCAATGGAAGCTTTACCGGATGCGTTGATGCACAAAGGTAAAGCACCGCTTGAAAAGTTAATCATTTCTGGTTGTCATACTCTGTCATACATCGCCAGGGCCCAGCTACCTCCTAGTCTTAAGAAGCTGAGGGTCTACTATTGCAACAGTCTTAGGACTTTGGTAGATGAAGATCAAATTTTAGACATCAATAGTTGCGGTGGGTACACCTCTGTTCTTGAGCAGTTACAGATTATTCATTGTCCATCTCTGACATCCTTATGGTCAAAAAGCGAGCTACCCGCCACGCTTGAAATATTTATGTTGATCGTTGCTCGAAGCTTGCTTTCTTGTCACCGAGAGGCAATCTATCGAAGGCTCTTAAGCACCTTTATATTGTTAGTTGCTCAAACCTGGAGTCAATAGCAGAAGGGTTGGACGACAACACATCTCTTGAAACTATGGAAATTTTTATTTGTCAAAATCTGAAAGTTTTACCCGATAACTTGCACAAGGCCCGCCATCTTTGACTATTGAGGATAAATGAATGTCCAAATCTTGTTTCCTTTCCAGAAGGAGGGCTGGCGCCTTTTAGTAAACTGACTATGCTTGAGATATTTAATTGTGAGAAACTGAAGGCCCTCCCCAACGGCCTGCGCAATCTCACATCTCTTCAATACTTATTAATACAAGATTGTCCAAGCATAGGATCTTTCACTGCGAATTGCTTTCCCACCAACCTTACTTCAGTTCGTATTGACTATGAGAAGATTTATAAGCCATTGATATTGGAGCGTGGCCCGGGATTGCACAGATTCACCTCTCTTAGACAACTCACGCTATTTGGAGGAGAATGTTGCAGCGTGGTGTCATTTCCACTGGAGAAAGATACAGGAAAGGCACTCCCTGCCTCTCTAAAGCATCTGTCAATTTGGAATTTTCCTAATTTGGAACGCATATCCTCAATTGAAAACCTCACTTCATTTGAATCTCTTCAGCTCTGTTGTTGTCCAAAGCTCCAGGAGTTTCCAGACAATGGCCTGCCTACCTCACTTTTGAGACTAGAAATCTATGGATGTCCGTTGATTGAAGAAAGGTTCGAGAAGGATAAAGGACAATATTGGTCCTTGATAGCCGAAATACCTTGTGTCCGGATAGATTGCCATTATGTGATAGATCCCAAAGCACAGAGACAACCGCATCCTGTTTAAATTCACGAAATCCAATCCCAGGTATGTGTAGTTAATAAATATCCAACCAATTACAATTACGTTTTAATTATATTTCTTTCTTTTTAAAAAATTAAATCTCATGGATTCTTCTTCTTCTTGATGTTCTGATCAGGATCCAAACAGCTGATTACACAATTCCCCACTCATCTGCTCGTTTCTTTCTATATCAGCTTATCAAGGTAATTTTTTATTTTTCTCTTTTCATGGTGAGAAATACTTTTATTTATTATTCTTATTTTGTTTCTTTTCTTGACAATTGACATAGCTGAGCTACATCTAAGTCCTTTTCCTTTCTGATGTTGACCACTAATGGTTGGAAGTCAACTATTGCATAGTAAGATGATTTGAAACTTCTTTTAAAACTTCTCTGTCATCTAGCTTAGAGAACTTGACTGTCCACCAAGAGTCTGGAGTCACCAGTTGCATCTCAAGTTGTTTTGGTATTTTGTTATTTTTAATGAGGAAATACTTTGCTAGAACTTTCAGATTGAACATTGCGGGTAGGATTATTATTCAAGTCGTGACCTTCGAGAACTTGTTGCAGTTGAGTTTTTTTTTTTTTGGGTGGGGGGGGGGGTAATGACAAAAATTATTAATGTTTAGGAACAACTCTTTAGGGGAGAAGCATATATATCTGGCTGGCAATTTTGGCATATTCAACTCTTGATAGTAGAATGGATGTATGAAGGGTTGACTTCAGTGACCGCAATTAATTATGTCATTGTACGGTTAAATGGATTGCATTATGGAAAGCAGAGATGCGTTAGAAAATGACATGGCCTTTGCCATGCTTAATCTGTGCCTTTGCAGCTATTGTATTATCTTGGTTAACCTGTGCTTTTTTAATTCTTGTACTATGATGCCTGGTCCTAAGCGATATTGATGGAAATGACATCCAGCTTGAAGTTTATGTAAATCTTTCAAAATAAATTCTGAATACCCTTGGACTTGGTGTGTACAAAGTCAAAGAATCCATTTAGCTGGTCCTACAAGTTTTAGACTTTGCAGGGAGGCTTCAGATTTATAAATATGTAACAAAAAAGGTGTAAATACATAAAAAGACATTAAAAAAAAAGTGTATAGAATTATTAGCTATGCTGAGATAAATTCCCGGTAATTACCTTTCTAGTATTACTTTTTTTCTTGTTGTTTCTTTGAGATATTTCAAGAAATATACAATATATGCAAACATATAACTTCTTGAAATTTGTAATTATAGGATTCTGTTGACTGGTTGGTTCTATACCTCTTTGTGGGAATGGGCGAAACATCTTCATACCTTTACCAAGATCAGTTAGTGCTGAGGTTTTGGCTATTACTGGAGCTGGCGCGCGACTGCATAATCAAGATGCATCAAACCTTCCACTGTTGTATGATTTTGAAGAATTAGAAGGAGAATTGGATTTTCGTACTCGTCTTGTGGCAGTTACCTTAGATCCTGCTGTTTCGGGAACAAGCTCCATAACTCTTGGCGAGGTAGATTTTTTTTTTTTTTTCAGAATTATGTTAATTGATGTGTCTATGTCATTTATTCTGAAATAAGTATTTTAAACCATGAGCTTCGTGGAGTGGGTTAGCTATAACTGCTTGTAGGTGATAACGCAATTGTTTATTTCATTACAGGTAGATATCCTTGCAATTTCTTTTCTGTGGTGTAAGGTATTCAATATAAAGGACCTGTTGCTAGATTAATTGAGCTTGCCAAAAAGTTGAGGAAGAAACCTATCCATTTGTGTCAAATTCAGATACAAATGCAGTTTTAATTGTCCAATGAAAATGTGTCAACATCAGTGCAACCAGTTCTACAATCCTTGCGTTGACATTTTGACCGGAGGGGACATGTTTTCTGATCCTCTTTCTGAGTTAGTGACCAGAAATATTGTACCTGAAGGGGCTACTTGCTTGATTTCTTGGACCAACCTGTTGTCGAATATCATGGTGGGTCGAAGCTGATAAAAAATCTTCTTCTACACAGGATGGAATATTTCCAGCTAGCAGTGTCCTGCAGTACGTAAACTGTCTAGAGTGGCATGGTATAGTACTGCTCTTCTTGTGTTGTTTTCAACTTTAATGTCATACCAGGTTCATCGTATTTATGGAGTAAATTCTAGAAGTTCAACAAATTTTGCTTTGCAAAATGTATAACTTATTAATCAGAGTCCTATCGGTAATTTATTTGTACTTTCCTTGGTTGAATTATTTGCTGGCTCCACGCGATTAATATTACTTAATTAGTGGTGCTCCTTGGGTTTTGATCATCAATGGCACTATTAATATATTAAGGATGAATTGATTGTTTTGGCCTGTATTTTTATGATTGATCGATGGAAAGGTCTTCACATATTAAATTCAACCTCATAAGTGTAAGACTGACTGATTCTGTGCAAATTTTCAGGAAAAGAAACTAGACTTTATGAAAGCAATGAAGCTGAAAGGGATAGAGCTTTATTATCAATTGGAACTGATCCTGCCTCCATAAATCCAAATGGATTGCTTGATGAATCTTAAATAGGAAGACCATGTAGACTAGCAAGCACTCTTGCTTTACTTGGCCAAGTTTTCCTACAAATATTGTCAGTGCAATTGGCGTTGAGAATAGTGATGATAGTGTTTTAGACTTCTGGAATATTACTAGAATTAGAGAGGATTGTTCTGGTGCCAGGTGTGATGTTTGTGCAGAAACTAGGTGCCTGCTCGTGCCTCCTTTACTGTGTCTTCAGTTGGAGCTTCGCAATCCCCTTTGTTGTATTCTCAATGCAGAAGAAAGGTTTGCAAAGGTTGTTGTGCAGGGAGAGGATCTCTACTGTTTTCAAATTATAAATCAAGGGGTGTAAAATGGCTTCTCAAGTCAGGGTGGACCAAGTCATGGCAGCCAAGTTAATGTGTTTACCAGTCGTTCACTATCACTGGATGGCATAATCTGTAAACAATGCTGCCATGAGATTGTGCTTGATGCATGTTGGGCTATGTTAGGGTCTTGACTAGCTTGGGAAGAAGTGCTGTTGCAGACAATGCAGCTTATAATGCTTGGAACGAGGTTGTTGGATCTTTCTTAAAGGATAATCTTTCTGAAAGGATTCAGTCCTATGATAATGAGCACGCTGTCAAAGTCCTTCACCAATTATATGGTGATTCATTTTGTATCAGTGAAATCCAATAAATGAAGGAATCACTTGCTGAATTTCCATTTGCTAGCTTTTTGCACTCGGTATGTTCTTGGTTTGTACCATCATATTATGTTTTCCCTTTGCCTCTTTAGGTTAAACTTATTTTCCTGGTTAGAATCTGTAGAAATATATTTTAGCATTTATGCTTTATGATGTATTACCAGAATTTCAAAGTTTGCTTGATTGGATTTTTTTTATCTTGGTATGATTGTTTATTTTAGATTCCTTGGTGCTACTGTAGGTTGGAACAGCAATATATTCAACCCCAGTTTTGTCACTGTGTGCTTCATTAAATTCTGGATTAAGGCAGTCATATTGGAGAGCTCCTCCTAATACTACTACTGTTGAATTTGTTTTTGTTCTTGGTATTCTGATGTCAGTGGGGTTATCTTGCTTGTTAGTACTTGTGGCTATTCTCTGGCTACACTCCAATGGTAAGTACAATATATATCCTTCTTGTTCAATAAATTTGGTCATAAGCCACGTGACCTTAGTAATGAAGCCCAATAACATTCAACTTGTGAATATTCAAAAGCAAACAATGAATCAACATATAACCTCAGCAAAAGTTCTCCATGCTATGGCAATGGAAGGCATCTTTTTACGTGATTGAAAGAGTCCCCGTGTCGTGCCATTGCCAAAGAGAATAAAATAGCCTGGGCATTTAGTTTCGTGTAGGGTATTTTCTGATAATCAACTTTCCCTTATATTAATTGCTGATGTCAAACCAAGTAAGAAAAATTTTGTTGCTCATTATTTATGTATATTTTGGTAAATTGTAATTTTAAATCCTCAACCAACTTCCCTTTGTGGGTAATAAGGTAGTCCACTCTTTGATATTTATGATTGTAGATCACGTTTCTATTGGATTGCCTTTATCATTCTGAAGCCAAGATTGATGTTAACAGTGATCACATCAAATGTGGTGAAGATCTGAAATCAAATTTGAAATTGAGGCGAAAGAAAGAAAAGGAACCACAATAATTAAACAGAACTATGAAAATTTAGGTCACATTAGTTCAGTTTCAATTCTAAGAAGTTTTAATCTGGAGGAACAATTTTCAAATCTCCAATTTAGAATTGCTAGAGAAACTGTAGCTTTCACATTAGTAAAAATGAAGAAACAATTGGAACTATCTGGCCCTTTCTTTATTGAATGTTTGTGTCCAAGGTGCAGTGTCATTTAGTCAATTTTTGCAATTCTCTTCCCTGTAGTGCCCTCTACTAACTGATTTGCTACCAAGTTCATATATTTCTTAGGCCTGTTGCTTCCTATTGCCATTGCAGGTGCAAATCCGGGCCAGCAATAAAATACACTGGGAAGAAAAGTCATCCATGGGAAAATGGGATGTCCAATCCCTGATTACAGCTTCTTCAGATTTGTAGTCGAGAAAAGTCGGCTAGTGTTGATAAATTACCTAGGCATGTAAAATTTACTTTTAAGAATCCTGTTAGGTGCTGCATTATTTGGGTCACATTACGTCTTCAGGGACCTGGATCGGCTTCAGTTAATTTAGGGATGGACTTCAGTCATTTGTCTGTTGATGAAGACGAAAACCCCTTTGCACTATTAGATTGACGTGTTTCATTCGGAGGAGCAGTTGAAGTGAACCATGTATTCATGCCAAAAGAATTGGGGCTTACACCAAAAAAAAAAAAAAAAAGAATTGGGGCTTACCTCATCACAGAGCTCTGGGTAGCTAAATATTGGAAACTGGTTGGATAGAGCTCCCCAAATGAGTAGATTCAAGGTATTAATTGCTTTCACTCTTTGTTCATTCATAATTCCAGTTTTCTGCTGGATGCTTTACATCTGATAAACCTCCTTTTTCTCTCCAGGTCCCAAGTGAGGCCGAGATATTGACGGACTACGATCTCGTCTTGGAACAGTACCTACCTCCCTTGTCACCTTTGCTTGCCGGATTCTGTGTAGATGCTTTCAGCGCAATAAAACCTGGGGTTGCACATTCACCTTCCTCAGATTCAGATATCTGGGACAAATCAGTAACATTTTTATAAGACGGTACATCTCTGAAGCCGTGTTGTACTTACCAAGTATCCGCACTCCAGGAACCACATAATGTGGTAACTATTGCAGAATATTGACTACCGCAGGCTAGAGCCGGAACGCCAATGTACTTCGACTTTCCACGATCGATGCAGTCCCGCCGAGTTTCATTCAAGCTTCTTGGGGATGTTACAGCACTTGCAGTTGAACCTTCGGAACAAGATGATTCAGGATTGAGAGCTCCACTTGTGGCTGCAGGTTTGTCTTTGTCAAACAGAATCAAGTTATATTATTATTTCAGCTGTTTGATCGTTATTTATACACGAATCAAAGAGTTTTGGGTTTGATTTTGATTTTGATTTGTGTTGGTTGTCATTTTATTGAACTTTTTTGTTGTATAAAAATCAGAATGTAAAAGTATTAAATTCACTAATGCGGTAATATCTGTGTTGTTTAGAGATAAGAACTCAGAGTAAACGTGTAATGTCTTTTTTATGCCTAAACTCAGGCTGTCGACCATTTCGTTGAACATTAAAAAGCTAAAAGCAAAAGAGACTTTTTAAGATTGAAATGCATGATTTTATGTTTAGCTTGAAGATAGTAAGGAGTGACTTAACAATGGCACTTTGAATTTAACGTGGATCACAATGTATTTGAAATTAAAAAATAAAGACAAAGAAATTAATTTTTAATCGAGTTGGACAATTTTCCGTGGCTAATTGCATTTGCATCAAATAGTGAACAAATTTGTCAGCTGAAAAAAATCTGCTCCTAGAAAAGAGAAGAGAATGAGATTGTGCTTCCTCACACGAAGAAAGACTCGAACGTCTTCACTACTTAATCAACAATGAATGGTTTTGTCAAATTTATATGATTTTTATTTCGTACCCTTTGCTCAATGAAAAAACGGATTAGATTCTATTGTATCAAACTACGGACTTAAGGGATTAGATTCTATTGAAAATTTAGAAAAGTGCATCTAAAAAACGGGACATTTTTAGAAATAAAATGAATGTAACTAAAAAAAGATTTTATGAGGAGATCAAAGAGGTGCGTATTTAAGAATCTCCCATTACATTGTCAACCAAAAAGACACTTGCATAAGAAGAAGAATTTGTCTGTTTGATTTTATTTGTAGATCCAACATTTCTCATATCCTGAGCGCCTTTCCGTATCAAATTAAAATAGTAGTAGCAAAATCGTTGTGCACATTCAATTAACCAACGAATAGTCTAAGAAGCAAAGAGAGGATTACAAGTTCACAACACCATTACAAAGGATTCAAAATTCCCACACAAAAACGTCAATGTGCAGATATAAACAATCCGAATTGGACACAAGAAAAACCCTTCAATGGATTGCTTGCCTTCCCAATGCTACATACTCTGCAAACTGCGCACTGGCCAAGAAAATGTTTTAAATCTAGTGCATTTTCAAACTGCTTATTTTCTCAGAATATGAAAAAATGAAAAAATAAAAAAAGAATTCTTACATGTTTCATCAGCATGATTAAAATCAAAGAAGAAAGCGAGACATAATGTCTCTGACATAATAAAATTACAAAAATTTCAAGAAAAAAAAAGTTAAAACATGAAATCTTCAGAAGCATATTATAAAAGAACACTTCCACAAATTACTACAATTTCATGCAGTAGAGATTGAAGAGTTGAATTCCACTTGTAGACACCGACAAATGACTACAACAGAGGATTAACTGATGCTTTGACTTATTAGCAGGTTGCAATGAATTATTAACTGATGCTTTGTCTTATTAGTTCTGCAGCTAAGTTAAAAAAAATAAGGCATTTTCAAAAGCAAAATGGAATACACAGATAAAACATCATCTTAAACAAATCACAATCTAGAATTAAGAGCATTTTCGATATACCTGAGGAACACGAATACGTGAAAACGGGTGACTCATTTGTTAAGGAGTGTTGACTTGATCGGCTCTGCAAGTTCTCTTGGGACTCGGTTCCAATTCCTCTTCATCAGAACTCGAATCGATGCAATATAATTCCCCTTCATCAGAAATCGAATCAAATTCACTTGCAGCAGTTCCATTCGCGCTTGGCAAATCATCCAATTTCCAAACTTCGGTACCAAAATTGAGAGTAAAAGTGTTGGCTTTGATCTCGCTGGGATTTGCAAATACTGGACATACTCCGCAACGTTTTATCTTGTAATCCTTTAGGTAATGGTCTAACTCATTGAAGAACTTAAGTGAGACAGTTGTATGATGGTAACCATCAGGAAAGCCAACATTCAAGCAAGGTTTAAAACCAAGTATGACATGATCTGAATCAAAGATGTCATGAATAAGGTGCGAAACGTAACCCAGATCAACATGTTTGGTGTCAGAGAGGGTCTTTATTTCCAAGTCGAATTGACACTCGACGGAAAAAAGATGAAAATCAGAATAAACTTGCTTAAAATCAGGAACAGCACAAAAAGCAAACCCGATTAAGTTTCTGCAAAAAGAGTGCGGTGGCAGTTGAATACATATCGAAGATCCTGAACTTTGATTGCTGAACCAGTCAGGAATTTCGCTCCCAGGTAAAACAATTAGGGATCCACTGAGTTCAGAAAGTTTCTGTGAAATGACATTTAAAAAAAGAAAATTGTAAAATGAAAACCATGATTTCAGATATAACAAAGAGGGACAGAGTAAACAAGAGAGGGAATTTGATACCTCGTTGTTTGCATTTTCATAGCCCAGTCTCAGTGATGCAATTGCCATATGCCGAATTCTTAGTAGTGAATCTGCCAAAATCTTGTTGTTTGCTTTTCCATTCAGTTTCAAGCAGTTAGTAAACTCAAAATAAATTGATTGTGACTCCAGACATTGAATAATTGATTTACAAAGGTCAGGAGAGGGTTTGGATAGCTTTTCGAGTACGGATGCATCTAGTTCTTGTAGACATGACGGAATCTCTGGCAAAGATTGAAGCCGCTTGCAGTTCGTTGCATCTAGTTCTCGTAGACACAATGGAAGTTCTGGTAATGACCGAAGCATGTTACAATCCTCCAAGTAAAGACTTTTTAGACACAATGGAAGTTCTGGTAATGACCGAAGCATGTTACAACCCATCAAGTCAAGAGATTCAAGACACAATGGAAGTTCTGGTAATGACTGAAGCATCTTACAATCGCTCAACTCAAGAGAAAACAGCTGCGACAGTTGCTTGATATTTGCAGGTAAACTCTCAAAGTTATTTCCACTTAGATGCAAGCCTGTCAGTGAGGATAAACCGAATAATAATGATCGAGGCAATGATACCAAACCTTTGCATCTAGAGAACTCAAGAATTCTAAGTACGTTTGAATCTGCAACAGAGGATGGTAGTTGACTAATAGCTGATCCAACTGCTGAGATGGCCTGCAAAGATTCTAAATTGCCAATGTTATCCGGCAACTTATCAAGTTTAGAGCAATCATTTACGCACAATGATTCAAGCCCCGGTAGATTTTCAAATGACGATGGCAGCTCTGTAATTGCCGTCCGGTCTAAATAGATGTATTTTAAATGTTCCATTTTCTCCAAGATTTCTGGGAAACGCTCAAGGTTCAAGCAGGCACTAAGACGAAGATCAACCAAAGATCTCAATTTACAAAACCTAGTTGAAATCCTCTTCAGCCGTTTGCAATCCCTCAAATCCAACTCTTCAAGATCAGTTAGGCACTCTATTGATGATGGAACTTCTTCCATTGCAGACTGGCGTAAGTATAGCCGTTTAATTTTCCCAGAAATCTGTGGAAACTCTATGAGATTAACACAATAAGATAAATTAATAGTTACTGGACAAACAAAATGAAGATTGTTTGGAAAAGACCTAAGACTTTTGCAGCCCATAAAATCCAACCTACTGAGATACTTGAAATTCTGGATAGATGAGGGAACACAAGCCTTTTCTCCTTCCCAAAGTTGCTCAACTTTACTAAAACGCAAATTCAGTTCAACAAGGTTCTTTGGCTTGAAATTTGGTGGCAGTGTCCTTAATGGATATGTGTCCCAATGAAGATATCTCAATTTTTTAGGAAGATAATCTAGGCCATTTGGAAGCTGCACTTTGGAGTATGAAAGTTGCTCTTCAATACTCGGAAGCTTTTGAATGCTCATACCTAGAAACTTAGGTACATAAAATTTGAGCAATCTCATATTAGACATATTTGTGAAGGCTCCTGAGTCTAAATTGATGCCTTTTATTTTGGACAAATCTAGAGATATGCCTTCAATTGCATCGGTCCCCTTATAAAGAAAAAACAAAGAATCAGTAAGCCTAAAACTCAAAAGAAACATTTGTAAACTTTATTAACTAAGAGCTCCTTAAATAAAAACAAATTCTGCAATCTTTGATTTTATTTTTTTAATATATTAAATATCTATATGTGAGAAAAGAAAATTTTGGGGACCATCGCAAAATTAAACTAACGGAAAAAAAATTCAAAATTTCTCTAATTTACAAACCTGTTATCTTAATATCTAGAAGTTGAGAAGACAAGGCCTATTTGATTGGTATAAGATTTCGATTTATTTTTTTAGTCCATAGAATCCAAAATGTTAGTTCAAAATTACGGAAAAAGTCATTTTTTTTCCACTAGCTGTAATTGTATCCAAGTCAAATTGAGATACGGCCCTTTTTCAAAAGGATTTAACCATCTTACAGCCTCCTTAAGGTACATTTAAGCTAAAAGAAGTGATTGGAGGCAGAACTAGGTGGGCCAATCAATCTATTTTATTAGCGACTATAGCTTTAAAAAAATTATACTCTAAAACACACCTACTTTTTTGAAAAAAAATACAATTATATTGAAATAGAACCAAGTGGGCCAATCCTCATGGCACTCACTTTGTTCCGACACTCTTCACTAAATTTGAAGAAAAATAAAATTATACTCTTCACACTCTTATTCAACATTCCAAAATTGAAAAAATTTGAAGTTTTTTTTTTTAAATTTAAAATTTGAAGACTTGTTCTCTTGACACCCTCAGTCATTAATTTTACCTAATTATGATTTTTATGATTTTGGTTGTTTTGTTCATAAAAATGCTTTTACTAAAGATGTTCTGGCAATAATAAAATTTATAAAAAAAAAGGGTGTGCTGGTATGGTTGGAAAAATATGAGTGCATAACTCCAAATAAATAAAAGATATATAAAAAAAAATGGAGGATTCTTACCATATTATGCTTTAGTACGCGGCGGATTTCCTTAGGATCCCACAACCTACTGCGTCTGCCTGGCTCTTCCTCAGATTCTTGGCGAACAATCTCTCGGCCCATTTCTTGCAATAAATCATGCATTTGCAAGCGGCTATCTAGCTCATGCATTGGGAAGCAGTTATATGACACTGTTATGAGTGACTTGTCCACGAGGACATCCAGTCTGTGAGACCCAGAATCATCAAGTATCCTTGTCACAAAATCTTTATCCTCTCCCTCAAGGAAACACGCAATATCTAGAAACATACTCTTCTCCTTGCGTGTTAATTCATTAAAACTAATCTTTAATATATCATAAATATCATGAATATCAGATTCGCAAATCCGATTTAAGTCATCCAATACGTTTCCCCAATGGCTTTTCCTCTTGAGGGAGGAACCCAACACTTTAAGAACTAATGGATTGCCATGGGCATACTCTACAACCCTCCATGAGTCACGTTTGAAATCTTCAGGACAATGCTTTTCTTTAAAAGCGAAGTTACAAAAATGCTCGAAAGCCTCATCACGTTTCAATCCATTAACCCCATATATTTTCTCCTTCTCCACTCCAAATTCTTCGAGGACTCGTTTATCCCTAGTAGTTACAACAATTCTACTTCCTGGACCATACTGATCAAGCCTTCCAATCAAATCCTCTAATTGTCCAACTTTATTCACATCATCAAGTACAATCAACACCTTCATGCGTCGGACCCTCTCTTTAGTAAATTGTGGAATATTGGGACCAGCTAATTCAAGTTTTTCACTTAATATTCTTGAAAGCATTTGCTTTTGTAGATGTTCTAATCCAATCCCTGTTTCTGAATTTCTCCTAACATCTGAGAAAAAGCACCTACCTTCAAACTCACCAGAGAATTGATCGAAAATAGCTTCAGCAAGGGTAGTTTTGCCTATACCACCCATGCCCCAAATTCCAACAATATGGACAGTATCCCACAAATCCATACACAGAAATGGTTTAATTTGCTCAATTCGTGAATTTAATCCAACTGGGCCATTGGATGAGTCCGCTGAGACTGTTATTTTTTCCAACTTCTTCAAAACATCTTCGACAATTTTGTTTACAAGTTCCGCATCGTGCCTAATAGAAAGGTGCAAAGATGCAAAAACATTGAGTCAAATCGGGCCGAGACAGAAACAGAGAAAAGATGAATTAGGAAAGAGAGTTACCTGAATTTTGTGGATTCGTGGCCAGCTAGATAGGTTGTTTCTGTCAGTGCAACCCTCCACTTCTGAACAATTTCTGGTTTCTCTTTGAACTGCTGTTCTAGCTTGTAAAAACCGTCCCCAAAAACTCCGGTTTGATGCCGCACATCAGATGGACTTACTCTATAGAAGACTGGAATAATAATTTGGCCGTTTGTGTTCTTGCATTCAAGAATCTTGACAAGTTCATTCAGGCACCATTTTGAAGAAGCGTAGTCCTTTGAGAAAATAACCACCGAAATTTTTGAACCTTGGATTGCGTTCAAAAGGGCATCTGAAATCTCATCTCCTCGCCCAAGGTTTTCATCATCCATAAATGTTTTGACTTTCTTTTTTTCATACAAATTATCATAGAGATGGCAAGTAAAGATCCTACGAGTGTCCTCCCCTCTAAAGTTGAGGAAGACTTCATAATTGCAAGAAGAAGAAGAGGAAGCCATGAAGGAAATTTTAGAAATTTGGTGGCAGAAACAGAGAATTATTGTTGAGAGTTGAGAGAGGAGATGTAAGAATGAACATGTGTGCAGATTCTTGCAAGCACACAGTAAATAATTGAATGGCTGGAGCTTTCTTAGTTTCCTGGAAATTTCCTGGAGCTTTCGTATGCATGATTTGTGAAGTCATGAAACATAATCATGATAATGGGGCTGACCAGGAAGAAAAGAAAATTTGATCCAACCAATATAGGAAGGAAAAGCAAACAGAGTGATTGATAATATAAGAGAACTTGTCCACGGTAGGCCAAAAGTCTAGGCAAGCACATGCATACACAGAAATGTGATGGATTCAAAAAGAAATTGAAGTAATAATGTACGTGGGTCCTTAAAATAAAAAGCGAAATCGCTTGGTGGCCCAGTAAAATTAAGACTGAATATTTTTTACACGAGAAGTCAAGCTCATAAATGGCAAAAGCCATTTCATTTCACTTTTACGCGTCATTAACTTTTGTAACACGGTGTGTGTGCGTCGTCAAGTGAGGCTAAAGGGTTTTGATTATGGAACTTTTAATGTCATCACCTCATTGTTAATTTTATTAAATTTTGCGCAAACATTTATCTAAATATTATTTTCACAATTTATAAATTTTGAAAATTATGAAACGGAGATATTATAATCGAATTAAAATTTAAAATTTAAAATTTCAATATTATTATTCTTTTAAAAAAAAATTGAGATATCAGATAATCAGAGTGATATCGCATAGAAACACTTTTCCACGGCAAGCCAAAAGTTTAGTCAAGCACATGCATAAAGCTAAATAGAACGGCAGAACGCAGAAATTGTTATGGATTCAAAAGAAATTAAAGTAATAATTGCATGGGCCCTTAAAAAGAAAAGGCCAAATCGTTTGATGGCCCAGTGAAACTAAGACTGAATATATATATATATTGAGACACGGTGTGGCAGCATATGCACAATCAAGTGAGGCAAAAGGGATTCGATTATCGTGGCAGAACATGAACAACGACGCGTGATGAATAATTCCTTCGATAAAACGAAAAACAAACGCAGAGAAAAGAATTTCTTATATGCCTCGATATTGTTTAATATTCGGCGATAGCTTAATGCTTTTTTTTTTAAATATGTCATAAACAGATATTATTAATATTACATCAGATATTATAATGAATATTTACAATCATATTATATAACTGAGATCACCACCATACATTAATACAATGAAGTATATGCTCAGATATTTTAAACTCTCTCTAATATTCGAGAGGGACCTGCTCCACTCACATTTCGTAAAAGAGAGACTGTCTGTACTCAATTAATTAATAATTGAGTAAGAACTGAAACTAATCTCCATAATATTTTTATGGAGACTTGAACTCTTGCACTCAACATTATATGTGCAAGGTTTCTTCCATTAAACCAAAGTCCCATTAATATAACTTAATGCTTACCATCAAACAACTTTGAAGATATATACAAAGGTAATAAACTAGTTGGATCCCTTAAATCTGTAACAAAAGTCATCTACTCCAAGTGCAATTATGGAACAACTTTCCAAAATAAATAGAAAAAATATATATATAAATCTGCAGCAAGTCGATGTAAGAGTCAAGCACATGAAAGCAGGAAGCTATATATGACAAGAAATCAAAGTAATGTGCAGGAACGTGATGAAGAAATTGCAGGCCAGCACAAAAACAACATAAATTCAACCAAAATAACAATTCCAATCTTACTAAATTCTTGAGTTAAATTTATTCAATGCTTTTATTTTTTTAGAGAAATTTTTTCCAATGCTACTTTCCCTTTTTTGGGGAAATTAAAACGGCGGCATGTATAGAAGACATTGAGGTGTAAAGCGACATTAATTTCATGGGTTATGCGTTATACATATAATATATTTTCAGTCCAAATTCAACTATACAAAGAGGCTTGAGAACTTAAAATCTACATGATTATGCAACATGACATTAATTCTCTTAATTTATAACTGTTTTTGCTACATGAATCTTGCACAGTTAATCCTAATTGAAGACTAAAAAGGAACAATTGCAAAATTTGATCCAACCAATAAAGAAAGGAAAAGCAAAGAAAGAAAATTTCTTTGCTGGAGCTTTCTTAGTTTCCAGGAAATTTCCTGGAGCTTTCGTATACATGATTTGTCAAGTCAAGAAACATAATCATGATAATGGGGCAGACCAGGAAGGAAAGAAAATTTGATCCAACCAATAAAGGAAGGAAAAGCAAAGAAAGAAAATTTGAAAGTAGATTCAGATAATTATAAAAAGCTAAAAGAAATTGGAATTTTGTAACATTTCTCCAGGAACTTTTATTGTCATTACCTCACGGCTACAGTTTCGAGTAAGATTTGATCAAGCATTCACCAAAATTTTACCTCCACCTGTAAATTCTTAAGTTTTGAAAATTATGAGACTAGAGATATCATAATCGAATCAAAACTTAAAATTTTAATATTGTTAATCTTTAATCTTTTTTTTTAAAAAAAATTGAACAACAGAATAATTTCTGACATAGAAAAAGTTGTCCACAGAGTAATTTCTGACATTTTAAGTTGTCCACGGTACGTTTGTGTCAAGCACATGCATAGAGCTGGCTAGAACAAGAGAACAAAAAAGAAAAGCCATTTCATTTCTCTTTTACATGTCATTAATTTTTGTAACACGGGGTGCCAACATATGCATAATCAAGTAAGGCAAAAGTGTTTCAAATTAATTTTTTTACAAAATTCAAGCTCATAAATGACAAAAGCCATTTAATTTCCCTTTTACACGTCATTAACTTTTGTAACACGGTGTGTGCATAGTTAAGTGAGGCAAAAGGGTTTCGATTACAATGGGAAAACATGATCAAGAATGCATAATCAATAATTCCTTCGATAAAGCAAAAATTAAGCACATAATTTTTATTGAAATCACCTCACTGTTCAATTTTTATTGAGATTTGTGCAAAAATTTACCTAAATCTTACGTCCGTCTGTAAATTCATAAATTTTGATTAATTATGAGACCTTATATTGGGAGATATTATAATCAAACTAAAACTTAAAATTTCAATATTATTATTCTTTAAAAAAAATTGAGATAATCAGAGTAATATCACATAGAAAAACTTGCCCACGGACGGTAAGCCAAAAGTCTAGTCAACCACATGCATAAAGCTAACTAGAACAAGAGAACAGAGAAACGCGTGGGTCCTAAAAGAAAAGGCAAGCACATAAAGATATGGGACCTGCAAGCTTGTTTATAAAAGCAGACAAGGAAGTAGGCCACGCGTACATGACGTAGCCAACGACTTGTCCATGAATCTGAATGTAAAGCAGGCCTGAGTTTTTCTTTTTTAGCTCTTCATCAAAAGATCTTGCCTGTGATTCGTGCTTGGGAAAAATCTTCTTCTCCATCTTCACAATCTCGTCCACTACGAAAGTCCAGTTCGTTGAGTTTCTCTGCAGCTCCGTGACGGTTCCATTACTCCCCATGGCACGTGGCTTGTTGCAACTTACAGTTGATCCAGCACGTATAGAAAATTAGAAATGAAGCTTCCTAGCATTCTTTCTAACAGGCGAAAAAAGTCAATTGACATAGAGGCGCCATGTGTGGAAATGTTAAGAAGCGGCCCAAAATGGTGGCACATTGTATAGCTGCATAGGCCACCCAAGCCCAACTATTTGGGCCAACATATCATAAATTAATACAAATATAAAATGCACCGTACAGCGCAGACAAAGATGCTTCGTGCAGAGATGTGTTTCCTTTATGGCTCTAATTATATTGGTATCGCTCTAAGGTAAATTATCATTTTATAACTATACCATTAAATTTATATAATAAGTTTTTTACTATTTATCATTTTGCGTGTGTGATTGAGATTTGTGATCCACCATAAATTAGCTCCAACATAATTATAGCCTTCTTTTATTGCTCATCATCTTTAGCAAACAATCATTGGCTTTGGATGTGGCTGCAATCTGTTTTGCATAATTGACAAGTATAGTCGATGTGTATAATGTTGAAAATTTTATTATAATATATCAAAATACGTAATAATTGTTTAACTATATTAATGCTGAATTAATTTGACGAATTATGAGATGACAGTAGGCATTATATTTTAGAGGACAAATTAAATATAACAATCTAAAAAGTAGGGATAATCTCTTAACCAAACTAAAGATGTAGGACATCTAAAAGTAAATTTAGCTAATGTGACACGACCACCAAAAGAGACAAACTATTCTCACTAGGTAGTCGAAAGCGAAATGTTTTAACCTATATCTACATGCACTATTAGAAAAAAAAAAAAAAGTCTTTATGACGGGTATTACCCGTCATCTATCATGTTGCACGACAGTTGAGCGACCGTCATTGATTCTAGTGTCAAGAAAATATGATGACTATTTATATACGTCATTTTATGTATGACATATTATATGTCACTAGTTTGGTCATAACTATTTTAATAAAAAAATGTAATTTTGAATTGTATAAATATATTTTATGAATTATATTTCAATTTAATTTTGCCAATTTTAATATATTACTTTTTAATTTCATATATATATATATATATATATATATATATATAACCATTAAAAATAAAAAAGAATGTGGATTTAAAATTAATATGAAAAAGCCAAAAGTAATTTCATAATTTGGTGTAATTATAAACAAAATATGTCTTCTTTAGATATACAATCCTTCACAACAAATATAAAGAACAAAACGAAATTCAAACCCATTGGTTGCTATTGCTGGAAATAAAGCCTCTTCAAAACATCACCCCCATCATCTTTGAGAGCAATCCCACAAGCCCCACAATAGTGGTCTCTAATCAAGTGATTGATAAAAGATCTGTATTTGAAGATTATCAAGAGTTAACAAATAAAATGAACAAATTCTAGAGCTAGAAAAGTGGATTAAAAGTTATCCACTATGAGTACCAGATCCAAAGTATTATTGCCAATAACTATTCAGCAAACCTGATAAATTATGCATTAATAAACTAATTCAAGAAAATTGAAAGCTCAAAAAGAAAAAAACAACGAAGCTAGCTAAAATTTTGAAATTTCTAATATCGAAGTCTTGTAACTATAAAAACTATTATCATTCATTGAAAAATGAATAAATAAAAGATGATCAAGAATTATAATCAAATAAAAACCCACAAGTTATGGAAATAACTAATCAACTTAGATTTGTTTTAGAATACAGACACGATTTAAAAGTGATTTCTAACTCTCAAGTATAAGAGTGTCTTGTTATATTATAACTCAATGGTTCTGAGGTCGATCCATAGAGAAATGATTAATTTGTTTATTTAAGTTTATGAAAACAAATAAAAATAAAATTTAAAAGTATGCAATTTAATTTAAGAAAAACTATAAAATTGAATTAGTTAGGCTAATAGATCCACTCTTAGTAATAAATACAATTTAACAAATTCTCTTTATTTTATTTCTCAAAATATTAGTTCTATAAATTAAAATAATTTTCTCTTTAATTTTATTATGGATTAGGAACTTAATGTGCCAAAACTTAACTTGTCTACACTAAGTCAAAATACCATTTTACCATACTTTATGCTAAGATACTAAGAATTCATTATGCCAAATTCCTATATTTGTCTACAATAAATCAAAATTTCAAAATATAAAATATGGATAAAATTAAATATTTCACATTTGTCAACTATTCCATCCCCCCAACCTGAACAAGACATTGTTCTCAATGGCCTAAAGGAAAGAAATACAGTTTAGAAAACATTACCTAATCACTCCAAGAAAATAATTACAACCGAAGAGTTAAATCCAACTTGCACTTCTTACAAGGGCCATGGTTAACCAATACTATTATTGGTTAACCATTCCAATAATAAGGTCCTAGGATTTAGCTCTGGTTTGTAAGCTTTTAAAAGATCAAGTAACTCATTAGCAGTAGAAGCACAAACAAAGAGTTTTTTTCCGGAGATTGGAATAAAATGATTCATAATTGCATGGTCAATAAATGTGAGAAAACCATTATAAAAATTATTAACATTTAGTAAACCAATGAGTTTTTTATGGATGTTCAAATGGAACCAAGATGCAAATATAATCAGTGCCTCTAAAGTTGCAAGATCTTCTAATAAAAAAATGTAAGCATCAGCATGATTTAACATCTCAGATATTCGCTCTTGCATACTTGAGACAACTAACTCTTCTCCAATTGGTACATCAGACATGCATCCCAGAGGTTTTAAGGCTTGTGGAATGATACCTAGTACTTGGTTTTCTTTAATAAAAACAACTTCTGAGACAAATTTTGATAACCTGCGGTCACCTCCTCCATATACAGGGTGTAATTTTCTCTCAGCTATTACACAATCAAGATCTACAGTTGCCTGAACGAACTCCTTGAATTTTCCATAATGAAATCAAAAGAGCACACAAATATTTTTGAATTGTCTACTCGAAGATACTGCCATTAGAATAATCTTCAAAAATAAGTTGTGGGTGGTTGGAAAAAGAGCTCATATTTAAAGATCTTAATGGTAGACAAAATGAGAAACAACTGTAAATGGGTTGGCATATTTGTCAAATGACGCGTAAAGTTCATGTCTCAATAATTTAAAAGTAAACAGTAAAAGAAAAAGAAAAAGTGAAAAAAATAAAAGAAAACAAATAAAGATTATATACAAAATCACACCACTAAACGCAATAATGTAAATGATAAAAGAACAACAAAATCAAAGGATATTCACTGGTAATTGTGATTGTGGCTCACATTTTCCTCTGGTTTTACGTCCAGTAACGGCTTAAACGCCCTTTATGGGTTGAAGATAGGCTTCTCATTCAATTTTCTTATAAACTGGCAAACATGGTCTTTTTGAGTCAGATTCTCAAGACTAAATTGTGCACTTTCTTTTTGGAATAGTCTCCATAACCTATGTATCTCGTATTGCACATGTCTGTTTTGATGCATCTCAAGAGATCGTAAGATATCATCCAACGATTCTTTACTCAGGCCATCTTTACTATCCTTGACTGACTAAAATTGATCAGACCGAACTGACGATCATTGCCATAAAATTTCACAACACCAACCAAAACCCGCAACGCCACTACTTAACATATTGTCGTTCAGCCACCTTTGCCATTGATCGACACTACAACTCACTCCTCTCTAGCCATACATCCAAAACCAGTCGCCATTGCCACCAACAACTAGCCATAAACCACCATAAATCACAGCCAAACCCACCACAAGTCGTTGCTAATTCAAGTTGGTTTTCTAGTCAAACTGTTACCGCCACCATCACTATGCTCCCACCACCATATCTACCAAATCTGACCATCATCACTCCAATAGACAGCAGTGTGAGAACTTGACAATAAATGGAAACTACCATCTTATTTATAAAGTGCCAGACTTACGTACTTACATCCTGAGAAATTTCTTGATTAGGTAGACAAGATTGGGCATTGGTTTATACCTTTGCACACTCCTAAAGAATAGAACGTACGATTTGCTTTTGTAAATTGGGAATAATTGTTTTCGATCAATAGGAACATTTACAAGATTCTCGGCTTGATGAAGGCAAATGCAAAATTCAATCATGGAACCATATGAACCATATTTTACAATCAAGGCCAGCCCAGACCTATAGCGGGCTCAACTTAGACTTAAATCTTACATTTTTAATGTAATGGGTTTGGGCCTAGACTTGAACCTAACCCCGTAATTTGTCAATCCTACTGTCTCTGGCTTGGCCACTTTGCCTAGAGCACATAATGTTTAATACCCCGAGGAGGGGCTTCATCTTAATACTCCAATTGTTGTTCTTCCTTTTGATGGATGGAACTTCTAATGACACCATGACATTGTTTGCCGTAACTCTTAATAGAGTGAGAACTTAATTGGAAATTCTAATCACCTATATAGATCTAGAACACAAACCCTGAGAAGGAACTCGGACCAAAATTCACCCAACGGCCTTACCTATTTTTCCTTTATGTCATCTCAATTTTTTGGCTGAAACTTTTGGTGATATTGATGCTAGGACTCTTGGTGATTTCCCGGCAGCATGCTCGTCTCCTTAAGCTGCTGCTTAGCACCAATACACTGTGTTGGAACTAAAGTCCTTAAACAAATATTTTACTTTATTCAAATGTTACAAGCTAGAAAACACTTAATCACTTGCACTCAAAATAAATTCCATTCCTCACAACTCCTTAATTTCTTCTTTTTTTATTTTTTCCTTACAATAGCACTTCATTTTTTTTGTGCTTCTTTAGTTTTACTGTGCATGGACAATCTTAAAGAAATAATATTTGTACATGATGAGAACTCATCAACACACAACGCATTTCAACTACCAAACTGATTCCAACCACGCAACACATTAATCAAACAATTATGTAATAGTAATCAAGCAGCATATTCAAAGCTTATTCGGTTGCAAACTGCGCCAGTTGATACTCAGAGCACTCTTTCTAAACAAGATATTGGCTTTTTCAGTGTTTGGTTTAATTGCGATGTTTCATGAGTATTTCTATATGTGTTATCATTGAACTAATTTGATTGATTTGCGATTTAACTTTTTTTTTCCTTTATATTTCTCGCAGGTGGAAAAGAGTAATTTATATCCCTGATTTTTCTGTTTTCTCTTTCATTATCAATAATATGCTGCTGCAGTAAGTCTCATTTTAAAAAATTAAAAAAAGAAAAGAAAATTATACAAAAAAAATAAAAGTAAAAGAAATAAACACGCAGACAATTAAAGCAAAAAAATTCTTCAATACATTCATTCAGTTGTAGGATTACCTTAACAGAAACAATTTCTTCAATACAAACGTGACACGCCAATTTATTCAGTCCTTAAAATAAGTAAAGAAGACAGAACTACGTAGCTCACAAGCACTGCGAGCGCCTATCTTATTAAGAGTAATTAAAGACAAAACGCTACTCTTTTGGCGGCTTGCCATAGGGGCAGCGAGCGCAACAAGGAGTTTTCATCAGTGAACTCCAGATCCAGTGGAGAAAGTAAAAAGCTCACATGTGAATGAAGTAGTTGAACAAGATAAAAAGCTTCTTCATTCTAAAGGGGACAACAAACTGAAATGAACGAAGCAGTAGAATCAAAAGAAAAACCCTTGAATCACCACAATGGCAATAATAAATACTTTGCCGGTACCGTTTAATATGTATATGCTAGCGAAAAAGGCAATGCATGACGCGTAAAATGCTATCACTGTCAATAGAGATGCAGCCCGAAGGTCTATAGATGCCAGGTTCGTATCAAGTAGTTGCGCCCAACACAGTACGATTGCAGTCGTGATGGATGTGTACATAGCTATAGTGTTGAAACTTGTGAAAGCTTTTAACGATGGTCGTACTTCTTGTTTCTTCTTCTGAGACTCATCACCGCCGTCGTGACCATTGCTATGAGCCAGTGCAAAGGGAACTGCACCGGCACCGTGGATACTAATACTAGCGGTAGTATTAGTAGTAGTCGTTTCGCTGCCACTGTTGCTGCTGCTGCCCATTTGGACTGAAGCAGCAATGGAAGCACCGACAATGAGGTTGGTCCCACCCTAACATCGTTTTTATTAACGGGACTTTGTTTGCTTGTCTTGCATGGATTTTCAATTAAGTTTTGAAGGAAGGTCCCACCCCAACGACAAGTTGTCGGTTTTTTTTTTTCTTCTTAACCAGGAGGTATCTTAGGTAGGACCCCAATTGTGGGAGTCACCTTTAAGCTCGTATTACAACTCAGACTAGAAGTCCCCGCTCAAGCAAGGAGGCACGGGTTCTCCCAGCAAAGGCGACTTCCCTGTAACTCAAAATAGAGAGCAAATCCAGTCAAGCCACTTAAGGGGACTTCATTGCCAGTGGAGCCAACACTTTATTATACACTATAAATAAGAGTGATAACGTCATTATCTATGCAGACCAAAGAGAATTTCAATAACTAAGTTATTTTAATTTTTTTTATTTAAATCAAAATCTCAATTATATACACAAAAGCTCGGCACGTGTGTCAGTCGCATACCTGATAGTATATATGTATATATATACAAACACACACACACACACACACACACACACACACACATATATATATAAATTGTATTTATAATCTTGTAAACTGACTTTTATAACATTAAAAATAGTAAAAGCGTTGTAAACACTTCTCAAATTTGAATTCCAAATTTTAATTTTAGACCTGAATATATATATATATATACACACACACATATGGCAAAGGTAATTCCTCTATAGACTCTAGAGTTTGGGTTAATTTTTTTTTTTTTGATCAACTGGGGCTCAATTAAGAGCTAAAAAACAACCGAACGCGGAGCCGCAACCCCGTAAGAATCATACAAAAGAATGGAAGAAACTCCCAGCGGGGGACTAGGGTACACCATAAGCCCAAGAGGCAAAGAACAAGCAAGGTTCGCCATAAAATCAGCAGCCGAGTTTGCCTCTCTGTACACATGAGAAATAGAAACCTGCCAATCTTGGGTTAATTTTACTTCCAAGATTATTCAAGATAGTATTTTTATTTTATATAGCTTAAATATTCAAACAAATCCAACATATAACAAAGATATATATATATATATAACATAAAACATGTAAATCAATATTAAATGTAAAATAAAACATAAATTGTGCAAATGGAACATAAAACTTGTAAATGGAAGGTAAAACAATTAAATCAACATAAGAGTGGTAAATTGATATATTATCGGTAAATAAAATAAAAGCTTATAAATATAACATCAAACTTATAAATCAACACTAAGTGCAAAATAAAGCATAAATGATGTAAATGAAATATAAGACTTGTAAATAAAAGGTAAAATAAGTAAATTAATATAAGAGATGTAAATTGATATATAATTAGTGAATAAAATAAAAATCTTATTAATATAACATAAAACTTGTAAATCAACATTAAATATAAAATAAAACATAACATAAAACTTGTAAATCAACATTAAATATAAAATAAAACATAAATTAAGTAAATAAAAAATAAGACATGTAAATAGAATGTAAAACACGTAACTTAAGAAAGGAGTGGTAAAACAATATATTATTAGTAAACAAAATATAAACTTACAAATGTTACACAAAACTTGTAAATCAACATTAACTATAAAATAAAATAAAAAGTAAGTAAATAAAACATTAAACCTGCAAATAGAAAGTAAAACAAATAAACTAACAAAAGAGTGGTAAAATGATGTATTATTGATAAACAAAATATAAACTTATAGATGAAACATAAAAATTATAAATCAATATTAAGTGTAAAATAACATATGAATTATGTAAATGAAATAGAAGACTTATAAATGAAATGTAAAATAAATAAATATTATAAGAGTTATTAAGAAAATAGAACTTACAAATATAAAATAAAAACTCACTATAATAATTATTACCTTATATATTTATTGTTTTTATTTCTAAATTGAATAATGATAATTTTGGGTCTATATAATACATGTAATGATATATGTGAAATTTTATTAGGGATAAAACTTATTTCTAAAATCAAATTTTGAAAAAAAAAATTCATATTTTTCAAAATTGTTTGGAAGAGAAGTGATTTTGCATCCTAAACCTGCTTGACAACAACCCTAAATAAGACTCTTTTTTTTTTTTTGGGTTGATTCACATCAAGAAAAATAATTTTACTTAATTAACTTGCATATTTAACAAATAATATGACTGAAAAAGAAAAAAAGTTTATAAGTGTCCTAGCATGAACATAGAATTTATGGTTAAACCAATTTAACGAAACTTATTCCAATTGTCTTTAATATAAATTATTTGTTTTCAATTGATGAGTTAACTATTTTCATTACTTAAATAATTAAATAAATAAACTTTTTTTAAATTAAAGTTTCATGTTGATTTACAAGCTTATGTTATTTTATAAGTAACACAAATTTACAGTTCTTATATTAATTTATTTGTTTTACCTTTTATTTACTAGCTTTATATGTAATTTATGAAATTATATTTATTGCGATATTGATACTGTAATTTTAATCATGGTATTATAGAATTTTTCCTAACGACAAATATGAGCTTGACATCGTCTTTTCAACTGCAACTTCCTTTATTTTTTTATTTTTTTATTTTTTATTTTGAGAGAGAGGGCAACTTCCTTTAATTCAAAATTGGGAACTTTTTTGCCCTTTCAACTTAACCTTACTAAACATCTTCGATCCTTTCACTAAATTCAAGTTTTTTTAGTCTCCCTACCCACATCAAAAAGACTAAAATACTCTTCACGCATCAAAATTTCCCAATAAGACATGGAGATGAAAAGAATTTATTATGTGACTGTTCTAATGCTATATTGATGGTATGTAAGACATTACAATTGCAGGAAGAAGAGGATGAAGTCATGAAACACAGAAGAATGAAATTGATGGATATGGAAATAGTAATATATACGTGTCAAGTGCTTACAGCTTTCTTGTTTCCTTTGCTTCGGGTTTCCATGGAGGAGAGCTTTCAACAGACCATAAAAATTACAATATCAACCGAACAATATTTTATTATGCAATATCTTTTTTTCTGTTTTCGGGTGAGACTAATTAATTTAACTTCAACTTTTTATAAAAAAAGTCTTTTTTACTTTGAATATCTATTATTGGATTATACAAGATCTGAGAATTTACATTAATATTTGAAATTAAAAATTTTAAATTAGAATGGGTTGTCCTTTTTTAATACTTTTTTTGTAAGAAATTCTTCAGTATCATATGAAAACCGAAATTTCTACAAGGTAATCTGAAAATTAAATGAATCTAAAATCTAAAAATAACTTTCAAAATGTCCAAGCAAATATTGATGAAAATCACCATTTAAGAATAATATATTATGTGGTTGAAGCTTTCTTTTTATCAATCTTCTTTCTACCCATTGATTTTCCCACGACTTTCCGGTTTCATTTCTTGAATCTCAATGGATTAACTTTCAATAAACCATAAAATAAATTAAGGGATCATTTTCTCGAACACAACTATGATTTTCATAAATGGGCGGACCATCTAGAATAGTATATATAATTCTGTTTAATTAATAAGTTGAAAAACCCATCAAGAGAAATTTTAAAATTATGAGCTTGACACGAATTCTTCATAATTCTAAAAAAAAAAGAGTTATTGGCACCCCTATATTATTCTTACAAAACCCCATTTGAAATAAAATTACAATTAAGGACAATTGAAAATTAAACACTTATAGTTTTTTTACAGCAAATTACTTAATTAATAATCAATCATTTTAAAAATAATTTATATGTTACTTCCTATCTAACTAAAATAAATTGTTCAAATTTAGAATAATCTATTATTCTCTTTTGATTTCTTATTAATTAAATATTTTTATACTTAAAAAGTTAAAATTGCTTTGAAATTATAATTTGAAATACGTGCTATTTCAGCCAATGGTTAATACTAAAAAACTTATCACCCATATAATTTTTTAATTTGTGTGTAGGATAATAATAAAATTGAAAATAATTAAAAAAAGCACAATAATGAGTTTTAACAATAAAACAAATTAAATGAAAAATTGAAAATTTAGATAAATGTATCTAAAAAAAGGGGGGCATTTTTGAAAATAAAATGAATATAACTAAAAAGGGGGTTGTATGAGTAGATCAGAGGGGTGCCAATAGTCCAACTCTTATATTTAAAGCTATTTTGACTTTGTATTTCCGATGATATATTTATTAGGTAATTTTTAATTGAGTCATTATTTGTAGAAAAGTTTTTTGAGACTAGAAGTCTATAAAATGAATCAATTAAATCCCTCTAAGTATAAATTTATGTCATTCAAGTCTTTAACTTAATTTCTTCGTTAAAATTATTAACAACATCGAAGACATTTTAGTTAAAAAACAATTAAGCACCTTCTCATTCTTTATTTTTGACAGCCGACAATAGTTTAAAGTAAACTCAAGTAACCTAAATTAATGTTCTTTAAAAAAAGAAAAAAAGAAAGAAAAGGTTAGTTAATGTGCATGCAAGCAATACCACTTCATCAACTGCACAAATATAATTTCTTTTGATGCAAGTGGATTTCTTTTATATATATTCATTATGTTATCAAATGAATTAATAAATTGGTGATACTAGTGATGTGTAGGCAACTAATAGGACATTACTAGCTATACATGTTTGATTTGATCGTGAAATCCTATTGATTAATTGTTTTTAATAAAAAGAAATTGAAGTCTTTTTTTTTTCATTTTTGGACGACATGGAATTAGGTCACAATCTCAATAAGTAGATGTCAATGAACAAGCAATTGTCAATAATTCTAAACATGCGAATTACACTTTAATCAATGTCACTCAACCTGTGGGACAACATACACAATTTTTATGGGCTGTATCTTAACCTCAAAATGAAGAACCTATGCTATCGACAAGGAGTAGAATAGTACAATATTCACCTTGGGCTAGCATTTAATTCTCCATCATAAAATCTAGAAGACAAATAGCTATTTCTTGTACTTGCATTTCAGTTTACCATAATGTTGTCAAGGTGTTTGTTAGTTTCAATTTAATTGACTTTCATACTTTTAGTTTCATTTTTAGACACAATGTTATTGTGGTTTTTCTAATATTATATTCAATACATGTTATTTATTTTAACAATCATCATATATTTTATAGATGTGATGGAATTATATGGATAAGAAATTACATTTTCATGTGTAATTCCAAGAGTTATGATGGTTATGTTTTTTAATGGTGCTCTCTATATTTGAATTAGTTTTAAAAAACTGACTAAAGATTTTGTTTAAATTGTTGCAGAGTTTTGTTCCCAGTTACTCAAATTGGTAAATAGGCTCTTAGACTTGAAAAAAAAAAAATTAATGCCCAAGGGTAAAGTTGTACTTTAAATCACTTATATGATATATATATGGGAATATAGTTGTCTTTTTATGTTTAAATTAACGTTTTTACTAATTTTTATGACAAAAGAATTAGGTGAAAAATCTGAAATACATAAATTTGTATTTGAAAAAATTTAATTGATTCATTTTATAAACTTTTGGTCTTTGAATTTTTTTTGTATAAATAATGACTCAATTAAAGATTACCCTATTTATTATTGGCTGTTTAAAAAAACAAAAGAGATGTCTAGAGTTTATCACTTTGAATACAACGTGGGTCATATTGGTAGTTGCCATAATGGCATGTCGAATTTCAGCTTTAAAAAAAAAAAAAAAACATATGACGCCAAAATTTTGCTTAAAAAGTTAAATGTACCTCTGTCAAAGGACCATCTCACCTCTGAGTCTCTGACCATTTAACTTGTACCGTTAAATCTGATATATTTAACTAGTTTTGACCTATGCAATGATTTTTTCTTATAAGTTGTGTCATGAGTGGAAGCTCTTTTCTAAAAATAAAAGGGTAAATTTATTTATTTTTTTTCGGTAAGAGATGGAAGTGATTTTCTAAAAGTAAAGAGATGAACTTGTTCTTTTCTTAAAAGTTTCGGGGCTATAAGTCTCTTAACCTAAAGTAGGGCTGGGCAAACGGTTTGGTTTTTTCTAAACTGAACCGAACCGAACCGAAATAACTTAATTCGGTTCGGTTCGGTTCTAAGGTAAAAAACCGAATGGTTTGAAATTACAAGAACCGATTGGTTTACATTCGGTTCGGTTCAAAATCGAACCGAACTGAAGAACCGATCGGTTCAGTCCAATTAGTTATAAATTAATTTAATAAAAATTCAAAATAAAAAATATAAAATGCTAAATCACAAATATTAGTATACAAGACTTTTTATTTTTCTTGTTGTGAACTTATATTATGTAATATGCAAGTGAAAATTGTAAAATATAGTGAGATTAGGTGAAAATTATAAAATACAGTAAGACATTTGGTTAAAATTGTAAAATACATGTATATGTACGAACCGAACCAAACCAAACCAAACCGAATTTTAGAACAGAACCGAACAGAACCGAAATATTTCAGTTCAGTTCGGTTCGGTTCTAAAATTCGGTTCGTGTTTGGTTTGAGTTTTTAAGAACCGATTGGTTTCGGTTCGGTTCGGTTCGGAGCCCGAACCGAACCGAACCGGAAAATTATAATTGCACTAATGATACAATAAATTTTTGATAAATAAATATTTAAGAAATTAATAACTTTGGGTAAATAACACACTTCTCCCGCCCCAACTTGCACTATATTAAATTAATAATTTCATTTAATGCATATGATAATATTTTTTTAAAAATTCATTAAGGCCCAATGAAAATATAAATTAATAATTAATTAAATATAAAAATTAATAACTACTAAAATATAAAATTTATAACATTAAAGAATTTTGTTTTTCTTACAACTTCAATCATCTAAATTAAACTATTTGCAAATATATGCATATAGAGTTGTTTGCTTTTTTTTTTATATATATTCCTAAATTGAATTCAATCTCCTCTCTTAATTTTTCTTTTTTTTGTAGAGCATGCACCACATTTAGTGTATATATAACTTTTTTTTTCATGTTTTAGAAAGTAGTTACTTAATATTATTATTGCTTGAAAGACCTCTTTTGCATAAATATTTGGCAAAACACAATTATCATATGAATCGCGATTGTCATCAGCATAGTTATCTAATACCCTTTTAATAATCTGGTTGAATTAGTGAGTGATTCCATCACTACATCTATGCTATTATATATAGTAGTCATCAGAGGAAATATTGTTGACATGAGGAAGTACGATATGTGTTTATATATAAGTAAAAATATTGATAAAACTCTTCCTAAAAACAAAACAACAAAATTTTGTTTCTAAATTAATAAATATTCATTGATCAATAAATTAATAAATTATTAACATTTATAAATAAATAGCTTCTCTAAAATAATATTTTTTTTCTTAGTCCTAGTAAGTAGCAATATTATTTTATAGAGATTTTATTTTATTTTAGTAAGTAGCAATATTAACATTTATCAATAAATTATAATTATTATTAATTGTTATCAATTATCACAATAATTATTATTAGTTCTTTTACTACTTATTATTATTGTTATCGTAGTAGTAAGTTATTATGCCCCGGGCTTATCCTTTCCTGGGGCGGTGACACGCGTACCAAAAAAATAAAATTATCTTTTTGTATTTTTGTCGCCTGCACTTCTTTTCAAATGTTGGCCGGCCGTGATTAATATAGAATTATATGTCTTCTTTTTTGACCCCCCCCCCCCCCCGCCCCTCCCCTCTTTGTTTTTTTGCTAGTCCCAAGTCCCAACGATTTTGAAATATTAACTGATTCCCACTGGTGGAGATAGATTCGGAGCAGACTGCAGACTCAATAGCTTTTTTTTTTTTTTTAAAAGTTCTGGAGATTAACAACTTGATTAATTATTCTTCGTACATAAATTTTTAGCCTGGATTAGATTTAATTCAAAGGAATCAGCTTTTCATTGAAGAAAATAAAGATCGACGCGGGGGCGGGGCCAACCAATTTTTGGCATCAGGTTCAACAAGTTTATTCTTCATGCAGAAACTTTTAGCCGTCGGATTAATTTTATCATACATAGATATTCCGTCGTTGGATTATATCTATTTCAATTGCGTCAGACATAATTAGCTTTAAATTAAAGAGAATAAACAGTCACGCCGGGACCACCAATTTTTCTTTCCTGACTTTTGTCTAAAAATTATTGTGAAGTGCTTATCTTAACCGTTGACCTGAATCTAATCAGAGGGCTAAAAATTTGTGACTAGGTAAACAAACAGGCACCCAAAGTTCCATTTAAGATCAATCGGAAAGAGAGTGAGCGAGCATAATCACAGAGAGAAAAACCTTGTTGATTTTCTCTACTTAATTTTCCTTAGTACCTTTTCTTGTAAACCCCCCCCCCCCCCCCCTCCCCCACCAAAAACAATAACAACCAAAAATAAAAATAAAAAAATAAAAAAAGACACGCACAAACAAACACATTTTTTCTGTAGATTTCAGTTTTCTGTAGATTTTTTCTACCAACATTTTTTCATAGTCATTTTCTGTCAATTCTTGTCGTCCTTCCCCAAAAAAAAAAAATGTCGATCATTGGAGAAACCATTCTAACTGTCACCATTGAGATGTTGGTAGAAAAGTTGATATCAGATGTGATTCAGCTGTTCGCACGCCAAGAACAGATCCAAGCCGCTCTTAAGGATTGGAAGAAGAAACTGGGGATGATCAGGGCGGTGCTCGACGACGCCGTTGAGCAGCAGACAACGAAGCAGTCAGTGAAGACGTGGAAGACATATTGGATGAGTTTGCAGCTGAGGCTTTGCGGAGGAAGTTGGTTTTCGAACCCGCCGATCTCGTTCAACCTCGTGCAGGTTACTTGCGGAAGCTCATTCCTACCTGCTGCACTAAATTCAGTCCGCAAAATGTGAGGTTCGATTCCAAGATGGCGGCGAGGATAGAGGAGATTACTAGCAGATTCCAGGACATCGTAGCGCAGAAAGACCTGCTGGATTTGAAAGAAAATTCAGGACGAAAGTCCAACAACAAATTAAGCAGTCGTCCAGAGACCACCAGTTTGGTGATTGAAGCCGAAGTACAGGGCAGAGAAGAAGAGAAGAAAGCAATAGTGGAGCTGTTATTGAAAGATGATTTAAGTTCTGCTGGTAGATTCTCCGTTATTCCTATTGTAGGCATGGGAGGGCTGGGGAAGACAGCTCTTGCCCAACTTGTCTACAATGACCCAACGGTGGAAAGCCATTTTGACTTCAAAGCTTGGGTATGTGTCTCAGAAGATTTCGATGCTGTCAGAGTGACAAGAGCCATTCTCAAGTCGATTCATGCGAAGCCTGACGCTGATGATAATCTGAATTTTCTTCAAGTTAAACTCAGGGATGGACTTTCGGGAAGAAAGAATTTTTTCTTGTTCTGGACGATATGTGGAATGAGAATTACAGTGACTGGACCAACCTAAGACTTCCATTTGTAGCCGGCGCAGCGGGAAGCTAAGATTATTGTTACAACTCGCAGTCAAAATATAGCTTCCATGATGGGGACTGGTTCTACTGGTTTGAAATTGAAGAAGCTGACGAATCAAGATTGCCTACGTGTGTTTGCTCAACACTCCTTGGGGACAACAGGTTTCAGCCAGCACCAACAGTTGCAAGAAATCGGTGAGGAAATAGCGAAGAAGTGCTGTGGTTTGCCTCTCGCTGCGAAAACTCTTGGCGGCATCTTGCGCGGCAAAAACAGCCCTCATGACTGGCTAAAGGTGCTGAATAACAAGATCTGGGATCTATCTGAGGAAGGAGATGATATTATGCGAGCTCTTGAAGAGTTACCATTATCTTCCTGAACATTTAAAGCGATGGTTCACGCATTGTTTCTTGTTTCCAAAGGACTATGAATTTGATGAGTGGGAGATAGTCTTGCTCTGGATGGCTGAGAGTTTGTTGCCACCAGATACGAGTGAGGCGAAGATGGAGGAGTCAGGCCACTATTATTTTCAAGAGCTGCTGGCAAGGTCGTTCTTTGAACAATCAACTGCGGATACATCAAAATTTGTCATGCATGACCTCCTTAATGATCTTGCACAATGGGCTGCAGGACAAACGTATTTTAGAATGGAGGATACGTTGGATGGTAATAAGCGACAGATGTTTTCCAAACATCTTCGTCATTTTTCGTACAGCCTCGGCAAGGACAATTATATTAAAAGGTTTGAGTTCCTCCCTGTTGCTGAAAATTTACGAACCTTTTTATTGATGAAGTTGACGTATAGCCATTATTTTGTGTCTGAAAATATTGTCCATATGTTGCTAAAGCTACCACGTTTAAGGGTTTTATCTTTCCGTGGGTGTTGCATCTTCGAGATACCAAATTCAATTGGTGATTTGAAGCTTTTACAGCAGCTTGACCTATCGGAAACTAGAATTGAAACCTTGCTTGAATCTGTAAATAAACTTTTTCATTTACATACACTTCTCTTACGAAAGTGTTATCGCATGAAAAAGTTGTGCGCGGATATGGGAAATTTAACCAAGCTGCGTCATCTCAATAATTCAGATGTAGATTTTTTAGAGGAAATGCCTCTAGGAATTGGTAAGTTGACTTGTGTCCAAACACTGTAATTTTGCTGTTGGGGAAAACACTGGCTCTCGACTAGGAGAGTTGAAGCCTTTGGACAGTCTTTCGGGTCAGCTTAAAATATCAAGATTGGAGAACTTAAGAGATGTTGGTGACGCTGAGGCTGAGTTAAGCAGCAAAGGGAATCTTAATGTGTTAGTTCTGGAATGGGGAAGCTATAGTGGCAATTCAAGGGAGCCGGACATTGAAACACACGTGCTTGACCTGCTGATACCTCATAAAAATTTGGAAGAGCTCACTGTCAGAGGGTATGGTGGTACCACATTTCCAATTTGGTTAGGTGATTCAATGTTCTCAAACTTGGTGCTCCTTAGATTTGAAAATTGCAACATGTGCACGTCCTTGCCATCAATCGGGCAGCTACCAGCTCTAAAACATCTTTTTATAAGTCAAATAGGTGGAGTGAAGAGTGTGGGCATAGAGTTCTACGGAAACAATTGCTCAGTGTTTTTTCCATCTCTGGAGACTCTTTCTTTTGAGGGTATGCAAGAATGGGAAGAATGGATTCCCTATGGATTTGGTCAAGAGGTTGAAGCTTTTCCTCGGCTCCGAGAGCTCTCTATTGTAAGATGTTCTAAGTTAGTCGGAAGATTGCCAGAATGTCTTCCTTCATTGGAGAGGCTTGTCATTCAAGAATGTGAACAATTGCTAGTGATAGTTCCAAGCATTTCAACTCTCTGCAAATTTGAAATTGGATGTAAAAAAGTGGTGTGGAGAAGAAGTGCAATGGTTCCCAGCCCACAGAATTCACAGGTTACAAATGATATGTCAAATCGAGTGTTCCTAAGAGGGATACTCCAGGAAGAGTTACCAAATTTAGAAGAAGTGTCAATTAAAAACAACGAAGAGCTAACATGCTTATGGCGGGCAGGACATGGATTACTGCAAGACATTGGTTCCCTTCACCAATTGAAGATTGCGCGTTGTCCCCAACTTGTTTCCTTGGTGGAGGAGGAAGAAAAAGGCCAACAACAGCAAGGGTTGCCATGCAGACTTCAGGTTCTGGAATTAAGCAGCTGCCCAAGACTGGTGAAGCTACCACAAGCATTTCTCAGCTTTAGTTCACTTCGGGACTTGAAGATCTCAGACTGTGATTCAATGGAAGCTTTACCGGATGCGTTGATGCACAAAGGTAAAGCACCGCTTGAAAAGTTAATCAATTCTGGTTGTCATACTCTGTCATACATCGCCAGGGCCCAGCTACCTCCTAGTCTTAAGAAGCTGAGGGTCTACTATTGCAACAGTCTTAGGACTTTGGTAGATGAAGATCAAATTTTAGACATCAATAGTTGCGGTGGGTACACCTCTGTTCTTGAGCAGTTACAGATTATTCATTGTCCATCTCTGACATCCTTATGGTCAAAAAGCGAACTACCCGCCACGCTTGAAAATATTTATGTTGATCGTTGCTCGAAGCTTGCTTTCTTGTCACTGAGAGGCAATCTATCGAAGTCTCTTAAGCACCTTTATATTGTTAGTTGCTCAAACCTGGAGTCAATAGCAGAAGGGTTGGACGACAACACATCTCTTGAAACTATGGAAATTTTTATTTGTCAAAATCTGAAAGTTTTACCTGATAACTTGCACAAGGCCCGCCATCTTCGACTATTGAGGATAAATGAATGTCCAAATCTTGTTTCCTTTCCAGAAGGAGGGCTGGCGCCTTTTAGTAAACTGACTATGCTTGAGATATTTAATTGTGAGAAACTGAAGGCCCTCCCCAACGGCCTGCGCAATCTCACATCTCTTCAATACTTATTAATACAAGATTGTCCAAGCATAGGATCTTTCACTGCGAATTGCTTTCCCACCAACCTTACTTCAGTTCGTATTGACTATGAGAAGATTTATAAGCCATTGTTATTGGAGCATGGCCCGGGATTGCACAGATTCACCTCTCTTAGACAACTCACGCTATTTGGAGGAGAATGTTGCAGCGTGGTGTCATTTCCACTGGAGAAAGATACAGGAAAGGCACTCCCCGCCTCTCTAAAGCATCTGTCAATTTGGAATTTTCCTAATTTGGAACGCATATCCTCAATTGAAAACCTCACTTCATTTGAATCTCTTCAGCTCTGTTGTTGTCCAAAGCTCCAGGAGTTTCCAGACAATGGCCTGCCTATCTCACTTTTGAGACTAGAAATCTATGGATGTCCGTTGATTGAAGAAAGGTTTGAGAAGGATAAAGGACAATATTGGTCCTTGATAGCCGAAATACCTTGTGTCCGGATAGATTGCCATTATGTGATAGATCCCAAAGCACAGAGACAACTGCATCCTGTTTAAATTCAGGAAATCCAATCCCAGGTATGTGTAGTTAATAAATATCCTACCAATTACAATTACTTTTTAATTATATTTCTTTCTTTTTAAAAAATTAAATCTCATGGATTCTTCTTCTTCTTGATGTTCTGATCAGGATCCAAACAGCTGATTACACAATTCCCCACTCATCTGCTCGTTTCTTTCTATATCAGCTTATCAAGGTAATTTTTTATTTTCTCTTTTCATGGTGAGAAATACTTTTATTTATTATTCTTATTTTGTTTCTTTTCTTGACAATTGACATAGCTGAGCTACATCTAAGTCCTTTTCCTTTCTGATGTTGACCACTAATGGTTGGAAGTCAACTATTGCATAGTAAGATGATTTGAAACTTCTTTTAAAACTTCTCTGTCATCTAGCTTAGAGAACTTGACTGTCCACCAAGAGTCTGGAGTCACCAGTTGCATCTCAAGTTGTTTTGGTATTTTGTTATTTTTAATGAGGAAGTACTTTGCTAGAACTTTCAGATTGAACATTGCAGGTAGGATTATTATTCAAGTTGTGACCTTCGAGAACTTGTTGCAGTTGAGGTTTTTTTTTTTGGGGGGGGGGGGGAGGGTAATGACAAAAATTATTAATGTTTAGGAACAACTCTTTAGGGGAGAAGCATATATATCTGGCTGGCAATTTTGGCATATTCAACTCTTAATAGTAGAATGGATGTATGAAGGGTTGACTTCAGTGACCGCAATTAATTATGTCATTGTACGGTTAAATGGATTGCATTATGGAAAGCAGAGATGTGTTAGAAAATGACATGGCCTTTGTCATGATTAATCTGTGCCTTTGCAGCTATTGTCTTATCTTGGTTAACCTGTGCTTTTTTAATTCTTGTACTATGACTGCCTGGTCCTAAGCGATATTGATGGAAATGACATTCAGCTTGAAGTTTATGTAAATCTTTCAAAATAAATTCTGAATACCCTTGGACTTGGTGTGTACAAAGTCAAAGAATCCATTTAGCTGGTCCTACAAGTTTTAGACTTTGCAGGGAGGCTTCAGATTTATAAATATGTAACAAAAAAGGTGTAAATACATAAAAAGACATTAAAAAAAAAGTGTATAAAATTATTAGCTATGCTTAGATAAATTCCCGGTAATTACCTTTCTAGTATTACTTTTTTTCTTGTTGTTTCTTTGAGATATTTCAAGAAATATACAATATATGCAAACATATAACTTCTTGAAATTTGTAATTATAGGATTCTGTTGACTGGTTGGTTCTATACCTCTTTGTGGGAATGGGCGAAACATCTTCATACCTTTACCAAGATCAGTTAGTGCTGAGGTTTTGGCTATTACTGGAGCTGGCGCGCGACTGCATAATCAAGATGCATCAAACCTTCCACTGTTGTATGATTTTGAAGAATTAGAGGGAGAATTGGATTTTCGTACTCGTCTTGTGGCAGTTACCTTAGATCCTGCTGTTTCGGGAACAAGCTCCATAACTCTTGGCGAGGTAGATTTTTTTTTTTTTTCAGAATTATGTTAATTGATGGGTCTATGTCATTATTCTGAAATAAGTATTTTAAACCATGAGCTTTGTGGAGTGGGTTAGCTATAACTGCTTGTAGGTGATAACGCAATTGTTTATTTCATTACAGGTAGATATCCTTGCAATTTCTTTTCTGTGGTGTAAGGTATTCAATATAAAGGACCTGTTGCTAGATTAATTGAGCTTGCCAAAAAGTTGAGGAAGAAACCTATCCATTTGTGTCAAATTCAGATACAAATGCAGTTTTAATTGTCCAATGAAAATGTGTCAACATCAGTGCAACCAGTTCTACAATCCTTGCGTTGACATTTTGACCGGAGGGGACATGTTTTCTGATCCTCTTTCTGAGTTAGTGACCAGAAATATTGTACCTGAAGGGGCTACTTGCTTGATTTCTTGGACTAACCTGTTGTCGAATATCATGGTGGGTCGAAGCTGATAAAAAATCTTCTTCTACACAGGATGGAATATTTCCAGCTATCAGTGCCCTGCAGTACGTAAACTGTCTAGAGTGGCATGGTATAGAACTGCTCTTCTTGTGTTGTTTTCAACTTTAATGTCATACCAGGTTCATCGTATTTATGAAGTAAATTCTGGAAGTTCAACAAATTTTGCTTTGCAAAATGTATAACTTATTAATCAGAGTCCTGTCGGTAATTTATTTGTACTTTTCTTGGTTGAATTATTTGCTGGCTCCACGCGATTAATATTACTTAATTAGTGGTGCTCCTTGGGTTTTGATCATCAATGGCACTATTAATATATTAAGGATGAATTGATTGTTTTGGCCTGTATTTTTATGATTGATCGATGGAAAGGTCTTCACATATTAAATTCAACCTCATAAGTGTGAGACTGACTGATTCTGTGCAAATTTTCAGGAAAAGAAACTAGACTTTATGAAAGCAATGAAGCTGAAAGGGATAGAGCTTTATTGTCAATTGGAACTGATCCTGCCTCTATACATCCAAATGGATTGCTTGATGAATCTTAAATAGGAAGACCGTGTAGAGTAGCAAGCAATCTTGCTTTACTTGGCCAAGTTTTCCTACAAATATTGTCAGTGCAATTGGCGTTGACAATAGTGATGATAGTGTTTTAGACTTCTGGAATATTACTAGAATTAGAGAGGATTGTTCTGGTGCCAGGTGTGATGTTTGTGCAGAAACTAGGTGCCTGCTCGTGCCTCCTTTACTGTGTCTTCAGTTGGAGCTTCGCAATCCCCTTTGTTGTATTCTCAATGCAGAAGAAAGGTTTGCAAAGGTTGTTGTGCAGGAAGAGGATCTCTACTGTTTTCAAATTATAAATCAAGGGGTGTAAAATGGCTTCTCAAGTCAGGGTGGACCAATCCATGGCAGCCAAGTTGATGTATTTACCAGTCGTTCACTATCACTGGACGGCATAATCTGTGGACAATGCTGCCATGAGATTGTGCTTGATGCATGTTGGGCTATGTTAGGGTCTTGACTAGCTTGGGAAGAAGTGCTGTTGCAGACAATGCAGCTTATAATGCTTGGAACGAGGTTATTGGATCTTTCTTAAAGGACAATCTTTCTGAAAGGATTCAGTCTTATGATAATGAGCAAGCTGTCAAAGTCCTTCACCAATTATATGGTGAGTCATTTTGTATCAGTGAAATCCAATAAATGAAGGAATCACTTGCTGAATTTCCATTTGCTAGCTCTTTGCACTTGGTATGTTCTTGGTTTGTACTCGGTTCTCATCATATTATGTTTTCCCTTTGCCTCTTTAGGTTAAATTTATTTTCCTGGTTAGAATCTGTAGAAATATATTTTAGCATTTATGCTTTATGATATATGCCCAGAACATTCCTCCCACTTATCCTTGGAAATCCTAGTCTGGTTTAATTTTCAATTGAGATATTTTTGTGGACCCTGAGTGGGTTCCATAGGCTAATCATTTTTAAGGTAAGGCGATGGAGGATGCCTTGAGAAGCTAAAAACCTATTACAAGGAAAAGCTCTTGCATTGTTTTGTACAATCTGTGCGCTACTGAGTCACGTCTCTAATAATTTCAAAGTTTGCTTGATTGGAATTTTTTTATCTTGGTTTGATTGTTTATTTTAGATTCCTTGGTGCCACTGTAGGTTGGAACAACAAAAGATTCCATACTCAGTTTTGTCACTGCTTGCTCCATTAAATTCTGGATTAAGGCAATCATATCGGAGAGCTCCTCCTAGTACTACTACTGTTGAATTTGTTTTTGTTCTTGGTATTCTGATGTCAGTGGGGTTATCTTGCTTGTTAGTCCTTGTGGCTATTCTCTGGCTACACTCCAATGGTAAGTACAATATATATCCTTCTTGTTCAATAAATTTGGTCATAAGCCACGTGACCTTAGTAATGAAGCCCAATAACATTCAACTTGTGAATATTCATAAGCAAACACTGAATCAACATATAACCTCAGCAAAAGTTCTCCATGCTATGGCAATGGAAGGCATCTTTTTACATGTTTGAAAGAGTCCCTTTGTCACGCCATTGCCAAAGAAAATAAAATAGCCTGGGCATTTAGTTTCGTGTAGGGTATTTTCTGATCATAAACTTTCCCTTATATTAATTGTTGATGTCAAACCAAGTAAGAAAAATTTTGTTGCTCATCATTTATATATATTTTGGTAAATTGTAATTTTAAATCCTCAACCAACTTCCCTTTGTGGGTAATAAGGTAGTTCACTCTTTGATATTTATGGTTGTATATCCCGTTTCTATTGGATTGCCTTTATCATTCTGAAGCCAAGATTGATGTTAACAGTGATCAGATCAAATGTGGTGAAGATCTGAAATCAAATTTGAAACTGAGGGGAAGAAAGAAAAGGGACCACAATAATTAAACAGAACTATGAAAATTTAGGTCAGATTAGTTCAGTTTCCATTTTAAGAAGTTTTAATCTGGAGGACCAATTTTCAAATCTCCAATTTAGAATTGCCAGAGAAACTGTAGCTTTCGCATTAGTAAAAATGAAGAAACAATTGGAACTATCTGGCCCTTTCTTTATTGAATGTGTGTGTCCAAGGTGCAGTGTCATTTAGTCAATTTTTGCAATTTTCTTCCCTGTAGTGCTCTCTACTTACTGATTTGCTACCAAGTTCATATATTTCTTAGGCCTGTTGCTTCCTATTGCCATTGCAGGTGCAAATCCAGGCCAGCAATAAAATACACTGGGAAGAAAAGTCATCCATGGGAAAATGGGATGTCCAATCCCTGATTACAGCTTCTTCAGATTTGTAGTCAAGAGAAGTCGGCTAGTGTTGATAAATTACCTAGGCATGTAAAATTTACTTTTAAGAATCCTGTTAGGTGCTGCATTATTTGCTTCACATTACGTCTTCAGGGACCTGGATCGGCTTCGGTTAATTTAGGGATGGACTTAGTCTTTTATCTGTTGCTGAAGACGAAAACCCCTTTGCACTATTAGATTGACGTGTTTCATTTGGAGGAGCAGTTGAAGTGAACCATTTATTCATACCAAAAGAATTGGGGCTTACCCCATCACAGAGCTCTGAGTAGCTAAATATTGGAAACTGGTTGGATAGAGCTCCCCAAATGAGTAGATTCAAGGTATTAATTGCTTTCACTCTTTGTTCATGCATAATTCCAGTTTTCTGCCGGATGCTTTACATCTGATAAACCTCCTTTTTCTCTCCAGGTCCCAATTGGGGTGATTTGTATGAAAGTTCTTTTGGGGGTAAAAGCACAGGAATAACATCCACACAGCATTGAGCAGATGTAGTTATTATGTAAAAGATGTCTGTAACTATGCTGCAATACTGCAATGTGAGTTTGTAGAATGGTATCTTGTTTTGATTTGGTTGTTTTCTTAGAAATTTTATTGCAAGGAATGAAGGTTTTGCTTAGTGAATGTTGATTTTCTATTTAATATGAGTTCAAATGAGCTTTGAAAGTAATATTACATGGCTAACCAATTTTTCTTGAGGGATTTCAATGCTGGTTTGAATACAACATCTTGATCTTCCATACATGAGCATCTAAGAGTTGCCGGAAGAGTTAAAAGCTCATGTCATCATTTTCCCAAATTGCTTCTTCCTTACTCCATCTTATTTTGAAAATTTCCATTTCTCTCTCTAACAAAGTTGCGAAGACACAGAATTTAACACTTTGAATCTTTGTATGACACAACTTCAACAGTCTCTAATTATATTTGAATTTCTTTTTTGACTTAATTATACAACTTTGATGTACTAACTAAACTTCTTTAAGCTTTTGTCTGTTTTTTAGATAAATTCCATATTTAGAATTTACTTGAAAAAAATTTAGTTTAGTCCAGTGTATAAAAGATTCCTAGCTTCGCCCTTGCACATAATGTATATTTATATCTAATTAAATTTTTTAAAAGTCAATATTATATTTTTTATGTCATTAAATAAAGTCTTGTTATTTTATGGAATTATATTCAACTTGAAAGTAGTTCTAGCTTTTAGATATAAGTTATGTAAGTACAAGTTCAAAGTAGTTCTACCTCCCTCGTCGCCTTTGCTTGCCGGATTCTGTGTAGATGCTTTCAGCGCAATAAAACCTGTGGTTGCACATTCACCTTCCTCAGATTCAGATATCTGGGACAAATCAGTAACGTTTTTATAAGACAGGTACATCTCTCAGGCTGTGTTGTACTTACCAAGTATCCGCACTCCAGGAACCACATAATGTGGTAACTATTGCAGAATATTGACTACCGCAGGCTAGAGCCGGAACGCCAATGTACTTCGACTTTCCACGATCGATGCAGTCCCGCCGAGTTTCATTCAAGCTTCTTGGGGATGTTACAGCACTTGCAGTTGAACCTTCGGAACAAGATGATTCAGGATTGAGAGCTCCACTTGTGGCTGCAGGTTTGTCTTTGTCAAACAGAATCAAGTTATATTATTATTTCAGCTGTTTGATCGTTATTTATACACGAATCAAAGAGTTTTGGGTTTGATTTTGATTTTGATTTGTGTTGGTTGTCATTTTATTGAACTTTTTTGTTGTATAAAAATCAGAATGTAAAAGTATTAAATTCACTAATGCGGTAATATCTGTGTTGTTTAGAGATAAGAACTCAGAGTAAACGTGTAATGTCTTTTTTATGCCTAAACTCAGGCTGTCGACCATTTCGTTGAACATTAAAAAGCTAAAAGCAAAAGAGACTTTTTAAGATCAAAATGCATGATTTTATGTTTAGCTTGAAGATAGTAAGGGGTGACTTAACAATGGCACTTTGAATTTAACGTGGATCACATTGTATTTGAAATCAAAAAATAAAGAAAGAGAAATTAATTTTTAATCGAGTTGGACAATATCCGTGGCTAATTGCATTTGCATCAAATAGTCTACAAAATTTTCAGCTGAAAAAAATCTGCTCCCAGAAAAGAGAAGAGAATGAGATTGTGCTTCCTCACACGAAGAAAGACTCGAACGTCTTCACTACTTAATCAACAATGAATGGTTTTGTCAAATTTATATGATTTTATTTCTTATCCTTTGCTCAATGAAAGAACGGATTAGATTTTATTGTATCAAATTATGGGATGCCTTTTAAGGGTGTGGTCGACTTAGTTGCAGTGCAGCTGTAATTTCTATAAAAATCTGGATTCGATTCTTGAGTGGTAATGGAGTAAAATTTATTTGGTCTTGCTCAGTGCTCACCCTCCTTAACTTAAAAAAAAAAAAACTACAGGACTTAAGGGATGAAAAGGATGATGCAAGGGAATAAAATAAAAAAAAGAAAAAAAAAGAAATAGAAAAAGAAAAGTAAGGAAAAAAATAATAAAAAAATAAGTAAATAAAGATAAAATAGAAAAATAATAATAGTGTATAAAATGAATGAGGATGAAATTTTTGGGTAAGAATGGTGCATGTATTATGCGTATTGACGATGGATTTAAAAAGATAGTTGCGACCATGTCATGTAAAGCAATGGGAACTTGGGAGGTGATTGCCACCGCCTTCTTGTAAAGCAATGCTATGAAGAATGATAATTGTCATTTAAAACCTTATTCACATTCAAGAAAATTTTATTCAACCTTAGAAATATTAAATTCACTATTAATTTTAGGAGTGCCGCCTGTTGATTTTAACTGGCAGATTCTTAAAAGTGATATAATTAATAATTTTAAATTTTAGACGAATCTAACTTTGTTTTGGTAAAATAATATATATGAAAAAAAATCATATTTCATCTATAAGGATGAATTCTCATTTCTATTATTTATATTATTATATATCAAATATTCATTAAAAAAATTAATTTCTCTAGAACAATATTAATAAAACTTTCTATTAATTTGTTTAATAATAATAATAATAATAAAACCCGGTACACTTCATTAATCCAGAGTGATATGTACCAGAAGACCAAAATACCCTTAACTGAGAGAAACCCTAGCGCCCACTAGGCAAACAAATCTTAGCCGTTGATCTAATAATCCTCGCTTAGGTCTTTTCATGGTTCTAGGGTTTATATATCAATCTTCTTTATGTTCATGCACTCCTTAGCCGTCCCTCCTTCCCTCTCCTTTTCTCTTACAACTCGAAAGTTCGAGCAATGGTAAGATTCACCTCTGTTTGCTTAGCAAGAAAATGTGGGAACGTAGTAGTAGAAAGAGTTGACATTTTTGGGTTATTTTTGTTATTGTGCTAAAAAAAGTGGAAACTTTTGTTCTAACTATACGATTTATAGGAAAATACATTGATTGGTTTGTGCTTTTCTTCATTAAAAAGATCCAGTTTTGTTCAGCAAGTGAAATTAGTTTCTCTGCACTATTATTTGTTTTGAGTCACAATACGATTTCGTGTTTGTAGGCCTTTGTCAAGGCTCAGAAATCCAAGGCTTACTTCAAGCGGTTCCAGGTTAAGTACAAGAGAAGAAGAGGTAATTTTTGTATTTGTTTCATTTTTGTATCTTTTCTTTTTGTTACTTAAATCTGCTTTTTTGTTTCTATATTTATTGCTTTATTTAATTTTGTGTTGTTTTTCTGTAGAGGGAAAGACTGATTACAGAGCTAGAATTCGCTTGATCAATCAGGACAAGAATAAGTACAACACACCCAAGTACCGATTTGTTGTCCGATTCGTATCCTTCAATTGTTTTTTTATCACTCTGTGATCATGATAACAGGTAGTCATAGTTTATTCTAAGTGTCTATTGTTTAGCTTCGGTATTTCAGTGCATTTGGAATGGTCTGAAGTGCTTTTAAATTGTAAAGAATGTTGTTATATTTGTAGGGAAATCACTTGAAATGCATTTTAAATATTGCCCTTTTTTCCCATTTACCTAGAATTAGTCTGTAAATGCTTGCACACAGTATCGGTTATCCTATTTTGTCCAGAATGGTATCAGGAATATGTTATTTGAGTGATGCTCTAATGAGTCAGCGTAATTTCTATTCATGTTCCATCCTTTACCATGGTATTAGACAAACAAGGACATCATTGCACAGATAGTGTCAGCCAACATTGTTGGTGATTCTGTCCTTGCTGCTGCTTATGCCCATGAGCTTCCTCATTATGGACTTGAAGTAGGTCTTACAAACTATGCTGCAGGTATATTAAAACTTTTGGTTTTTTTCTGTTTCCTATTATGTCCTAGTCTTTGGCTATATCATAGAATTGTAATTCCTAATTGCTTTGTATTAAAAATGTGGTCAGCTTATTGCACTGGGCTTCTTTTGGCTCGTCGTGTCTTGAAGATGCTTGAAATGGATGATGAGTATGAGGGCAATGTTGAGGTACATTTTAAGTGTCTTAGCCTGATTTGAGTAAGAAGAAACATTCTTAGAAACTACTGTTAACTTTTGAGGAGATTAGATTTCTAGAGTTAATACTTCTAATTGTTAGGCTACTGGAGAGGATTACTCTGTCGAACCAGCTGATACAAGGAGGCCATTCCGTGCTCTCCTTGATGTTGGGCTCATCAAAACAACAACTGGAAACCGTGTCTTTGGTGCTCTGAAGGTATCATAAACTGTGCATTCAATCAGATTATATACCATTCCTTGTGATCTTGGTTTCATATAATTTATTGTTGTAAAACCTCTTAGGTGATTAGTTTAACAAATGTATGCTTACCTTTCAATTGTGTAGTAATAGAATCTTTTGGCTGGTTTTAGAACTTTTTAGGCATATTTTCTTGGTAAAAGTTTTCACTTTCCTGTCCATAGTTTTGGTCACTGTGCATTGTTGTTTACACCTTTTTTTTTTAATCTATAATTACAGGGAGCATTAGATGGTGGATTGGACATTCCTCATAGTGACAAGAGGTTTGCTGGTTTTTCAAAGACGGCAAGCAGCTGGATGCTGAGGTTCACCGCAAGTATATCTATGGTGGACATGTTGCTGCTTACATGAGTGTATGGCCAAATTTTTCATTCATTATCTTTAATTTACTAGTTTATGATATTTGATAACCTTCAGTGATATCTTTGGATCTATCTCTCAGCGCTGAAGTGATATATTAACTTTTGTCTTTGTGGCTGTTAGACATTGATGGAAGATGAGCCAGAGAAGTATCAATCTCACTTCACTGAGTACATCAAGAAAGGAATTGACGCTGATGGCTTGGAGGCACTGTACAAGAAGGTTCATGCTGCCATTCGTGCAGATCCTACAGTGAAGAAATCTGAGAAGCCAGCTCCCAAAGAACATAAGAGGTAATACATATATAATATATGATGACATTCTTTATTGTTTGCTTTTTTTATGCATGCTTAACTCCTTTATAGATATATACATAAATATGAACATTTCCATATGCATTTGCCTTTTTATGCTGGATTTATATGCCCATCCTTCGATGACTTTTTACAGTCATAGTTGTCAGAATGCCTTGGGAATGTTGTTTGCATTGCATTATTGACCAGCCAAAGAAATGTGAAGAATTGAACTAATTTTTGTAATGCATGGAGTGAATAAAAACGAGTACCTAACCTCCTCTTAGGAATGTAGAGAATTGAACTAATTATTCTGTAATGTACAGAGAATAAAATGAGTACCCATTCAAGTATCCAACCTCATCTTTTGTACATGTTTTCAGTTGAAGTTATTGATGTTTTCTTTGAGATTGAATGGTACTTATTTTTTGACTAGATGGGTTAGTCTATGTCACTTTGATAAGGGGAAATATTTGGAAATGCTAATGATCTTTTTATTTCAAGCTGTCTTTGTGTCTTTCCTTGATGTTAATGTAGTTATTTATGTTTGCATCTCAGGTATAATTTGAAGAAGCTTACTTACGAGGAAAGGAAGGCGAAGCTGGTTGAAAGGCTGAATGCCCTTAACTCGGCAGTTGATGAGGACGACGAATGAAAGCAGCATAACTAGATATGAATTCAAAATATGTGGCAAATCTGCAGTACACATTTGTTGTTGCAGTTCCTAGAACCTAAAAATGTTTCTTTGCCCAGTTTTTATGTTTATTTTTATTTTTATTTTTTTTCATCTTCTGTTTTGGCAATTTTGCAGCTTGGATTTCTCATTAGATAACAAGGTTTTGAGATTTTTAGCTTTTGTTGAAATGCAATTTCAATTTTGACTTAATGTGAAATTGGCCAGCTCTTCTGTTCCCAATACAATTTAATTTCTATTCTTGATGCCAAAAGGATGATTACTTGTCTAATATCATCATAGTTCTAAATATTGTAAAATTTGATGTTTAACGAAGGTACATCTTTTTTTGTTAGTTTAAATTTTGATACAACTGATGCGACGAGTGATCTATACATCATTTTGATGGTGATATATCGTCACGTTTCTTCAATCATTAATTGTTGATTTCATCCAAAAAGGAGAAAAAAAAAGAATCATTAATTGTTGAATTCGTTAAAAAAAAATCGTTGATTAATTATTACCGTAATGTACCTTCAATGTGAAAGTGTGCAAATTTGGTAGTACATATTTTAGTGTATTCTCAAATTATTTATTGAAAATATTTATTTTAGTTGTCAAATTATGTTGATTAGGTTGTTCTTTCAATCCAAATACACTCGTCACAAAATAAGTAATTATTAAACATAATTTGAGAGCAGATTATCACTTATTTGATGATCCTCTACAATCTAAGTTATGCACCCACTTTTTGATGCAGAAGGTGACAATCATATGATGTTTGATGGTTAGAAAATTAACATTCTAGGTCAAAAGTATAATTATCCTACCTATTAGAAAAGTTATGTATATATGTATGCATACATATAATCATTTTGTAGTGAAGGTGTCCTCAATTTTTTAAAGTAAATTCTTTTATAATCTAAATAGTTGAACTTAGAGCATCTCCAAAAGAATCTTTAAATTTTACTCTTCAAATTTCAATTTGCTTACTAATGTGGCAAATAAGTGTATAAAAAAATATAATCCCCTCCAAAAGACTCACCAAATAAGAATAAATTAATATTATTTTAATTAAATCTTTCCAACAATCAAATTGAATTGTTATTATATTTTTTAAAAATAAAAATAATAATTATTGCATTCTTATCTTTTCAATAAATAATAATAAAATATTAATAGAAGAAGGAGAAACTCACTCAGTAATATTGAAGAGTGAGAAACAAATTTTATTTGAAAAATCTAAATTAACATATCTTTTGAAATGTTTAACATTGATATGACTCTTCAAATAAGATTCTACTTCTTATTTATAATACATATAGAAATACTTAAATCATCGACCTTAAGAATAAAACCAATAGGTTCTCACAGTGATCTCAAGAATAAATTCTTATTTGGAATTAAGATGCCGTAACTTTTTTAAGTTACAATTGCTGGAGAAAAAATTATAACTATAAGATAAAAGTTAATAGTATGTAGTAAATATAATTTTTAAATAATAATTCTAATAAAATTATTAAAAATATAATTAATTTTTTATTATATAAATAAAAAATTATATCAATAAATTTTTAAAATATAACAATTAATATTTACTAAATATTTTATAGTTGTTTAACCGGATCTAAAACTAAAAGGTTAGTTGTCCACACTAGCAGACTAAAAGGCGGTTTGTAAAAAGCAACCCTGAAACATATTTTATCACGCCTTAGCATTTAACAAGTCCATGATCCATCCCAATGCAGCTAAATTAGAGAAAAGCATCGAAAGAGAAAAAGAGTGAGATATGAAATCGAATCAAAGGGTCCACAAAATTTGTAACCTTATCCACAAACAACCAATGAATTTCCAATTCCACGTCCTTTTACATCTTAACCTTCGAACACTAGCCACATACAATTTCATTCACTCACCAACACAAAACAAAAACACAACCACAAACAAATTGACTAAAAAAATAAAATTAAACGAAATGATCTTCAAAATTTTATTAGAATTCAACTCAAGAAAAACACCCCAAAGCAAGATAGAGTCATCATCATTATTATGGCCCATTCACTAACCACAGCTCCTCCCACAACTTCAACACCCATCTCAACCAAATCTAACAAAAAACTAAACGTCCCTTCTGTTTGTTTCCATAGAGTTTGGGCTTGTGATCAGCATTCTAAGCAGGCCCTGGATGATAAACTCATACACCGCAGGTTTGTTATTATGTTCATATGTTTCTTGAGTTAGTGTATAGATGTTAGTGCATTGCATATTGTTACTCAGCATTATGAATTGTGTGGGATGGGTCCATTTTCATGGTGTAGGAATGTGACATTAGGCTTGGCCGGGGCAGTGCTGGGCTTGAACATCATTGGTGATCGGAATGCAAATGCGGCAGCTCGGAGGCCTCCGCCGCCTCAGCCCGAGGAGAAGAAGGACCCAAATGTGAGTGGCGTGCAAGCAAAGGTATTAGCTAGCAAGAAGAGGAAGGAGGCCATGAAGCAAGCTGTGGCCAAGCTTAGAGAGAAAGGAAAGCCCCTAAATGGGCCTTCTGAATAGTCTCTCTCTCTCTCTCTCTCTCTCGATGAGACTTGTCACTCATTTCGTTTTCATTTTATTTTGTGCAAAGTTTTTTGTATGCAATGACATGAAGAGTCAATATGGATTCCTTTATATTGGTATTGGGAAGAAATATATCAAGAGTTGCATCTATTTTATATAAATTATAATAATAATAATATAGCTTTTGAATTGTTTTAGTGTGCACGTAGATGGTGTAATATCTCTGTGCTTCAACTGACATTGTAAACATGTCGCTTTGGTTGCTCGAATTCATGATGTTTCCACTTTGGCACATCAATTGAGAATGGGAGATTGCTATTTGCCCCTTAAATGAAATTTCTTTTCAGCAACGACTTTGCAATTTTATTAAATACTTTTGTTTTACCTTTTGACATTTGGCATAACATCCATTCATCCGTAAGCTAATGATTTTTTTTTTTTGAGTTGTTTTAATTTTTATATTATTGCAATTATGTATTAATACCGACCATAACGGAAAATTTTGCAAATCGCGAATGAAAGGTAGTGGATGATAGTTTAATTAATCACCAAACTCATATCTACCACGGTGCAATAATTGCATCACTTGAAAGCATTTCATGGACGTTTCATACACTTCAGATTTTGCTCACGGCAATGACCATGGGCCAGAGGCCAACTAAATCCAAGCCCAGCCCAAACTAAGAACAGCGCAATTGTTTGGCCCATAAAGATAGGTCTGGTTGATTTTCTGACGTAGATGAAAGTTGGGACGAGACTAGAAAGCTCCATTTGCTGATTAAAAGATCAACATTTCTCTTTAGTTAAAATCTAACAGCCGTATGTAAATTCTGAATACAAAATCTGTGAATATGACCGAAGAGTACTAAGACCTGCTTACACGCACTACAGCAAACTCTGCAATACATTGTTTTACAAAATCTTCATGTCCATTCCCTTTACATTGCATTGCTTAACAAAATCTCCATGTCCATCCCCTTTATATTGCTCCAGCTTTCAAGTTATTCGCAAAGATGGTACACAGAAGTTCCAAAAAAAAAAAAAAAAGTGTTTATGCTGACGTACATATGCATAAGGCATGGTGGGATTGCACTGGGGTAATACAATTTTGGTGCGTGGCAGAACAGAAGTTGCTTGTATGGCTCTCACTCGAGCTTCTTGAGCTTGATACGACCATGGGATTCTAGACACACTGAAGGTTGTCTGCTTCTGGGAAGAACATAGATGCTGCAGATGAATAGGAAAACGTAGTGAAAACGAAGATGCAGAAAAGATAACAAAACTTTCATTTCCTTTACTTTTCTTATCCACTATACTTTTTTTAGGAAAATTGAATCAAACAGAGTGTTAATGACTATAATCCATGCTCTCAAAATCACGGGAGTATGTAACATTTATCCAAAATTGCCGACTTATGGATTCTACATGACCTAGGCTTTTCATAGTCTAAAGCACAATCCAAAGAATGATGTATGCAGATAACTTGAGAAATTGAATGCAGCGGTTACCTTTGGCAGAAGACATTAAACACAACCAAATGCCAATGAATCTTTCTGAGTACTCACAAACACCCAAGCCAGCAGAAGGTTTTCCCTAGTTCTGATCATCGTTGATGTTTTGATTTCCAATTTTAAAGGTTGCTTTTCTTGCTTGTAATTGATCATACTAGCACTGAATCAGCTTTTTACCTGAGTGAAGACAATAACATGATAAGCTTCATAGTTCCTATCATAAGTTCAAAACTCAAGTTCGTTAAAAAAGTCTAAGTTCCACAAATATTTGTGATTTAACACCCAATGAGTTCCAAGCCATAAAATCTCTTTAATCAGATCTCTCCAAGTGCGCAACCAATAATGTCAAAAATCATTGGTTATTGGCACTAATATAATGTTGCAATAGTAAAAATAGTCAGCAGAGAAAACCCAGTCTTGTGAAAGATTCTCACATACCAGCAAATCAACACTAGCATGAATGAAGAAGGTACTGCAAATACCTGAATTTTCCTTCATAGCAATCATTTTATTTTCCAGATTTTGAGCAGCCTCAGTCATTCCCAGCGCATTGTAGGCTTGGATCATCACGGCAAACGTGATATTATCAGGCACACAATGTCTCTCTTTCATTGCCAAAAACAACTCACCCATCTTCTCTACATCACCAGCCTGACCATAGGCACTGATGATGCAGTTGAAAAATGGAGTATCCAGTATTACATCCGAATTCTCTACCTGCCTCAAAATTGAATCAACCTTCATAATAAACCCAGCTTTACTGTAAGCACTAACTAGAGAGCAGTATGTAATGGAGTTAGGTTTCATTCCTTTATGTTTCATTTTCTTGAAGTATTCCTCCATTTTCTCAATATTTCCCGCCTTCCCAAATGTCTCGATAACTATATTATAAGTAACAACTGTAGGGGAGAAGAGTCTTTTCTGAATGAAATCCATAACAGACCTCATCTTATCATACATTCCTGCTCTACCATATGACTTAGTTAGGATATTAAATGTCTGAACGTCTGCCTTCACTCCCATAAGATTAAATTCGTCATACCATTTCTCCATTTTCTCAATGTTCCCACTATTCCCATAAGCTGAAATCATTGAATTTAATGTGAAAATATCAGGATGGCAGCTACCACTTTCAACCATAGCAGAAAATGAGCTCTCCATCTCTTCAAACTTTTTAGCCTTGCCATATCCATCGATAATCGTGTTATATGTAACTGCGCTACATTCAATTCCTAGATAAGACATCTCAGCAAGAATTTTTTCAATCAGATCAAATCGATGGAACTTGGTACAAGATTTGATAAGGATAGAATATGTATATACATCAGGTTTGCAGTCTGAGACTGACTTCATATCATTTATGGTTGAAAATGCCTCATCAAGAAGGCCACTTTGGCCATAAGCACTCACAAGAGCTGTATAAACATCAACACTTGGTTTCAGCCCATCAGACAACATGACCTCAAACAGCAAACTTGCCTGCTCAGGTTGCTTGCACTTGCCAAGCATCACTATAAGCTTTGTAAATGTTTGGCATCTTGCTTGATACCACTGCTGCTGACGCAGAAGCCCAAAAATCTATGATAGGGAATAGGTTTTCATTTCAGAAGAAAGAACAAAATAGTTGAAGTACAACCAAAGTAGCAACCAAGTATCAATACACATAAAACTCAAACAGAACATGTAAAGTTATGCATACAAAACTGATGTGGCAACTAGGGTGACAATCATTTATGGATATTACTCAATCAGCAATGATCTAGCGTGCAAGTTGCTTATATTATATTCTGCAACACTATTGCATAACTTTGTGCGGTTAAATCCACAGCTTCAACATTATCCACATTGAGTTTTAAAATTGTGCTACGTGTACAGTTCTGCACCATATAATTAATGAAGTAGCTAACTAAATCATAAATGTACTTGTCACAACTCCAAGTTAAATATGGAGACACATGAAAACCCATAACCCAGTAAAACTAAAAAACTATAGAAAGAAAAAGAAAAAATCAAACCTTGAGAGCAAGTTGCCATTTCTTTTGTTTGATAGCCTCATCAAGAGCTTCTAAAACTGGTTTAGGCCACAAATTTTTGTACTTCTTCGAGCTCACTTTCTTTTCGATATTCTTAATGGCAAATTCAGTTCTCAGAATCTTAGACAAGTCCTTCTCTGCCTCTTTCTGGATTCCCAGTTCTTGGATTGGACCAGGGCTCCGCTTTATTGCTTGGATTCGGAAAACGGGTTCTTTATAGAATTTTGGCAGGTGAGTGGCAGTGGTTGGATGAGTGAAGATTGAATTGGAGAGATGCATGTTGGAGGAACTAGAAGGTTTTGATAAATCACCAGCGGCAAAGGAAGCAAACGCTGCCTCAGCATTACAGAAGTTGAGGAGTGCTGATGGTTTGTGCTGGCGGGATTATGTTTCAGAATCTGCATCAAATATTCCAATCAGCACATCAACCTAAAAAACTGAATTCTAGTGAGAATAATACTCGTTACCAAGACAAAAAGTATCTTCTTTTACCGGTCCACTTCTAATCTTATTCTTACTCACAATGAATCCACAAGTTTGTGCCAACCCCATATGCACAAATACAAAATCATTACCTCTTTTGCACATGTTATTTTATGGCAAGCACATAAGACAGGTACAACAATGTACTTCTAAGAAAGCTTAAGTTTAATTCAAAATCAACTCAAAAAAAAAAAAACAGATAAAATACAAGTTAGAAGTCAGAATTTTGGGTAGCAGCAAGCATTTGGCAGCAGTATTTCAAAATCTTTAATTAAAAGGATTTGAATAAAAATAGCCAAAACAGAGACTAACCTTTACAGATGGCAAACGGCCAGCAGGAGTGACGGTAGTAGATGGCGCAAAGCGCAGTGGGTTTGTGAGCTACTGAGCTTCAGCGTTTTCCCTTCAGCATTCTTTTGGATAAGAAATGAATGATGAACCGTACCAAGCACAAACCGTTTTGAATTTTTCTCACTTTTATGCCATGTTAAAATCAATTATTGTTCAAGGGGTAAAAGTTTGAGTGTATCTTATAAGAATGGATGAAAATTAATCTCAATAATAATATAATATATAAATATCAGATGTAATAATATGAGTTTTACGCTTAAATAATAATCTCATATAACGAAAAAAATTAATTATTAAAAAATTATGGGTGCCTAAAGTAGGTAAAGTTTATTTCGTTCGTTGAGAATATAGGGTACATAAATAAGGAAGAAATTGATTTACTATTAAGTTAAATAAAAAATTTTAAAAAATTAATTTTTTAAGTAACTCTATTTAGTTGATTATAAGAAGAAAAAAAATAGATAAAAGAAAGAGTAACACATGATAAAATTAATGTGACATTTCGATTAATTATTAATATCAAGGTAGTTGTTAATATTTAGTATGAAGAGTAAATATTAATAATTAATATGGTTAGAATTAATATTGAGATAACACGAGTCTCTCGTAGGTGGGGAAGTAAAAGAAAAATTAAAACAATTGAGTATCTTTGCAGTTTTTTAAAAATTAGGGACTTCTAATGATATTTTACACTACTAGGCTTATTTTTCATTTTCCATTTCTCCTCACTGACCAAAGGCTCCTGCCAGCTAGACTGCTTCTGGCTACAATTGGTTTTTAGTTGAAGCTAAAAAGCTGCTTATAGCCAGTTCCATCCATAGACCTCACCATTGAAACTGTTTTCCGAATTCTGAAAACCCCAAAAAAAAAAAAAAAAATTTAAAATAAGAAATAAATAATGATCGCAAAATGCTCTGTTCAATCCAATGACCCTCACCTCTTCCAGACCCTCAACGGACTTCGCCATATCGCCGAAACGCGCCGTTTCAAGGTAATCAAATCAAGTGTCGCTTTACTTTCCCCATATTTCAGCTTCTCCCAAAATTTAAATGTTTTGCCCAGTGTCAGTTTTGTCATTTCATTTGTGTGGCGCTCGTATCTGAATTTTAGTTTTCTATTAGTTATTTCAAGTGATATTAGCTGCTGAGTTAGATGGCTTTAATTGCTCAAAAATATTGAAAAATAATTATGTTTTAAGTAAAGCAAGAAATCTTTTTATGGTTAAAAGGGTGTGTGTGTGTTTGTTTGTTTGGAAGTTCATTTGCAAATTGGCTAACCAGCTTTGGCTGACTATGCAAAAGTGCTTTTTTGGATTAAAAATGCAATTAGAGTGCTTATTCTCCTTAACTAGTAATTGAGTTGGAGTTTTTTCTTTTTTAAAATAATATAATTTTTAAATGTGGTTTTAGAGTAAGAAAAAAAATTCAATTGCTTTTTGGAGAAAAACCAGATAATTAGTATTGTTTATGTGTGTACCTGTTTTCAAAATGTGTTAATCTGTTGGTGGTGTGTGTGCAGGCATGGCTCTTGGATCAATTTGGGGTTCTTCATGATGGGAAAAAACCTTATCCTGGTGCAATTTCTACATGTAAGTCTTCATATGAGAGATTTGGCATTTGGGTTAGCTTTTCTAAAGCTAATATCATAATACGTTAACTTTCCAGGATTGTTAGTGTACTTGTGGTGGATACCTCATTTACTTGGAATGCTTAAGCTTTTAGCCTGCATTCCATCATGTGTTAATAACCATGTGTTTCTCTTGATATGTTTCGGATACTCTGTTTTTGTGCATAATGATTATCATAAGTGTCAGCGCATTTAGCAATATTTGTCCACCTTACAGCTTCGGCTTTTTAGGTTGGACTTTCTGACAAGTAGGGAATGACATGGTATCTTAAGAATATTTTACTTGGTGGCAGTAGAAATGCTGGCAACCACTGGCGCAAAAATGGTTGTCATTAGTAATTCTTCACGACGTGCTTCAACAACGATAGACAAACTGAAGAGCCTTGGTTTCGATCCCTCGCTTTTTGCAGGAGCTATCACCAGTGGAGAATTGACACATCAGTACTTGCTAAGGTTGATAATAGCATCTTCAGTGATTAAGGACTAAAAAATCATTTATTTCTCAATTTGTAATATGTTAGACTGTGTGATGATTACCATGTCAATCTATTTAGCAGCTTGTATCTATCAAATTGAGCTACTTAACTTTCTTGTCTCAACTATTAATCTTCTCCATTCGTTTCCATTCTCTTGTTCATTTAGCAATATTTGTACTTTGAAATAAACTATTCCTTATTCAAATGGTAGAATTATCCACGGCTAGTGCCTGGTCAAAATTCCATTGGTTTGGTTCCCTTACTTTCCTTGAACATTCTAATCTTTTTCTCATCATCCTCCTACCTTTCTCATTTCCTGTGATGGGTGATTTTTTTGTTTTTTTTTGTTTTTTGAAATTATAATGTTGAACATGATTTTCTATGAACCTGTTGTTTTATAGAGTGGAAAAGCACATTTCAAATATTTTTGGAATTTATATGAATAGGAGAGATGATACTTGGTTTGCAGCTCTCGGAAGGTCGTGCATTCACATGACTTGGAGTGATAGAGGTGCTATATCTCTTGAGGTATGAGCTCTCTGAGAATTTTGTTTGCTGATATTTTATTCCCACTTTTCTTTTCCTCCTCAATTTTCCTTAAATTAAATCCTCTATTTTGGAAATACTTAGAACTCGTTCTCTCTCTTTTTCTGCAATCCTGCAGCTTTTTGTGGAGACAGGATTACATGAAATGACATAATTGAAGAGCTTTAACTTAGAAATGATATTCATATAAAGCAAAAACTATCACGGGCAGAATTTTACATCTTTAAGACTGTGGCAATGCTCTGAGGCTTGAATCTAATTGTCCCAAGGGAACCAACTGATTTTAATTTACTGACTTTTTCTGAGGAATTTTCAATGTTTAACAAGATTATGATGAGAATCACCCAGCAGTGATTGTAATGTTACTTCTTCTCTTGTCGTTTCCTCATTCAGATGAGGACAGTTCTTTTTTTTTTTTTGGGATTGACTGGAGCCATGAACATAACTTTTAAGGAGATATGGTTTTGAATAATTTGGTACATAGTTCAGAGGATATTTTATTATGTTGCACCACGTAAAAGTTTATTTTATGTTATTGTAGCTTTTGTTTTCTTTTGGTTGTTTGCAGGGTCTAGGCTTAAAAGTTGTGGAAAATGTTGAAGAAGCTGATTTTATCTTAGCTCATGGTACTGAAGGCATGGGGCTTCCTTCTGGAGATGTACGCCCAATGAGTCTTCAGGATCTCGAGAAAATTTTGGAAATTTGTGCATCTAAGAAAATTCCCATGGTGGTTGCCAATCCAGATTATGTGACTGTCGAAGCTAGGGCTCTGCGTGTCATGCCTGGTAAAGATATTTTAGTTAATGAGATTTTCTTCAGACCACACAATGTGGCACAGGAAAAGTACATTTTATCTAGGATGACAGATTTGATTCTGTTTGATTTAAAAAACTTTAACCTAGTGTCTGTTGATATTATATACTCATCTCACAAGTTATTGAGTAGGAATTTCTCAATATCTAAGAATTTCACATTTAGGAATTTTATTGGTTTACCATTTGTTTATGAATGTATTTTGATCATACTAGGTACATTGGCATCTAAATTTGAAAAGCTTGGGGGTGAAGTGAGATGGATGGGAAAGCCTGATAAGGTGGTGCAATTACTTTGTTCTCTTTCTAGTAGTGTTATTATCCTTTTCCTGATATTTTTGGACTTTTAGCAGACTGTGTGTGGTAGATGGTGTATGTCTTTAGTCAAACAAACTGACATCCATTAATACGTGTGGCTGTAATGATCATTCTCACATGATATATTTTGGGTTGCCTTTGGTATAACTTTAGTTTTGCTTTTGGGCCTACCTTCACAGATTTTTATTGCATTATATTACTGAATTTGACAACTTTTAGGAAAACCACTTATTACTCACACACTCGTTTGTTATGTCATTTCAATTAAACAAATATTAGCTATAAGTGCTAAACTCAATACTACTGGCTATTCCCTTCTACTCACCCACACCTCATCAAACACAATTGCACTCCTTTAATTTATTTTTTGTCCAAATTTGTCAGTGTATTCCAACTTTATCTCAGATTGTAATACATAATTTATGATTTGGTTAGTTGTGATGGCAACATCATATGTATTTTGAGATTTTGCAGTATATAGAAGTAGCTAAATGAAATTGGTGACATCATCACTCTGCATTTGCACTTTTGTTTGATCGTTTACATTTTTTAACTAGGCTGTCTATTGTCCTTATCTTTCTGTGGTCATTTTATATTCTCTGTATTTTCACTCCTTTTAATTATTTTATCAGATAATATATAAATCGGCTATGGCCATGGTTGGTGTGGATGCTTGTGATTCTATAGCTGTGGGCGACTCTCTTCACCATGATATTAAGGGTGCCAATGCAGCTGGAATCCAGTCCGTACTTATTACTGGAGGGATCCATGCAACTGAACTTGGACTTGGCAGTTATGGAGAACTTGCAGATCTATCTTCTGTTCAAACTCTTGTATCTAAATATGATGCATATCCATCATACGTGTTGCCATCATTTACGTGGTAGACTTATTTTGGTAAGCTCTCTTCTTGGGTCTCTGCCATTTGCAATAAGATACACATTTAATAACTCACTACGACTCCAATATTTAAGAATGAGAGCTGTTAGCTACTCAGATGGTTTAGCCGGAAAGAGGGGATGAGAGAGTAATTGCATTGGATTAGCTTTTAACAAAACTCCTTTCCCCATCGAAATGAAAAAAATCTGGACCATGAGGTGAGGAAAGGAACAATGAATGTTTGTGATTTCGTCCTGCCTATATAGAGTCTGGCCAATTTCCGTAATTTGCATGTTGTCCATAATGAAGGTGATATTGGGTCATTGAGCAGACTGTAGATTTTGCCATCATCACCAATTCTGTTTATCATCTTTACTCCGTACAATCAGTTTTGAAATTTTTGTTAGCATATTGTCTTCTGAATTTTCAGGGATCTCAAGAATGCAATCATTTTCCTGACAATTTTTCTGGCATCAAATGATAGTTTCTACATTTATGTGTTGTGAGACAAAAGGATGCAATGCACCTTGAGAGCGGTGGTTCATCCTGATTCAAATTATCCTCAGTTGACTTTCTGAACTTCAGATGTTTTTACGGCATTCATCTCATTGTCTTAAACCCTTTATCAACTTTGGTACGGGGTTGAGGCTAAATAAACTTTCTATCTCATATGAATATGGTAATGTCATGTAACAATGATCTTCCATCACCTGATGAGTAAACTCAAAAGGCAGTGGTTAACTGGCCATACATGGCTTCGGATAGTGATTTTTGGTTTGAATCCTGAAGTTCTCATGTTGCCGTTTCAGATTGAGAAGAAAAATAGAAATTTTCTATCGCTATTTTAGTGTCTTATGTCAAATTTCTTCATCAAGTTCTTATTTTTTAAAAGACAAATCTGGAATCGGTTGTTCAATTTAATACATTTGTATGGTATCTATCAAATATCAATCATTGATCTCTTGGGTCAAATAAAAATGCAAAATTTATTTATTGCCGGATTGTGCCATTAATTGATCCATCTTGATGACCTTTACAAAATAAACTACATATTTCTTGCTGTACTCGTTATTATACTAAATAGTAAATAAAATATTAAGCTTGTTTTTTTTTAATTCTTCCAAAGCAGTTTCTTTTTTACCATCTTGGTGGAGCTTGGTCAAATTTTCATGATACCATGCCTGCAATGAGAATGTTGAATTTTTTATAAACGATGGAACTTAGCAATTACCTCTCTACAATTTTGGTAAAACTTTGTTACCCATCAAATGAAAGAAATTTTTACCAAAAAAAAAAAAAATCAATTGCGAGGGAAAGTGTCAATCTCTGATTTGCTTTGTCAAAAGTCCCAGAGAGAGTACTGGTACAGGAATGAAAATGTTTTTTAATATTAAAAATGAAATTCTTAATTAGATAAAATAAAATTGAGATTTTGGTTATATTGTGACTATTAACAGTTTGATAGTTGACATAATGCCGGCGAGTGATGGTTAATTGGTAATGGCACAGAAGCAGCTTATTATTACGTGTACGTAATAATAATAGAATTATTCCAAAGTTTCTAGAAGAAAAAAGATAATAACACATGGATTTCCAATTTTAATAAAATCATAAATAAACACAGTTTATATATTTTTACACAAGTTCTACAATCAAGCATCTGCACACGAAAAAAGACATACATAATTTAATTATTATTTTTTTTAGTACAAATCAATTAGTAAAGTAGTAACCTTCTCTTTCTCACTATGTACTAAGGTGAGGATTTATATCTCAAAGATTTTCATTTAAATAATTGAACATAAATTTTACCAATTCTAAGTTCTTGAGTTTTTAAAAAGTACACCGTAATAAAATTATTTTAAATATGATTTTAGTGAAATTTTGATTATAATATTAAAAAAACTATTTTGTATATATTGGAAATATATTAATTTGAAATAAGATATTTTGAAAATTATAGTGGTCAAATTGTCCACTTGTATTTTTGGCAATTTGGCATCGTACAACAAGCCCTACAATATTATAACAGTAGAGTTGGTAAAATTTGATTCGATCCGTTTATTCGATAAGAACACGACACGAATAAATGAATATGAATCATCAAATTTGACAGAATTATTAAATGGGTCGAGTCCGAGTCGATACATTTTTTTTATATATCGTATTATTATTAAAGTTCTTGATTCATTTACCTTACCAATAACACGATTATATTTTTTTATTTTAAATTAATTTATAACTCCTTGTTATTAAACCTCAAGTGTTGGATATGATTATCTCTTTTTATTATTTTTAGAAAGATAGACATTTATACAATATTTTATTTATAAAATTTTATATACATTTTTAGATTCAATAGTATATATGTATGTATATATGTATATATGTGTATATATATGTGTGTGTGCCTGCGCAAATATTTGATATAAATTTTTATGAATATATAGATATTGAACAAGTTATTAAATAACTCATTTATTTTTTATGTTGGGTTTAGATCTTAATATTTTGATATGATTATTAAATGAGGCGTGTTTAGGTTGACCTGAATTTGAGATGACGCGTGGGTGATACGACACAAGCACGATTCGGTTGGCCCGTTTTGCTAGCTCTACGTAACAATAGGGATCTATTTGAAAACCACTGCAAGATCTATTCTCATTTATGATTTTATTAAAAGAAAGATACCTAAATGTTATTGCATCCAGACACAAGAAGAACAAAATCTCAAAATAATGAAATAAATAAATAAATATAAACCAACAGAATTTAGATCTGTTGACCAAAGAAAATCTTCAATCCTTAACACGAACACGTAGCATATCACTGAGCATGATCCCAGCACTCAAGTAACAAGAAGCCCAGATAAAGAAAGCGAGCGATAAAATGGAAGGTGGGCCCCCGGCGGCGGACACGGAGATGGCGGAGGCGCAGCCCGACCCACAGCAGACAGCAGCTCCAGCGGCAGGGGGAATCGAGAACATCCCGGCGACTTTGAGCCACGGAGGGAGGTTTATACAATATAACATTTTTGGTAACATTTTTGAGGTTACTGCTAAGTATAAGCCACCGATTATGCCCATCGGGAAAGGTGCATACGGCATCGTTTGGTAACTAGCTCTGTCTTATCATCTTTTAATTTGATGTATTTTTATGTGGGTTTGGGTAGATTTTTGTGATTTCGAAGCAAGTTTGTAGCTTTATAGATGTATGTGCTTGTGAAGAAGCCGAGCTAGAGAGAGAGGATTCTAGGTGAGAGAATACTTGAAATGATTCTTAAGGTTAAAGAGGAAATAAGAGAATTGGATTTTATTTGAAAGTTGTTATGTCGTTATAGTAAAGGTTTGTTGGATTTTCAGTTTTGAACCCGGTGAATGTGCAAGTGACAGTGAGAGATTTCTGGGTATTGAAAATGGTGAGGTAGTAAATAGGACACAATATGGGTGATCGAGGGTAGACGGAAATAGAACTGAATTTGAATTTTGCAGGAAGAGGATAAAAACTTATTAGCTATGTCCTGTTAGCTTCTTTTCGTTGTTGATCATTTGCAATAAGTGATTAATATATTTTCCCTTTAGTAAGTGACAGAGCATTTCTTCTGAAGGAAAAAGGAGATCAAATCTAATTGTGTACGGTGATTGATAAAAGCATACCTGCCAGTCCAAGAGGAATTTATTAGAAATGCTTTTGTATGTTGAGGGGTGTGTGAATAGTTTTTATCCACATCCACCTCTAGTTTGTCGACTTCTCTTTTCGGTTTATACAAGAAATGTACTGATAACAATTTTGGCTGTTTCTTAGTTCGGCACTAAACTCGGAGACGAATGAGCACGTGGCGATAAAAAAGATAGCTAATGCATTCGATAACAAAATTGATGCAAAGAGGACGCTTCGTGAGATCAAGTTGCTTCGACACATGGATCATGAAAACGTCAGTGAGTGATAATTACTGATTCTTGCTTATCTTTTTTTCCAGCAACGCGAGCAGTGTGTTAGATTAATGTCTGTTATTTAGTTTGATCTTCTGTGGGAAAGTTGGAATTTTGGTGGAATCGTTTGTGTTTCTTTCTATATCCTTGTTCTAATCTTTTACTGAATTAAAGTATTTCCTTTTTATTAGTAGTATTCTTAATTAAAGTACTTGAGGTGGTTTATTTGATCAATTTTTCTGTCATTGATTGCTAACAATGCTGAACATTATGTCTTTTGTTTTGGGGGGGGGGGGGGGCAGTGAAGCAGATAACAAAAGAAGAAACCCATTACACACTATGTGTAATTACTAGTATGCTTACTAGATAAAGAATTATGGTTTTAGATGAGCAGCTGCATAAAGATGCATTTCTTGCTTGCTTCACTCTATTTGTTGGTGATTGCATCATTATTGTGATAGGACCGTGTGATGCAGAATAGCAGAAAGAGAACTTAAATAGTACTCTCAAATTCATATTTTCACTATAAAGCATTAAGGAAAGCACACAATACTTTTGACAATGAACACTGCTCTATGTGGATTAACCATTTATTTGATTTCTAATTTATTTATTGGTATACCCTAGGGAGTTTCATCCCAAAATTTGTGAATAAAAAAGGCTGCATGCACTGCAAAATGATAAAAGGTATAAAAGGCTGAATGCGAGTATAGTCAGATAGTTTCGGACTGAATGGGAGTATAATCAGATAGTTTCAGTTGTCTTGTTATTTTATTTTTAAAGTTGTTTGAGAAAGAATGGTTCACAGATCATAAGCTATTGAGCATCTTGTCACTTCAAATTTTAGGGTTTTTTAGAAGCTTTGAGTTATGATACAGAGAATATGATGTGGTTATTTTATTCGAAGAAATAATTTGGACAGTTAATAAGTTATTGAGTATTCTCTTTTTCTTTCCTTTAAACGGAACTTGGAATTGATGAGCGTCACACTTTGAATATTTGACCTGATCCGCATTTATTTGCCCAAGTTGTTAGAACAACCATTTTATGGATTTCATATTTTGTAGCTCTCATGGGCTAGTTTGTGGGATGACATTTGATGTGCGTGGGAGGATTTGTTGATAATATTTTCTTTCAAGATGAATGGTGGAAGAAGGTTGACTTACCTAGATGATTTGTCTTGAGAGCAATCTTTGATGAGTGGTTCTCTGTATTCCTATGCATTGCTAACATTTGTTAGAGTTATTAGTTTTTTATATCAAATGCTTGTTGGGCCTAGTGGTGACTACCATACTATTGTATTGTTTGGTGTTTCAGCTTTTGTATACTACATGGAATGATAAAGGCATATTTTTATATCTAGTGTATTTATTTGATGTAATAGCTTTAGTATTTTCCTGGTGTATTTGTTTCTAACTCAGCTGTTTCTGTTTTTCTTTTTTTTAGGTCAATGAAAGAAAAGTTTGTTTGTCTTTAACTAAAGCCAATTGCATTTCTTATGCAGGTTGTTGCAATCAGGGATATAATACCGCCACCACAAAGGGAATCATTTAATGATGTTTATATTGCATATGAGCTCATGGATACTGACCTGCATCAGATAATTCGTTCCAATCAAGCATTATCAGAGGAGCACTGTCAGGTTTGAATTTAAATATTCAGATTTATTATATAATCTTGTAAAATGGCTCTACTAAGGGCCAGTTTGGTAATATTGTAGCTTTTTAAATAATTGCTGTTAGTTGTGCTCTGAAATAATTTTCTGTGAAGAGAATCAGTTTAATATTTGGTAAAATTTGTTTTTAAAAGTGTTATGAGTTTTAAAAGCAGTCATATATGTTTGCTAAATCTTATTTTTAAGTAAGAATGCAAATAACTGAAATGAACATTATGTTGAATAAAATTTATTTACACATTTATAAACATGCATGTGTACTATTTCCTATTGTTTATATATAAGAATTGACAACTAAAATAATTTATGTTTTATTTTGTTATCTCAATATAATTGATAATGATAATAATCTCTTTAAATTTAATGATTTTATATCGTAATTGAATAAGGATAATTTTGGATTATAATATATGTGAGGATATATATGGAATTGTATGAAATACATAACTGTGTTAGACCACCCATTTGTTTTACTTATTCTAGAAGAAAGATTGGAACCATGTGAGAGATTAGTGGGTCAGTTATAAAAGGATATTTATGTAATAATTAATAAGTGGGTTAGTCAGTTACTGATGTGTGTCTGTATTCAGTTATTTGTGTTCAGTTATGAGGGCATCCTAGGGGATTCTTATAAGGTAAGAGAGAGTGAGAGGGGGGTGGGTATCAATTTGTTGAGAGTCTTGCTCTTTGGAGGGAATCTAGGACTCTCAAAATTCCTAGAAGTGTTGTAAGGTGTTTTATTTTCTGTTTTCTTCAATAAAAATTGTTCTGGAGAGTAAATTTCCAGATTTCAAAAATCAACCAAGTGTAACAAACTGATTCTTAAAATTGATTTGAAAAGCCACTCCTTCCTTACTTTCCAAAATCTGTTGTAGGACGAGGTGATATTTCCAAACATGATTCTTAAAATATTTATCAAACACCAAAATTAGCTTTTAGCTTTTCAAAATCACTTTTGAACCTCATTCAACCGTTACATGTTTTCCCCTCTCAATAAGAGAACTCATGGTTTTTCTTTCTGGTTTTTGCTGTTTTTGACATAAACAAATCAGTTGACTCTATATATTTCTTGTTGCTTCTAGTTTGCTCCTTGATAGTTGTTTTCATTTATTAGGTTACCATCTCCATCAGCCTCATAACTAAATTAATCACTTTTTTTCTTTTTGCAGTATTTCCTGTATCAGATCCTCCGTGGACTTAAATACATACATTCTGCAAATGTTCTTCACAGGGATTTGAAACCTAGCAATCTCCTCCTGAATGCCAACTGTGACTTAAAAATATGTGATTTTGGCCTGGCTCGTGTCACCTCTGAAACTGATTTTATGACTGAATATGTAGTTACTAGATGGTATCGTGCGCCTGAGCTTCTTTTGAACTCTTCAGATTATACCGCAGCTATTGATGTTTGGTCAGTTGGTTGTATTTTTATGGAATTGATGGATCGCAAGCCATTGTTTCCTGGAAGAGATCACGTGCATCAGCTACGCTTGCTTATTGAGGTATCTAATCATCAACTTTTTGTATTCTAAATCCAAGATTGTGTGGATGGATATATTGACTTCCAAGAAATTGGATATACTTATTGAGAATGTTACATGAAATTGATATCAATTGAAAAAGGTAAATTGGTTCTGATTCAAAAGGTTCAAGTCTACTGGTAGGATTTGCATTTTACTTGATTTTTTATTTTGAGTCCGAAGACAAGCATGGAAATAGAGACAAAAGAACCCCCATATTACAGAAATTTTAGGAACTTTCTAAATTGAGATATTTGTATTTCACAATTATGTAAATAGCGGAGGGGTGGATGTAGAAAAGTGGATCATGGCAGTGGATTGTGAATCCACTATGTGCGGGATGAAAAATATTGAAGTTTTGGCCACCGATAGTTGGTATACTTTTGTGCAATGAAATGTTAAAACAGATCAAATGTACAACATTTCAGACCTCTTATATCTGTTTACCTGTACTTGTTCTATTATGTGTGATATATGAGCAATTTTAACCATTAAAATTCATGGATGTCTTTATTTATCTGGAATCTCGTTTTTAGTTTTTAGTGTAAAGAATATTATTCCTTTATTACCCTTCTCTTATCTTTTTTTGGTTCTTGAATTTTGTTACAAGTTTGTTGCACATATGAATTCATGCCTAAATGTATAGGTATAAAATCATGATGTCCTTGCCAAGTAATTTATGTTATTTATACATGTCTGTATTTTAGTATGATTAAGGTCACACTACATCCTTGCAGCTGATTGGTACTCCATCAGAGGCTGAGTTGGGGTTCTTGAATGAAAATGCCAAGAAATACATTTGCCAACTTCCTCGTTATCAACGGCAGTCTTTCACTGAAAAGTTTCCAAATGTCCACCCTTCAGCTATTGATCTTGTTGAAAAGATGTTAACATTTGATCCGCGACAAAGGATTACTGGTGAGTTAATTATGCGTACAATTTGGTGTTGTGTCAATAACCTTAGTGAATGAATGCTACACTTGCATGTGGAGTAGCATATACAAATTAGGATTTCTAAGCTATTAATAATTATGTCCTTGCACAACGTCATGGCCATATTTGATTGAAGTTTCTTGAAAACCATGTGTTGATCCTGTATCTTCCTATTAATATGTGTTGAGCTTTCATATTAATGGTTGCATCACAAAATTGTAAAGCAGCACTTGTTTTTTGGTTGAACTTTTAAGTCACTTAATTCTGCAATCTTCTGGTCTTTTTGTGCATCATGCTGCAGTTCTTTTGATTAATTAATTGGCTCTTTGATCTCTAATCTGCTATTGATATATTTTTTTAACTGCAGTTGAAGATGCACTTGCACATCCCTACCTGGGGTCATTGCATGACATCAGTGATGAGCCTGTCTGCATGAGCCCCTTCAGCTTTGACTTCGAGCAGCATGCGCTGACCGAAGGACAGATGAAGGAGTTAATCTATCAGGAGGCTCTTGCATTCAACCCTGAGTATCGGCAGCAGTAATAACTTGTGAGCTGATTATTTAATGTGGCTTTGATAGTGTTGTTTCTCTGTTTTATGTTTCGGTGAATTGAGTTCTTCATGTAAATACATGTTACATCCAAAAAGGGGATGGCTATTGAGTTGCAATATTTTATCATGATGGGCAGAATTCACGGACCAGAATATTTGTAATGGTGTTTGTATTGGCTGTCTTTATTGTTGTCCTAATGAAAACAGTCAACGTCTGATGATCAGATTTCACTCGTCTCTTTCAGCGATTCTGTATCTATCTGTCCTGCGGTCGCAAAACAATTAATGATGATGTTACTAAACTGAAATTGAAACGAGAATGGATTGGAATGAAAATAAAAAATAAAAATAAAAATAAGTTGTTTGTTTAAAACTATAGGAATCGGAATGAGATCTTTGCTTACTTTGTTTTGAAATGGAATGAGAATGAAAAATAAAAATAATTTGTTTATTTAAAACTGTAGAAATCGGAATGAGATCTTTGCTTACTTTGCCTTGAAATCAGTCTTGAAATCAGAATTGGAATGAGTTAGATTGTAATAAATTATTAAAATGTATTTACTAAATTATTGTCATAATTATTATTTTATAGTTTAATTATAGTAATTATTTATTACAAAATTAATTAATCTATTATTATATAAATTATATTAATTAATAATTATATTATATTAGTTAATTATTAATATATTAATTATATAATATATTAATTATTGTGATTATTTATTAAAATTTACTATTAATTATTATTAATATTAATAGTAACAATTGCTTTTATTAATAATGATAATATAAGAGAGGTTAAAATAATAATTTTAAAATTTAAATAGAGGTAATATATTCACTTTAAAGAATGAAATTTTCATTTATACCTCTTCTATGATAATAAAAACTCTAATAATCATTCTCAATTTTCGGTTAATCCCGCTACTTTAATTCTTATTCCATCTCTCATAAAAATAAGTAAACATAACATTAATTTTCATTCTTGACTCGTTCTCATTCGGTCATTCCTGATAAGTAAACGCACTACAAGTGCGAAACTAAAAATGCTTGCGCCCCAACGACATGGCATCTGTCATCTACAGTCTGCCTTAGAATCCTTTCCAGTAAAGCATAAGCAATATTTTGCTTATGCTGCCGATCTGGGACATCTCTAATCAGCAGTATCTTGCAGCAATTTAAAGAGTTGAAATTGAAATGAGTATCACAAACTGGATTGACATTTTTTACATTACGGCGTAAATGAAACTGCTATCTAAATGAACCAAGGAGAAATTTGTTAATACATGAAAACCTCTCGTGAACACCTTAGGGCTTAGAAGCTTACAAAAGGGATTTCTAGCAACAATTTCTCAGCTCACAAGAAATTTCCTTAACATGGTAACAGAAATTTATATGATACAGTTCACTCAAGTCTTTCAGAAAATTTCCAAACTCGCAACTTCAAAGAAAAGCAGAATTTGAAACTCTAATTTGAAAATCAAGGAAAACAGATATCATCACAAGCTCATAATAAAGAAAGAACAAATCAGATCTTTAAGAAACAGGAAAATAACAAATAATCTCCTATTGTATAAAGCCTGAATTAAGACAATATCTTCAATGATGATGCTGTTAACTTTTCGTGCTCTCAAAGAATCTTGAAAGCGGCACAGGACCACCAGCCTCTTCATCATCACTGCCAGAGTGCTTGGTCCTTGACCTGTGCTTCTTTTCCTTCTTTGATTTCTTGGACCTGGACTTTGATTTTCTTGATTCTCTCTCTTCCTCATCACTACTAGAAGATTCTGATGATGAACTTGAGGAACTTGAGTCAGAAGATCTCCGCCTTGAATGCTGCAAAGGAAAGATTTTGAGTCAGAAGATCTAACTATAACTGTAATTTTTGTTAAAAAAATAATAAATATATAGAAAATGAAAAATAAAAAATAAAAAGCCTAAGAATAGAACATTTGGCTAGTGATTACACAATCCAAAGAAAACAGCAAATCCAGGATACTGCATAATTCCATTGAAAAGAAAAGACAGTTATAAGCGAGAAACAAATCCACATATCCAGATGGTACACCAGATTACCAGTAAAACCAACAGAATTTACATACTAAACCATATGTTAAGCAATTCAGATTAACAACAGTGTACCACAATTAAACACCGATACAAAACTCTGTCCTGTTTCTAATCTTTCTCGATGCCTCTAAACTAGAAATAAATCTTCACTTCTTGTCATTTGTAAAATGACACAACTGATTCTGTCCGAATCAAATACTAAATTTTCTCTGCAGTTTATAGCAACCAAAATTGCAGTTAAGAGTTCCCATGGATTCATCAACCCCTCCAAGAATGTCATATACTGACCTGAAGATAAAAAAATATGTTACAAACTAAGAGCTACAATGCAGTTCTTCAAGCACGGGTCCCCTCCTTTAACACTATATGACAAAAAATAGCTTCCAGGAGATTCTTGGAAGTTGATATTTAAACTGCAAGTACCGAAATGGACAGATATGAGTTTCTAAACAGTTTCAAGATCCATGATTTTTCTTCACTCATCTAAACCAGGTAGGGATTTTGTGATAGGGAACTATATCTGATTCTAGCTTTGTATAGGGGTGATTGGGTATACATTTGTAGCACAAATAGTCTTAAAATTTTTTTTTCTTAGTGGACAGCTGGTCCACTATCTGTTTTAAATCTTCATCTTTAATACAATTTTGAGTTTTTTTTTTAAAAAAAAAAATCACCAAAATACAAGGCTAGGCCAAACAGGGTTCTTCGCATACTTTATTGGTAAGAGTTCAAATCACTATATTTACATGTGCAAAGTATGTCAATACCTAAATTAAAACTTTGGACTGTATTTCAAACATGAAACAGTCAGATTCATAAGGTTGCCAAACCATATGATGCGAATGAATACAAACTTGAAAAAAGCACAAACTGCACAATACAAGGAGCGAGGGGCGTCAAACTTGAGGAAAGCACAAACCCCACAATACTAGGAGCGATGCATGTTGGTACTCAACTATGGTCCAATTATTTGAAACAGTCTAACTTGCTCAACCTCCCAAAGAGAATATGTTTGTTTCATATTTTGGACTGCATCAGTGATGCAAAATTTAGTAAATGGATAAGCAATTTTAATCCTCCAAAATACAGTACCACTAGGCCACTTTAGTCTAGTAATAAATGTAAAATCTTTTACCAGGAAACTAATTTAGAACAGAAGACTGAAACATGTGTTTATAGTTTCAAAAAACATCCATGAAGGCAAGAGCATAGAGGGTTGTTCCCTTAGCTTATCGTTAAGGAATTAAAAAAATCTGTGTTATAAGTATTATCATATCAGTCACATATGCAATTTATATGAAACAATGACCAGCAACTAGAATCTACATGCAAGGCTTGTTAGAAATAGTAAGCACCTTTCTCTTTTTGCTGCTGCGTTTCTTTAAGTCTCTATCCTTCCTATCTACAAGAATGCATTCATCAGTAGAGAGGTAAAGAATAAGGGTCAGTAATCATAAGAAATGAGACACATGTTCTTGTCTTAAGATCTTTTACACATACCTTTTTTACGATCAGACTTACTACCAGAGTGATTCCTTCCTTGGGCCAGCTTGCGTGCCCTTTCAGCATCTAATTGGGCTCTGTACTCTCGCATCATTCTATCAGTATCTTTTTCCAGTTCACCTTTTCTCAGTTCATCTTCCTAGCACATCAAGTACAAAGATAAGTGACAAATATGCCATTAATAATAACACAAACGCCAGTAGCTTAGCACACATTCAGAAGGTATGCATCCAGAAAACTTGGAACTGAATAAGAAAATGGTTACAGTAACAATTCTAATGTGAACAGAAAAGAAATATACAGGGCGTCATAAGAGAGTCCAAAGTGCAAGCAAAGGGTAAGCTGGACCTTTGGCCAGCTTTGTCTGAACCATTTGCAAGCAATATTGACTCTAGCTCCAACTTTTTCTTCTCTTATTTTCTTAGCATGTACATCATAATAATGTGAGTTTCTAAGATCAGACAGAAGATTTTGGAATATTTAGGGGGCATCAAGTTAACCTGGTGAAAGGTTAAGTCTCTTATGACCTACTATTTGCATCTTTCATGGTGAGGGATTAAGGGGGCCATTGTATTCTGTAAGCAAAATAACTCAAATTTCAGGGGTTCTCACTTGGAGGGTGTATGTTTGCACTAATCACAACCACACAATAAATCAATACCTTGCTATGTTGAAGAGTTTCAAAATAAATAAATAAATAAATATCAAATTCAAACTTCCTGATTGTTATCATCCAAACTTGGGCCTAAATGAATTGTGAAAAATTGGACTTGCAAGGTTAACAAACTATGGTGGGTTTAAATACATTTGACAAATCCTGCCACAGCAACACTCCATCAGTCTAATTCTATGATACTTAGGAACAAGGCGAACACAATCTTAAAGCCGGTGTAGCTACGAACAAACCTAAAAGTCCAGACAACAAAAGACTGCATCATTTTTAAACTCGTAGATGCCAAATTGCACAAAACCATAATCCTAGATATATAACAAGCGAAATTATCTGGAAAATTTCGAAGACAAATCCATTTAAATTCGAGCTTAATCAAATACCTAACCAACTTTTTCAAAAAGAAATTTAGTACTTTACAATCCGAAATCAGAATGCATTATCAAAAATAGAATAAGCTTCTGTATGTCACAGACGAATAGAGGTGCCAAATATATTTCTTTATTTCTATTACTCTAAATAAGTTCTCACATTCATGCATGTGGATATGTTTCTTCACATAGGACATAGTCACAGAGAATTATGTTTATCGCATTCACTGAACATTGTAGCAAGATTACACCAACAGTTAATAATTTAAAAATAAAAATAAAAACATATATGAATTTGCATTGCAGCTTACCTTTTGTTTCTTTTTAAACTCTTCCCAGGTAACCGTGTGAGATGTTTTAAGGCTGGCCAAACGAGCAGCATGCCACTCTGGTGAATGAAAAGACCCATCCACCTGCGAGGGCCCCATCAGAAATATTCCAGGAAAAATAGTCATCCAAAATAATATTACAGCATTACTTAAAACAATCGAATTGTCTAATTGACGAAAAGAAAAACCTTTCCTGAGATACCCTAAAATAAAGAATGAATTTAAAAAGTTAACCTCACCATTAGCAATTTTCAGCACTAAGCATCTAATAACACTAAACGATCATCTGTTCACTCAAATAAATAGAACTTGCTAGCATGCCCTTGATCGTTAAATCAAGAAATAAAAGAGGGCCGTGGGACTGGCAAGCACTTGCAATCAATCATACCAACAGAGAGAAAGAAAACATTTGTGTATAAGTGCAGATCACTTCGCTAATTAATAACGTATCAGCTAACTCGTCAAAAGCTTGTCAAGAGTAATACACTTGTGCACTTCTTCTTCTAGGAGCTGATTTAGGATCTAAATTTATTCCAAACACAACCTATACAATCTAACAACTAACTTCATCTAATAAACGTATTGAGAAGAAATTGTTCTGTCGTTCAATTTAAAAACTAAGCTCAAAAGTTGCTATCACTACTCTTGTACTGTTGTAAGCACTCGAAGAGGTTTTACCAGTTAAGCTAACAAGCAGCTAACCCAATAAAGGTGTAAAAAATTGACTAGGAGAAACAGTTAATAGCATAAAATTTAAAACTAGTGCACCATACGAAATTCTAATAATCCAACTAAGCTCACTCCTCACTAATCAGTATCTCAAAACCACCAACCAACAAGCCAATTGAATCAGATTTTTCCCGCCAGTAAGCAGAAAAACAATTATTTAGCTCAACAAACTGTAGGAAACAATGCAAATCACAAGCAACAACCATGTGCCAGAAATTTAAAATTAGACAGATTATTAAAACAATCCAAATTAAAAACACAAATTAAATAAACCACTAGGCATAAGAAACTAGCCTAATCGAGATAATGATAAAAAATTAAAAAATTAAAAACTTGAAAAATGGGAAAGATTTTGATTTTGAAATACTAGTATGAAAGGGTACGAACCATGCCGTCCTCGATCTCATCAGGGGCAGCCGAGGAAGAACCGAGGCGAGCTCTCTGCATGGCTTTGTACGCTTGGTTTTTGCCCATTTTGAATGATATACCCAGATGAAAAAAAAAACCGAGGAAATTTGAGGGGACAATTCAGAAACCCAGATAGAAAAAATAGAGGAAAAGTTTTCTTTTCTCTTTTTAATTTTCTAGGATATTAACGGTCGAGAACCCATGAAAAAGGAGAGGAAATATAGGGATTGTACGAAATTTGTTGTTATCGGGAGTGAAAGAGAAAAGAAAGAGACGATGAAATAATAAATAAATATTAAGGGGCGAAAAAGAAAGATGGAAGATATCTAATTTCTTTTGGGTAATATTCGGGTCGGGTTGATCAAATCTTATTTAACGAATCCTTTTTAAACCTTTCAAAGTCCGTAAAGTTACAGTTTGGATTGCCCTTGAAGGCTCAAGGCCCATGAGAAAGTTACTAATCGGGCTCGAGTGTCCAGAAAGTTTGATATGAGTTAAGTGTTAAAATAATAGGCATATCCATTGTAAAAATAAATAATAGGCATATCCCAGCAATGAAATTTTCACTTCAACAGTTATAATCCCGGCAAAAAATTTATAATGTCCTTTACCTTAATATATTGAGGTGTTGTATCTTTTACGTAATATTTATTGTGAAAAAAAATATCTCACTTGAATGTAAATCTCTAACCATTGAAGTTGTTGCTTCAAAGAATGGAACCTAGCGAATCATCAGAAATCTCGATTTATTCCATAACATTTGACAAATCAATCATTCATTGATTTCCTCTTCTCCACTAACAATTAGAGTTAAATATAAATGTCAACCACCCTGTTTTATCACAAAATAAAGAGAGAGTATTAAAATTAAGAGCTTCTTTATTAAATGTCTGAAGTGTGAAATTTTATTTATTTCAGACTTTTTTTTTAATTTACTTGATTATTTTTTATAATTTATTTATGATTATCAGACATTTACATCTGACTAAGAAAAGTAAAATTTTGTTATTTTTATCTAAATAGAAAAAAAATATGAATGAAAAGTAAATATTATATTCAATATATATATGTATATATATATCTAATTCGTTTTTTTGTTTTGATTTATGAGAGCATAAATGTTAAATAACCATATTTAAGTTTTTTTAATAAAAACAAACAAGATGCTATTTATATTCAGATATTAAAAAGAAAAAAAGAAAACATGTCTATTAACAAATAAATAAATATGTCATTCAGATATTTATATTCAAACTTCTTTGAACTTAAGAAAAATTTAGACCCATTCGAAGTTCCAAAAAAAAAAAGCTACCTAATTAAGAATTTTTTTTTTAACACCAAAATTACATTTTTTTGAGGGTAGAATAATATGATGGTGCCTATTAACAAAGCTGCAGATTGTTTCAATCAAATCTTAAGTACGTCTTCTATGTAAAGTTCTTTTGTGTGCATTAATTTTTTCTGCTGTCGAAGAAATTATTCATTGGAGATGCATTCTTCTCGTTTAATTGAAACTTTCGCCTAATACCCTATCTACATAATACATTGTTCCACACGCCGTAAAAGAGAAATGAAATGGCTTGACTTGACTTGAGTCGGTCTCCAATATTATGCGTGAAAAAAAAAAAAAAAACAGTTTACAACGTAGTAATTAGAGGATTCCAAACTTTATAAGGTTTGGGATTCTTGAATTAAAAAAAAAAATTACAACGTAGTAATTAGAGGATTCTTGAATTGATTGGGTACTCTTGAGCTTTTTTTTTTTTCACTCTTTATTATATATATATGTGTGTGTATATATATATTAACCTATTATGATAATATATTTATAATAAATAATGCAGGAATGAAGAGTAATGTTCCAAGAGAACCAAAAATCTTCTGCTTCTACATTGTCAATTTTATTTTATTTTATTAATTTCATTAAAACTTTCGGTCTCTCTCTCTCCTTTTTTCTCTTCTTCTCTCTAAATAACACAAAACATAAGGAGCCATCATGCATCATGCACATTTTTTCAAATTTTCTTTAATTGAGTTTTCTTTCGTTATTATTCTGTTTCTTGACTTTGACTTTGACTTCAGCTCTACGTGGAAAATATAGCTACATAAAAGTCAAGACACTTTCGGCAGTTAAAATTTTAAGTATTTAGAAATTTTATTTATTTGTACAAACCGCCGCTTCAATTAACTGGTGGACATTTTATTATCCTAATCTTAAAATAGATAGTTCGAATATTTAACTATGATGTTGTTTTTGTTTTTCCAAATATTGAAAATAAATCCAACCCGTCGCATTATCTCTTGAAATTATATTCGGCGGTTTCGATAGACTTTAAACCTGCTAGCTAGAGATTGAAATTTCCTCTTCAGAACACGTTATTTATTTGTCAATAGTGCGATGCTCTTTAATTTTTTAACAACACAGTCAAAATGAGATATTAAAAATTTTTAAGGAGCCCATAGTTTCAAACTGCATTCTCTCATATATTCAGATGGGGAAAGCTACATGAAATTTGTAAGGAAAATAATCCAAAGAGAGAAGAAAGAAACGGGAAACTAATAGGAAATTAATTATAATTTATGAATAATAAAAGCTCAAAGTAGGAAAGTCATATATTTACTTTCACTCAACACCACACTCTGTTTAGTTCAGTCACAAAAATTTCCTTCATACATGGCTTCATCATCTTCTTCTTCTTCTTCCGGCCTTACTGCTCAAAGCAAATATGAGGTCTTCCTCAGTTTCAGAGGGAAGGACACTCGTAATGGCTTTACCAGCCATCTAGCTGCAGCTTTACACCGGAAACAAATATAATTCTTCATTGACGATGAAGAACTTAAGAAAGGTGATGAGATTTCGCCTACCATTTTGAAGGCAATCGAAACATCAGATATTTCGATAATTATCCTCTCAAAAGACTATGCTGCTTCCAAATGGTGCCTCAATGAGCTTGTCAAGATTCTTGATTGCAAGAAAATAAATGGCCAAATTGTGATACCGGTTTTTTACCAAGTGGATCCATCTGATGTGCGAAAACATAGTGGGAGTTTCGGGAGAAACTTTTGACGAGTATGAAAAGAGCTTTCCAAATATGGTCCAAAAATGGATGGACGCATTGACCCAAGCATCAAATATATCTGGATATCATGAGTCCAGGACTTTCAGGTCACTCTTTTTAACTCTTCCTATTCCTCGTATAATTTGGCCTTTTTCTTTTAATCAATAAAAGAACATTAATGCTTTATAGCCTAAGTTACCCTTATGTTGGATTAGGATATTATCAAATTATGAGAGGATCCTTTCCTGAACATGTTTGAGATTGCTTTAGTTTCCTAAATAATCTGCTTTATAAATATTTTGGTAAAATGCTTGGTAATTTTACATTATTAAATAGTCACTTAACAAATAATTTATCATATATATTTGATAAGTTAACCACTACAGCGCATTAGAAAATATAAATAGAAAGTTAAATTTTTTAAAAATATTATCAATGCTAATTAATGAAATAAATATGCCATTGTTTCGTAATTCATGTCTTATTATCTCATAACAATTTGCCAAGAACGAGGCGGAACTAGTGGAAAATATTGTCGAAGATATTTCCAAGAAATTGGAAGATATGTCAAACTCAACTGATTTAGATAGCTTCGTCGGATTAAATTCACCAATTGAGGAAATGAAATCATTGATGTGTCTCGAATCTCACGATGTTCGAATAGTAGGAATTTGGGGAATGGGCGGTGTCGGTAAAACAACCATTGCTAGTGTTGTTTTCCATCAAATATATGTTAAAGTCATGGTTGGGAGGTGCCGCCCAAAGAAAGAAACAAAAGAAAAAGAAGAAAAAGAAGAAAGAAAGAAGAAAAAATGGGTGCCGGGCTGTAAAGGGCAAAAAAAAAATTAATAAAATAATAAAAATAATATGTAATTGATGAATAGTGCCAAAGCTTTCTCTATAAATAGAAATGAACAGAATGAACAAATTCATTCCATCGAGAGAGAAGCACTTCCTACATTTAGAATTGAGAGTATTAAGAGTTTAATAAACTCTTGAGTGATTAGTTTTCTAAGAGTTTGGGTGTATTGGAATTTTGAGAAGTGAGCTAAAATACTACAATACTTGTAACTCTTTTTCACTAGTAAAATATTTCTTTCTGTCTTCGCCTGTAGACATAGGTTAAAAGCTGAATCACGTAAGTTCTAGTGTCCATTTTTTGTGTTTGTTCTTTATTTTCTTCCAATTTTAGATAAAAATAAAATAAAAATAGCTAAAAACTAAAAAGTAGAAGAGAGGAGGATGATCACCAATGAATTCAAATAACCCAACACTTAGGCTATGTTTAGAAGACCAGATTTGACTCAATTAACTTTTAGGATTAGATTCGATTGGCTTATATTAGATTATATAATCTTGTCTCCTATTAGGTATAGAGTTAGAAAAAACTATGTAAAATTTAATCTAAAATAACTATTTAAATAATCTATTTATTTTTAAAAAAAGTTAAATTAAATATTTAATATTATTGTAAATAAATAATTGAATTCTTTTTTCTGTTTGATATCACATACTAGTGAAAATAAATTATTGAATAAAATTTTGATATTAATAGCAAATTTAGATTAAAATAGTTAGTCCTATTTAAACCCATGTGAAAATGAGGATTAATAATCCCATGAATGTTAGACTAAAATTTAGACTAATTTATTAGTCATAACAGTCAAACAAAACTCTGGATTGTATTTTTTTTATCCTTTAAATTAGTCTAATTCCACCTTTTATCCAATGTCCAAACATAGTTGTATGTATGTATGTGTTGGCGTCTTCATTTTTTTTTCATGTTAACACACTTTTAAACCGTGGGGTTTAATATAGTCAGTTATTAAGCCCATTAAACCGTGCGACTTTATTGTATATTGAAAATTAACTCTATTAAGTCGTATGGCTTAACAACGTGTCCGAATTAAAATAAAATGAGAGCATCCGCATCTAAGAATGATTATATATATGTAAATATATTAATATATTATATCTTCGATTAGGAAGCTCTTAATCAAATTTTCAAAAGTTTTGGTAAATTTTATGCTCACTCACTCTTTGCTTATGTTGTTAGGGGACCGATAAAATTGAAGGCATATTCCTTGATCTGTCCAAGATAAATGATATTCATCTAAATTCTCAAACCTTTGCAAAAATGCTAATCTCAGATTGCTTAAATTATATATGCCCGAGCCTAATGATGTTCAAATTATAAGCTCTAAAGTGCATCTTGATCAAGGTTTGGAATATTTTCCTGAGGATATGAGGTATCTTCATTGGCACGGATATCCTTTGAAAACTACCATTTGATGTTGAATTGGAGAACCTTGTTGAGCTCAATTTGCCTTACAGTAAAATTGAGCAAATTTGGGAAGGAAAAAAGGTATGGTGTTCTAGTACCAAAACATTAATTACTTTTTTCTTCTTTAAATAATATAAAATTAATTGTGAAATTCAGTGGCACTATTTTAATATAATCTGTTTATTTTTTGTTACAGAAAGCTTTCAAGTTAAAATCTATTGAACTTGGCCATTCCCAATATCTTACTAGAATGCCGGACCTGTCGGAAACTCCAAATCTTGAGAGAATAAATTTTTAAATTGTACGAACTTAGCTTGTGTTCCCTCATCAATCCAGAATTTCAACCATCTCACTGAGCTGTGTTTTAGGGGCTGCAAAAGTCTTAGGTCATTTCCAAGCAACCTTCATTTTGTTTGTCCAATAAGTATTGATTTCTCCCCCTGTGTTAATCTCACAGAGTTCCCACAGATTTCTGGGAATATAAAGACGCTATACTTATTCGAGACGGCAATAGAAGAAGTTCCCTCATCAATAGAATGCCTAACTAATCTTGCACTCTTAACTATAGGTAGATGCACAAGGCTGAAAAGGGTTTCAACTAGCATTTGTAAATTGAAATCTCTGATTTGGCTTTCTGTTCACGGGTGCTTAAACCTCGAGAGTTTCCCAGAAAGCTTGGAGAAGATGGAACATTTAAATCAAATCAATTTAGGCAGGGCTAAAATTACAGAGCAGCGACCATCTTCATTTGAAAATGTAGAAGGGCTTGGAACGCAGGGGTTAAAGGGCTGTTCTGAACCAGATAATATTGGCAATTTAAAATCTCATGAGTACGTGGGTGCACATGGATCTGCCACTAGTCAACTACCATCCTTATTATCAGGTTTGGGGTCACTGCCTGCATCGTTGTTATCCGGTTTATCTTCATTGAATTGGCTTGATTTAGATAACTGTGGTTTAACGGCTATTCCGCAAGAGATTGGCTGTCTATCGTCCTTGGAATGGTTGCATCTAAGTGGAAATAACTTTGAGAGTTTACCGGCAAGTAGCAAGCAACTTTCACGGCTGAGAGAACTTTTCTTGAGCGATTGCAATATGCTTCAGTCATTACCAGAGCTCCCACCAAGTTTGGAATTATTAGATGCAAGTAATTGCCAGCGACTACAATCTTTGCCAGAGATTCCATCATGTCTAGAAGAACTAGATGCATCTCTACTTGAAAAGCTATCCAAACACTCCCGTAATGAAGTTGAATTTCACTTTTCGAGGCATCAAATCACTTCGTCCAGTGAGTTCTGGCTTATTAATTGCTCGAAACTGGCTGAAGAAGCAAACGGGAATTTGGCAGATTCACAACTAAGGATTCAGCATATGGCAGTTGCATCACTGAGACGACTTTATGAATTGGAAATGGTATATATATGTAATTCTCTCTCTTCTCTCCGATCCTCTCTCCCTCTTCATTACATCCGAAATCATTATTTTTTTACAGGAACGCGGTGGACTCGGGGGTCCCAGCATAATTTTACCAGGGAGCGAGATTCCAGAGTGGTTCAGCAATCAAAGTTCAGGATCTTTATTAACTCTTCAAATGCCGCAACATTGTCGTCAAACTTTAGTTGGGTTTGCTTTCTGTGCTGTTCTTGTGTCATGTGATTCAGAACGGAGTGGGTTTGACGTCGACTTTCGATACAGCTTTGAAACGAAGACTCTCGGTGGAAGGAAACGTGGTCGTCGCTGTTGCTTTGAGGAAGGATGGGTTGGTGGTTATCAGGTGACTAAAACGGATCATGTCGTGCTTGGGTTTAGTCCCTGCGGGAAAGTTGGGTTTCCTGATGATAACCACCACACAACTGTCTCCCTTTGAGTTCCTCTCGAGAGTGGACAAGGTGAAATGTTATGGGGTGTCCGGTGTATGCAAATCCCAACGAGACCAAACCCAACACTTTTACCCTCAATTTTTGCTACCCAAGTTTGGAAATTGGATGATATGGCGAGCGCAAGTGGAACTTCTGATGAAGAGGAATTGGAACCGAGTCCCAAGAGAATTTGCAGAGACGACGAAGTCAACACTCCCTAACAAATGAGTCACTCCTTCTCACATACTCTTTTCCCTTAGGTATGTCTAAAATGCTCCAATTGATCTCTATTTCTTTATCCTTTTTATTAATTTTTCCTTAATAATTAATCTCTTCCTCTCAACACCTAAAAAAAGAGAAGATCTTCCCTTGGTGAAATAAATTTGATTTAAATTAATTTGGATTTCTGTTTTAACTCCCATGTCGTTTAAAATTTTAATCCTATATTGTCGTTGTCAATATTAACCGTATGCAAAAGCACTTATCATTTTGCGCTATAAAATATTTTACTTCGTAACCATGAAGGTGAATTAAATTCTTGAGATGTGAGAAAAGTTCAGATAGTTTAATCTTCTTATTCTTGCTTTCAGTATTGTTTAGATTGCCATATGATTTTTGCAAATGTTTAATACTAATAAATTCTTTAGATGTGGGTGCTTTTATTTGTTTAAATGCAGATATGTTTTTAAGTCATATAGTAAGAAAGTTAAAAATCGATTTGCTTTTAAAAAGTATCCGTATGAAAAAAAAAATGAGGTTGTCCGCAATAGAGAAAGACCCATATATTTGTTTCGCACGACTGATTTTGACATGACTTATATAATTGATTTTAATCACGGCATTGTAGAATTTTCCGTTATTTAATTGTAAATCTCCTAACTCCTTCTCCAAATCCAATACCTGCTAAGAGTCGGTTAAGTTGTATTTATTTCTATTCACTCACGGAAAATTTTCCAAGATTCTAATCTCACACACTAGCGGACCCCGCAAGTTTAATATTCCAGAAACAAAAGAAATTATAACACGACCTCGTTTCAATTTGCAAGTGGAAGCAGTGAAGGCTATAGCAACAATAAACTTTCTGAAGAAGTTCAAAGTAAACCAGATGAATTTGCGAAAGCCAGCCTTGCAAATTTGCCTCCAAAGTATTCATCAATCCGATTCCAAGTTATCCAGAAGCCAGCTGCGGTCTCTGACTCCAAAGTTAATGCAAAATCAGAGACAACAAACCAGAGGAAAGCTCTGGACAACAATCACTCCGCCAGAACTACCATAGTGTTGATGAGCAGTAAATCTTAGCATTCTAACCGCCATTTGTATAATTAAATGCTGTGCTAAAGATTGTTTAATTGGACACTAATTTCTGACAAACTGACGATAGGCAAAGTCGGATTAGTTTGGAGGTTATGCATGCATGGCGGAGATATTAAATTAAAGGCTTACGGCTGCTGAGCTTTGTAGGTACAGTAGTTGCTTTCAATTTCTTTGATATGATGTGTTAGCAGCTGTTGTCAATGGCTTCAAACAGTGGCGGACCCAGGAAAAAAATTCAGAAGGGGCTTAATATAAATTGACAAAAAAAATGGACAAGATAATAAAAGCCAACTGAAAAAATAATAAGTAAAGTATTCAATTTTATTGACATAATTATTTTTAAAATTTCTTCAACTTTTCTCGACGTGTTTTCATATTTTGAAAACGTTGAATAATATCTTCATTGTCAATACAAGCAAATACATCTTTTTCTATGTATACAACCAAGTTATCATTCAGCCATTGATCACCCATCCAGTTTCGAAGTCGATTCTTCACAAAATTCATGGCTGAAAATACTCTTTCTACAGTGGCAGTAGCTACAGGTAGAATTAAAGTCAATGTAACCAATTGGTAAACTAACGGGTACACCTTGTCCTTTTTAGTCTTAACCATTGTCCTTGCAAGTTCACCAATCCCTTTCAATTCTGAAAATTCTACACTAGATCGTAAATTCGTAATGTATACATCAAGTTGCATCTCAAGTGCTATATATAAGATCTATTGCAGAAAAATCTTTAGGATAAAATTCAGCAAGTCGCAGTAATTTTTCCTTGTCAAAAGCTGCAAACAAATCATTTGGACATAGACAAGCCAAACAAATAAGCAACTCAGTATTTGACTCATTGAAACGATTGTTTAGCTCTTGAAGTTGCATGTCTAAGACAACATAAAATAACTCAACTCGATACCGATGTAAATTTGTGATCTCTCGAGCTTTACGGCGTGATCGCCCTGGAATTAAAAACAAATCATCCATATCTAAAACATCGATATCATGCTTGCTACAGAAAGTAGAAACTTGACCAAATAAAGAATCCCATTCACTATCTCTCAACTTCTGAAGGTTATGCTTATAAAATTCAACCAATTTTACAGAATTCAAAATATCTTGATCTTTCCTTTGTAGTGCTCGTGACAATTCATTTGCATAGCCAAGAATATTTTTCATTAAGAATAAACAAAATACGAAATCAAATGATTGCATCAACTTCAATAGCGTATTAGCTTGAAATCTTTGTTCATAATTTCCTTCAACTTCAATTATCTCAAGCACATCAACCACAAATGGAAACATAGAAATTATGCTCATTAACGTACCATAATGAGAAGACCAGCGTGTATTAGCAGGACGCTTTAAAGTAATCTCCTGATTCAAACCTTGTCCACTTGAAAGCTCGCCTTTACCTAATGCTTCAATAACTGCAAGAGCATGTTTCTCATGTAGAATGTCACGACGTTTAGCTGACACTCCAACAACATTAACTAGCATTGAAACTAAATTGAACAAAGAATTAACTTCCTCATGCTTTTTTGCCATGAAATGCTAGCCCTTGATTTAAAAGAAATCGAATACAATCAACAGCAGCATTCAAGCGAGTTTCATATTCACTTTGAGTTTTCTCAGATTGTCTTTCAAAAAATGTTGCAATATGTTGTTTCTGATTCATCAACGTTTCACATTTCTGCCTAGCTCGGTTATGGGCACTATTGACACCTCCTTCATGAATCTTTAATTTTTCTTTTTTTTCCAATTTTTAAACCCTTTCCCAGTAAAAGTACCACTGCCTGCTTGATCACCATTATCTTCTTTGAAAAGATAACAAAAAAGACAATATGCAGACTCTTCTTTTATACTATATTCCAGCCAAGAACCAAATTCTTTGAACCAATCCGAAACAAATCGTCGTTGTTGATTTCCAAATTTCTCAAATTTAAAATTGTGCCCCTTAGGTTGAAAAGGACCCCTTTGTAAGTATGTTCTTCGAACTTGATCTCGAATATTACAATTATAACTATCAATACAAGGTCGTAAGCCAGGGTCAGCAGGCAAATTTTGTAAATTGACTTCATATGAACCATGACTAGTTCCTTGTAAAGGAGATGGGGGCTGTGGTTTCTTTTTAAAAAATTTTTCCATATCTGTTTCAAATCAAATAAAACTATTAATTATTAGATTAAATTTCACAATAAAGCTAAATCCTAACAAAATAACGAACAAGAATAATTAATTTAATATAAATTTGATATTATAAAAACATTATTTGACAACAACTCAATGGACTCACGGGAAAGATATTGCAAATTTTACTTTTTCAATTGCACATTTATTTTGCATTAACAAAGTGATTGCTTTTAAATTTAATTATAATTTATATCATAAATTATACACCACTTTCATCATTTCATAGAGCACCCATTATCCCACCACTTTCCCTTTCAATTTTAATATTAAAGAATTGCTTACTTTTCACAAATCAACTTTTACTTTTGGAATTTTGTATATAGCTATCAAAATAAGAATGGATGAACAAAGTTAGAGAGATGCAGCACATTCATTCGGCCAGAATCATTAGTCAAACTTCAAAACAACATTCAAGCATAATACATGTTTCGATCTAATGGGCTATGACTGATCTAGCAAGGGATGAAACACGAAATCATGAAAGGCTCAGCGATCGCGGCGACAGATAACAACGAGTTGGTGGCAGACTAGCAGCAGGAATGGAAACGTTCGTCGGTGGTGGTGGCCAGTCTTTGTGATTTGTTGATTCACAGTTTCATGATTTTAGGGTTTTTTTTTATTCCTTTAATTTTTTTATTATTAATATAAAACGATGAGGTTTGTAAATTAGTTTTAAATTAGAATTTGATTAAATAAAAAAAATTATTATTTAAATGAATTTAAATTAAAGTCCAAAATACTTTGTTTTTGTTGAGAAAAGTCTAAATTAATTAATATATTAGTATTGGACTTAATAATTAGAAAGGGCTTTACAAGCTAAATTTAAAAAAAATTTAAGGCTAGGGGGGGCTTAAGCCCCTCCTCGGCCTTACTTGGGTCCGCCTATGGCTTCAAACATCATCTTCTTGCCTTAATCATCAAGCATTTTTATTATTTTTGTTATTTCTTCGCTTTAAAGTTTGAAACTTTGAATTGGTTGTAAATGTTTTGATAAAAATTAACGCCGTTTGATCAATCATGGAGAACGGAATTTGTTGCATAATCACGCACAACAGTCCCGAGTCCCGCTTTGCCAGCACACTGCAGCATCTATGTAACTATGTTCAACTTGAACTAAGGTGGCGGCAATCAGATGTAATTCAAATCCTTCGTTATGACCATAAGTTATTAGAACCTTTTTCGATATGACCGTCAACAGCAAAGTGAGACTTCTCCCCATGGGACTCTTGTGACCACACAGCTAATGGCTTGTCAAACTCATTTGAGATCAGAGCTTGGTTACTAGAACCCCACACTGCCCAGCCCCCAATCACAAATAGTAGCACGCAACGATAGTGACCACAAAGATTCACCTGACCAACTGCTGCAAACTCCTTAAAAAAGAGAATGTTTCCAAAAAGCCACAGTCAAAACTCGCAATGAAAGCCACATCAAAATCAAGAGGAAGTGGAAGAGACTTGTTTATGTACCAGGAGATTTGCAGTTGGTAACAAATCTGAAACAGCTCGCCTAAGAAATACTTCAACCCTTGGAGGAATCTGAAGTTGCCAAGGAAAACACCACACATTGTATCGTTAATCTTTGTAGCTGACCAATCGAGAGAGAAAGAAAGAGATGATGGCTCTGTTAGCAGCTAGTTTAGTGGGGTTATTGTTAGTTACTGACAGAGATTATTAATTCTATTTATATTTAAATTTTAAGATTTCTTAATCCCGATCAAATTTTATTATTAAGTCTTTGTCAGCTTATAATAATTAATTAAACGAAATGACATTATTCTAAATGGCCGGCCAAAATAAAAATCAAAGCCTTTTTATGGAGTTTAGCGGCATATTGTTATTCGATTGTTTGAAACACAGTCGTCTAATTACTGTTAAAAAAAATGACTCGTTTTTATTTTATGGTTTATTGAAAGTTCCTCCATGAAAACAAGAAAAGGAAACTTAGGAAACTAGAAAGTCATAGGAAAATCAATTGGTAGAAAATAGACTTACATTCTGATACCAAATTTCAGAAATTTGCTTCATGGCTTCAACGCCATCTTCTTCTTGCAAATATGATGTCTTCCTCAGTTTCAGAGGGGAGGATACTTGTTGTAATTTTACTAGTCATCTCTACGCTGCTTTTTGTCAGAAGAAGATCAAAACATAAATTGATGATGAAGAGATTAGCAGGGGAGAAAAGATTTCACCTGCCATTTCGAAGGCAATCCAAGGCTCAAAGGTTTCGATAATCATTTTCTCGAAGGACTATGCTTCTTCAGATTGGTGCCTGAATGAACTTGTCAAGATTCTTGACTGCAAGAAAATAAATGGTCAAATTGTTATTCCAGTTTTCTATCACGTAGATCCATCGGATGTACGGAAGCAAAATGGAAGTTTTGGGGATCCGTTTGTTGAGCATGAAAAACAGTTCAAGAACATGCCAGAAAAGATTCAGAAATGGAGGGCTGCGTTGACCGAAGAATCCAATCTGTCTGGATGGGATTCCATGACAATCAGGTATCTGTTAACCATTCATGTATTCTGTTAAAGAAAAATTTGTATGTGTCTAGTTGTTCTGTTTCTGTCAGTATAATTTAAATTTAACTAATTTCTGTCCATCTTCGCACCTGCTAGGTCTGAGGCACAACTCGTAAACAAAATTGTGGGTGATGTTTTGAAGAAATTGAAATCATCAGCAAAAAAGAACCAACACCCCTTTAATCAATTTTCTGTGTTTGAGGGAAAAATAGGAAGGGCAGTAAAAGCGCCACGTGTCGACCAATGGAATGATTACAGCACAATCTGGGTACCCCGCACAAATAGAAGTACCCTGCACAATATGAGGTACCCCACACAAATAGAGGTACCCCACACAAATAGAGGTACCCCACACAAATAGAGGTACCCCATACAAATAGGGGTACCCCGCGTAGTAGGGGTACCCCACGTACCCCGAGGTACCCGGCAAAGCGGATGCAGGAGAATCCTCCGAAAATATCCACCATGAGAAACGTCTCCGCCTCCTAAAAGATATTATTTGATTTTGTCATAATTAGGAATCAAGAACGTCGTATCAAAAGGGGGGGGACAGCCGCCTGCTACCTCTGCCAAAAGTGAAGGATACAGTCCCAAGGACAGTGGTCCCCAGCCGCCTACCCGACAGCTACTGCAGAGGTACCCCGGACCACTCTCCAGCGCGCGCCGCGTTTCCAAAAGATGAGATACGCCACAAACGTGCAGATAACGGCCCAAAACAAATTATAAAGAGGTGAAAGGACGTTGGCCAAAAAGGGTACGCCACGTGGCAGCTGAGGTACTCCATATATAAAGGCGCCTAGGTTTCATTCTCCAGCATGCTCTCACGGACCAAAAACACTCACACTCCAAAAAAGAGGTTTTCTTCAACCTTAAACCCTAATTTACAGAGGGCTAGCTAGCTCTCTTGGCCACAAAAGCTTGAGTTTGCTAACTTGAGCGTCGGAGTGTGAACGCCGGGGTACCCCGGCTTCACCTCTAACCTCTATTTCACTGTTTTGCAGGTGTGGAACCTATTTCGAAGGATACCACTCTCAGTTCTAAACCTTTCACCATTGTTACCACTCTCTCTCCCTTTCTCACCTCCCTCGAATTTCAGTTACACCGCACCGCACACAACATACTAGTGAGGTACCCCATCTTCCCATAAAAAATATAAATTCATTGTTCAAGATTGATTTTGGATTTTCTTGCCCCAAAATCTGTTGAAAACATTCTGTATTCATTCAGGTTATATTGTCTTATAGGTTTTTATTATATAGTTCTTTTCTCCAATCCGTTCAGTCTTGTAAGTCAAGAAATTGGGATGAGAATAGCAAACAATAATAAATGGAGAAGGAACATTTTTTTTTTTTTTGGCTTAAGTCTAGTGTAAGAGACAATGAATTGTTTAGAAGGAGTCAAGAAACATACTGAGTTAATTATTTTATTTAATTTTTATATAAGAATTTCTCCAATATTTTTAAAATCATCATTTTATTGTCTCAAGACGTAAAACCCTATTAAACCCAAATTTAATGAAACTATATAAATTTTGAATGTTTGAGGGAAAAATAGAAAAGACAATAGAGCGCCACGTGTCAACCAATGGAACGATTCCAGCACAATCTGAGGTACCCCGCACAATCCGAGGTGCCCGACATGACTGGAGGTAACCCGCATAAATAAAGGTACCCCGCACAATTAGAGGTACCCCACACAAATAGAGGTACCCCATACGAATAGAGGTACCTCATACAAATAGGGGTACCCCGCGTAATAGGGGGTACCCCACGTAACTCGAGGTATCAGGCAAAGTGGGTGCAAGAGAATCCCCAGAAAATATCTGCCATGAGAAACCTTTCCGCCTCCTAAAAGATATTCTTCGATTTTGTCAGAATTAGGAATAAAAAACGTCGTACCAAACGGGGGGGACAGCCGCCTGCTACCTCTGCCAAAAGTGAAGGATACTGTCCCAAGGACAATGGTCCCCAACCGCTTACCCGACAGCTACTGCAGAGGTACCCTGGACCGCTCTCCAGCACACGCCACATTTCCAAAAGATGAGATACGCCACGAACATGCAGATAACGGCCCAAAAATTATAAAGAGGTAAAAGGACGTTAGCCAAAAAGGGTATGCCACGTGGCAGCTGAGGGACTCCATATATAAAGGCGCCTAGGTTTCATTCTCCAGCATGTTTTTCACTCACCATTAACACTTACACTCCAAAAAATAGATTTTCTTCAACCTTAAACCCTAATTTACAGAGGGCTAGCTAGCTCTCTTTACCACAAAAGCTTGAGTTTGCTAACTTGAGCGTCGGAGTGTGAACGCCGGGGTACCCCGGCTTCACCTCTAACCTCTATTTCACTGTTTTGCAGGTGTGGAACCCATTTCGAAGGATACCTCTCTTAGTTCTAAACCTTTCACCATTGTTACCACTCTCTCTCTCCTTCTCACCTCCCCCGAATTTCAGTTACACAGCACCACGCACAATAAACTAGTGAGGTACCCCATCTTCCCAAAAAATATAAATTAATTGTTCAAGATTAACTTTGAATTTTCTTACCCCAAAATCTGTTGAAAACAATTGGCGCCATCTGTGGGGAGACGCACAAAATGCCTCCTTCACGGTTACCAAACTAGTTGTTGTGTGTACTCTAATACATGGCGCCTGACGTACCTCTTGAAGGTTTAATGGGGGATCCTATAAGGATGAGAGATGACAGTAGCAGTGAATGTAGTGGTCCCGCGAGAAGGGTAGCCCGCATCAGTAAGGGCAAGGGTGTCAAGCAATCGACAGGTGTTCGCCAAGAAGAAGAACCTATTTTGCACAAGCGTTTTGTGGATCTTGCCCACGCAATACTTAGGGCGGTCGGATCTCAGGCACCCGAAAGTTTACTTCCACCAGTGACGCTAGAAGCTCCACCACCTCAAATGCACGACCAAGCTATGGTCAGAAGATGGGTACCCGAGGCCAGCAGGTCAAAGCCTAGGCCATCGGGTACCCGTTTTAAGTTTCAAACCATGGGCTCCTTCGATGAGCATTCTACCGCCTCTTGCAATTCCCGCAGTAGCTAGGGTACGAGGTGTGCAAAGCGTACCCATGAGGATCTCCATGAGAAATTAAACACCAAAAGGGCTTCTCAAATGGCGGCGACATCATCGGGTACACCGAGGGTACCCCTCGAATTTGTGGAAAAGATGGAGAACTTGGAAGCTCAAGTGAAGCTCCTCTCCGAGAGGCAAAATATCACAGCTGCTCCAACGCCAATGACTTACCAATCACCATTCACTATGGAGATTAAGACGACAGCTCTCCCCGAGGGGTTCGCCATGCCTCAGATACCCCAATACTCGGGTACCACTGACCCCTCAGAGCGTGTTGAGCTATACCGCGACTAAATTGTTATCCGAATTTACTAAAGAGTTTTCCTACGCTTCCACTCAAGATAGGGTAGCCTCCAAACTTGCCTTTATCAAGAAAGGGGAAGCCGAGCCTTTGGTGGAGTATGTAAGTCGTTTCCACCAAGAGGTGCTGTGAACCAGAGCATTTGGAAACCAATCCACATTGACTCATTTTGGGAAAAATTTACGGTTGGGCAAGTTATGACGTTCTTTTCAAACTAGGCGTCCACTTTCATATGGGGAAGCCCGTTCTCGGGCGTTGCAGTTGGTGGAGATGGATGAAAAATGCCAATTAAAGCCCCAAGAAGATAAAGCCGATGTTACAAAGAACAAAAAGAAACCCAAGCAGGTGGAGGCCCCAATACCACGGGTACCCTGAGCACGGAGCCCTCCACGGGCTGCCCTGCGGGGACGAGGGTATAACGCTCAAGGTATCTCAAGGGTACCCCAACCTCCAAGATCTCCACCATTGGATCAGCGAGAGCCACTACCGAGGCCTCAGTACAAATCTTACCACCCACTGAATCGATCTCCAGAGCAGATCTTCTACCATATTCGGGATAGCGGCCTCCTCCGTCCTCCTAAGCCAATGAAGAAGCACCCCAACATGAAGCGTAGTCTGAAGTATTACGAGTTCCATGAGGACTTTGGTCACAGCACAGCCAAGTGCTTCACCTTGCGAGAGAAAATTGAATCTTTGATTCTCAGCGGGTACCTCAAAGAATTTATTGCTGGCATGAGAGAAGCTCAGAAATCCGCGAAGCAGGATAAAGGCAAGCGGGTAGCTGATGGCAGTCCTGAACGAGAGGTACCCCCTGAACACAAGAAAGGCGTGTATGTCCGGATGATCATGGGCGGACCGACTTTAGCGGGCCAATCCAGGAGGGCTATCAAAAGCTATGGTAGATTGCTGTCGATAACCACCAATATTGGCAGAGAAGTCAACATTAATGAATGGGGTACACTAAAGGTACCCCACCATCCCCCGCCTATCTTTTTACAGAAAAAGATGCGGAGGGCATCTCGTACCCCCACGACGATGCCTTCGTAATTACGTTGAAGGTTGCCACTGGTAAGGTAGTAAAAACTCTTGTAGATACCGGCAGCTCCGTTGACATCATTTTCAAAAGCGCCTTGGATCAACTATTGATTGAGTCGCCAAAGATCACCCCATATGCAACGCCTCTTATTGGGTTCGCCGGAGATATGGTTATACCAAAAGGCATCATTACGCTGCCCGTTACACTTGGTAAGGTACCTCACTGTATTGTTCATATGATTGATTTTCTTATTGTAGATCGCTTGGATGCCTACAATATTATATTGGGTAGGCCGTTTTTAGTAGCAACTAAAGCGGTGGTATCCATGCACTACCTCGCCATGAAAGTCCCGACCGCCCAAGAAGTGATCACCATTAAAGGGGACCAGCAATCGGCTCGTGGATGTTACACCGTGGTCTCCAAAGTCACTTACCAAATAGCTTCTGATTCGCCAATGAAGGAGTACTCCAGTGGCATCCAGCCTACTCCACATGGATGGTACAATTGTGAGGCACCCCTGGAACGCTGCATTGCTATGGAAATACTACTAAAGGACAGTGTCTTAACCTTTAGTATTTTGCTATTATTTACTTTCTTTAATGTTTTGTGTGATAGGCCAAATGGAGTACCCCAAATACCCTATGTCGGTCAGTTGCAACTTTAGAATTTCTTTAATTCCCAAATGAAAAGGAGAGGAGATCTTGCAGTCTCCCGTTCTCCCAAGGGTAACAAAGCTAAATTGTGTACTGATCAACGCTTTCGTTATCTATAAATGCATTTTCTTTCTTTGCAAGTATGATATCTCCTTTATTTTTCGCCACTTTGATCTTAGAATACGGATTATATTCATTTATCTCCATTAATATACTCTCGCATTTGGTAATATGCAATTCTCGCCATACGCTTGTCAATTATGTCTAACCTATCACAGGACCAGTCAGGGTACCTGATATACCTAAATCGTGACGATCTATGTAAAACCAAGATGGGCAACAAAGTGAACATCCCAGGGGTAGCCTTTCTGCAGAAGCATGAAAAAGCTATCTAGATAAAGAGAGGGAGGGTCAAAGAGGACCCGAGGATGAAGAAAACCGGCATACCCTAGCGGCACGAGGTTTGGCTTAGGTATGAGAACACCACACCTCCGTCCTCGTACTTTTGCAAAGTATGGGGTAAGCTATTCAAAAATTCGGAGAGAACTTCGAAAGAATAAGAAATTGAGAAATTGATTGGTTGGACCAATTGCTCACTTTCAATTTTTGATCGAGATGTCGTGATGATGTTTTGATTACCCATTTGTGGGAAATCCGCCATGGTTGCCGAGGAGGGCATGCACCAAATTCGCTGATCAGTGTAAACCAGCAGGCGCCTGATGTTGAGTACTTGTTAAGGTACCAGGGGTACCCCATTTAAAAAAAAAATTTAACCAACATAACAGTTTAGCCAAGCATTCATTTGTAGAGTAGAAAGAACGCAAAGTACAAGAAGACTCGGTGGCACGGTATCATAACAAATGAGAAGTCCCAATAATACAAAATATCCCAAGAAACCAAAAAAGAAAGAAACAAGGTCCAAATAAGAAAATGTGGATAGATCCGAAAAAATAAGAGCACAGTGAAAAGGCTACACCGAGGGGGAACGCCATCCCCAACATCTGTCTCCAGAGGGCGATCAGCAGAGGACTCCGAGGTACCCGAAATATGAGCAGTCGAAGTATGGGCATCCGAGGCAGACAACTGCTAAAGCGCACGGGGTACCCCAAGTGACCAGGAGGGGTACCCGACCGTGCTTGGGAAGACTTTTTCCTCTCTGCAATTGTCTTCAGAATCGTAGCCTTGTTGATAAATTTCTGCACACGGGGTACCTCCAACTCCGGATCCACACTCCACACCTCCGTCATGATGAGTGAGAATGCATCCTCCGCCATCGTCTTTTGTCGGGATAGCAGATCCCCATTGGTGACCCTCAACTCCTCACAGTCCTTCTCCACCCGAGCTTTCTCTCCCAACAGGCCAGCAACGCGTTCTTGCAGAGTTTTAACTTCTCGAGCGAGCTGATCCTCGCGAGATTGATGGTTTGAAGCTCACTCCTTAACTTGTCGACCTCTGACTGTGCGGCAACATGAGAGTCGAGATCCGGAAGGTAGTGGCTAAGGAGAAAGGATACCTGCGGGTCATGAAAGACATGTTAAACATATGTGTATGACAAAAAGATTAAATAAGTAAAAAAAACGATGAAGGGTACACCCGGGGTACCCCGGGAAAGCCTACCTCTTGGGTAGCCCTAAGTGCTTGACCATAGCGCTAACTTAAGCTCATCTTGTTAGCCTCTTCAGCAACCTCGGAGGTAACATTTTCAGCAGAGTAGTAAAAACAGCGAGGCAAGTGCAAAACCTTCTTGTTGGAAGCCGGGTCTAGATCACCCTCACGTAACTCATCGGGGAAAGCGGAAACTAGCCCGAATTTTCTCTTCTTCGAGCGAGGGGTACCCTTTGACCCGCTGTGGGAGGTACCCTGAGATTTTCTCCTTGGTCCGGGAACTCATGGCGGCCGATAACCTTTCTGGGGTACTGCCGAATTTTGAGATTCAGAAGCACCGCCCACTACTGCTTGGAAAAAGGCGTCGAAAGCGTCACCCACCGATTCTATAACTGCACCCAATGCACAAAAGTCATGTTAGCCGGACACGTATTAAGTACTACAAAAGCAAAAATAGGAAATGAAAAGCGGGGAAGCAAAATAAAGATGCTGCGATAACGGGGTACCCCAGTCCCATAGATAATAATAGGGTATCCCTCGACACCCAAATCATACATGAGTCACCCCCGGGAGCAGGTGGAGGACTTCGGTCAATCAGCCCCGCTCTCCATAATCTACTCTCCTCCAGCATATCACTACCCCTATGTGCACCTCGAAACCTATCAACAAACGTCTTCACCTCTCTCCCCACCTCCTGAACTGGGCATGATCTTTTAGCCCATGTCACACCTGCAAAAGTATAAAGAGCCCAAGTTAGCGAGACAGTCAGGCAAAAGATTATGATAAATAATCATAAGTAAGAGAGACACTTACAGTTTACATTAAAGTCGTGGGGAACCTCCACGGGGTTGCCCTTTTCACCCAGAATCTCTGTCCCCCACCTACCCTCAGTAACAAACCATCCTTTCGGTAACCCTTCTTCAAGGTAGGGTTCCCCTCAACGATGTGGCCATGATCACCCCAATGGGAGAAATAAGCAATGCCGGGACCCTTAGGCTTTTTGAATTGGTAAAGGCCCCTCAACTCTCGAACAGAAATGTCTCGCTTCAAGACCTCCAACCATAACACATGTAAACCTGTAAGCGTCCTCCACCCCGGAAGGGACAGCTGCCCAGGAGCTACCCCCAAGTAACTAAACATTCTCATATAGAAATGTTGGAGGGGCAGGCGGAGTCCTAGGTCAAAGAGGTTGATATGGAGAGCAATCCCATTAGATTTCGGACACTCAAGTCGCTCATCCACATGGGGTACCCTAAGCTGAACAGATGAAGGAATAATGTATTTGGCTCTAATTTGTTCTAAGTCCCCCAAGGTAGCCCTCCTAATGCCTAGGGAAAAAGGGTTGCCAGATTTTGAAGGTGTGGCAGGGAGAGATTTGGGAGGCTGGTCCGAGGAACGAGTGGAAACCTTAGGCTTAGATGGTTTGCTCTTCTTTTTAGGATGGGGGGTTGGCCGTTTATTGGGAAAACGTGGGCTGACACGAGGGATACTCCTAGGGGGAGGGGACTCAGAACGAGAATTACAACTTCTAGAGGAACTGGGGGGGGACTGATCCCCCTCGCTAATGGAGATGTGGGAAGGGGAACCCGCAGGAGGGCTGTCAACCTTACTAGCCCCAACTTTACGTCGCCTCCTCACGGGTCCCACATGTTTCTTACCCATCTACTTTCCCCCAACAACACATCCATAAACCCCCAACAACACATCCAGCAAACCACACGTTTTCCAAACAGCAACATATTCATACCAAGCACCACCCACCACACATCAACCACCAAATGCAAACACCAACAAAAAAAAACAACAAAAACCAAAAATAATTTTTTCTTAGAGTATACAAAATAGCGCCACTGTGAATGCGCCAAAGGAGGAGAAGCAAAAAGGGATACCTGTGATTCACCAATTCAGCAGATCGGGATTGATAATCGCAGCGAAATAAAGCTGCAGGAAACCAAAAATAGTAAGTAAAAAAAAAGAGGAGCTTGGAGATATAAAAAAAAAAGAAGTCAGAATAAAAAAAAAGAAAGAAATAGAAGAGCTTGGATGATAAAAAAAAATAGAAGAAGCTTGGAGATAAAAGAAATAGAGGAATAAAAAAAAGAGGAAGTAAAAAAAAAAGAGGAGCTTGGAGATACAAAAAAAAAGTCAGAATAAAAAAAAAGAAAGGGAATAGCTTGAAAAAAAATGGGAGAAGCCTGGAGATAAAAGAGAGAGAGAGAGAGAGAAAAGCCTCCAGGATGATTTAGAAGAAAAAGAGAGGAGCATGCATAAAAAAAAGAGGCAACAGGATGAGACGAAGAAGCAAAATGGGGGTAGAAGATGGCTTACCACAAGGAGATCACTGCACCACCAGTCGAACGCCGTCGTCACGACCACTGAAACCGCTCGGTAGATGCCGCCGTTACAAGGCCAGCCAAAAAAAAAAGAAGGAAAAAGGAAGATGAAGAAAAGAGAAAGAAAATGAAAGTGATAAAAAAAAGGGGTGTGAAAGTTGCTTGGAAGGGATTAAAGAAAAGACAAATGAATGAATGCAAAAGAGAAAGAAAATGTGACAGTGGGCTGAGAGCAAAGAAAAAAAATAATAAAAGGGAGATGGAAGACGAAATGACAAGAAGAAAAAAGTAGAATAAAGAAGAAAAAGTGGAGATGAGGTGGCGTTGGAATTTGGAGAAAAAGGTGAAAAGTTTTTGGGGATGGCAAAATGAAAGAGAATAAAGGGTGAATGAAAGCGTGCAGAAGGTGATTTATAAAAAAAAAATGTGAAGTTGGTGGTTGAAATGATTTAACTGGTTTTTGAATTTTAAAAAGCCAGAGCAAGGAAGAAGCCACTGGAAGTAATGGGAGATTATGTTGGGATTTTCAAAATAAATGAGAGAAGATTGACACATGTCATGAGTTTTAATTCAACCTGACAGAACACGCTGCCCAAGAAAGGAATTCAGGGATGTTTGTGTGAGATTGGTATTTTCAAAATTCAAACTACATGTCAGACGGCTGCCATTTCCCAAGAAAAATGAGAGAGACACATGAAGAAAATTGTTCGTTCTAAAAAAAAAAAAGCGGGAAAAGGAAAAGACAAAGAGAAGATTTTTTTTTTGTTTGGTTTGAAATACACAAAGTTTAGTCAAGGGAAGAAGCTAAGCAAGGCACCCTCCGGTCCAGCTGCGTCGCCACGTGTCACTCATACAATGAGTTTCTTTTGCCTCCAATACTTCTCGCCAAAAAGAAACTAGGGGGATGTTGTTTGAGGGAAAAATAGGAAAGGCAATAGAGCGCCACGTGTCAACCAATGGAACGATTCCAGCACAATCTGAGGTACCCCGCACAATCTGAGGTGCCCGGCATGACTGGAGGTACCCCGCATAAATAAAGGTACCCCACACAAATAGAGGTACCCCATACGAATAATGGTACCCCATACAAATAGGGGTACCCCGCGTAATAGGGGGTACCCCACGTAACTCGAGGTATCAGGCAAAGTGGGTGCAAGAGAATCCCCCGAAAATATCTGCCATGAGAAACCTTTCCGTCTCCTAAAAGATATTATTCGATTTTGTCAGAATTAGGAATAAAAAACGTCGTACCAAACGGGAGGGACAGCCGCCTGCTACCTCTGCCAAAAGTGAAGGACACTGTCCCAAGGACAATGGTCCCCAACCGCTTACCCGACAGCTACTGCAGAGGTACCCTGGACCGCTCTCCAGCACGCGCCACGTTTCCAAAAGATGAGATACGCCACGAACATGCAGATAACGGCCCAAAAATTATAAAGAGGTAAAAGGACGTTAGCTAAAAAGGGTACGCCACGTGGCAGCTGAGGGACTCCATATATAAAGGCGCCTAGGTTTCATTCTCCAGCATGTTTTCACTCACCATTAACACTCACACTCCAAAAAAGAGGTTTTCTTCAACCTTAAACCCTAATTTACAGAGGGCTAGCTAGCTTTCTTTACCACAAAAGCTTGAGTTTGCTAACTTGAGCGTCGGAGTGTGAACGCCGGGGTACCCCGGCTTCACCTCTAACCTCTATTTCACTGTTTTGCAGGTGTGGAACCCATTTCGAAGGATACCTCTCTTAGTTCTAAACCTTTCACCATTGTTACCACCCTCTCTCTCCTTCTCACCTCCCCCGAATTTCAGTTACACCGCACCGCGCACAATAAACTAGTGAGGTACCCCATCTTCCCAAAAAATATAAATTAATTGTTCAAGATTGATTTTAGATTTTCTTACCCCAAAATCTGTTGAAAACATTAAGTAATATTGTATTACTTTCATCCACCTTCACATCCACTTCACCATCATCGTCACTATCAGAGTTGATAGAGAGTCAAAACGTGGATTAAGAGATTGCACTTTTTATTAGTCGGTAGTGTAGAATAAGTCATTCACTTTAATTGGAGATATATTTATTGTATTTGAGTTTGAAAAAAACATATAATTTATTTATTTTTCCTTAATTTAATCATCTCCAACATTTCATTAGAATTTATCAACAAATATAGGTAAGGTATACAATAATTATAGATTTTACGATGATATAAAAACTATGCGTCTCAAGTTAAAAAAGAAAGTGATGATAAAAAATAATTATGGAAAAATTTAAAGGTTACTTTTAAACTACTCATAATCAATAATTTTATGAATTCTCATGAAATAATTATAATTAAAACATATAAAAAGAATAATGCTAAGATTTCAAAGAATTAAATATTCCCATATTTAGATACCAATGATTGCTGATTTAGGAATGATATATTATTTACTTAATTATTTTTTTGAAGTTCCTCAATAGAACAAAATTTCTCACTACAGTCACCATAGAGTACTATGTACATCGCTTCATTATATATATATATATAGGGAGCCTCTAAGTTACGATCAGTGTATCTTACATTTTTTGTTTTATTCTCTTTGGCAAATATCATATAGGTCCTCTTAATAGTTTTTATTGCCAAATTTTTAAAGTTGTGGATGTATTTGCCTTCTTCCATCCCTCCTGCATCTATTCTTTATTTTTTCTAAGATTTTATTTATTTCCTTAAATATTAATAGATGATTATCAAATTCATATAAATCTATTATTTCAGAATAAACTTCTAGTCCTAAATTTATTATTCCTGACCTTTCTTGTTCTAAAATATCTATTCTTTGATTAATTAAATTTATATATATATTGATTATATTTTCCCAACCTAACATCATATGGTCTATACTATTTGCTAGTTCTTGTATTATATTAACTGCTTGATTCATAATGTTTCTTTTTTATACCAGTAAATTAAGAATTTTATAAATTCGTCTATAAACTTCATTTTCTTTTCTATTAAAATTTCTCCTCCTGTAGTTTCTATAAATCTTTCTCTAAGTTCTTCAGTTAAGTCAAGTTCTATATTTCTTATATTATTTTTCTCGGCCTTAATGGCTCGGATTAAATTCTTTATTTCTTCTTTATTAAATACTTTTAACGTGTATAAACTATCAACTATTGATCTTATTGGATCCATTTATACAGATTATATAAATATAAAACTTGGCTCTGATACCAATTTTGCCTTCGCTTTATTATACTGATATACTAAGTTATTATACTGAGATACTGAGTTAAAATATTACAGAAAAATAATTATATAATGAATCAGATTATAGGATTAATTATTTGACTAAAAAAATTATAGTTCAATTTCTTCATTATCTGAATTTTCTACATCATTAATATAAGATGGGCCAGCTTCTTGGTCTTCATTTTCTATATATGCAAATGATATATCAATCCATTCATCTAATGTTAACATAATTATGTTATGTTTTAGATTATCTATTTCGATATGATTTATTATCTTTCTTTTTATTTCTTGAGGAATATCTAATGAAAACACAGCTAATAAGTCTTCTGTTCTAACAAGCTCTTGTTTACTAAATAAGTATGAGTCTTGTTTGTATGTTCCTAAATTAAAATCTATTATCATAGTATAATCATTATATGTTATTCTAGTACTGGGATCTATCATATATTCTTTGGATTCGCCTAAATAAAATTTATGACTCATATTATAACAAATAATTAAACACTTCCTTTTTCATTAAAATAACATGCTATTCCTCCATAAATCTCATCATTACTGATCATCAACAAACTCCCACCAACAGATAAGAATTAAAAATTATTACCTAACTTCTCCTCTTTTCTTTGCCTTCCAATCTGTTTCCAGTGACCTGCAGCTTGGATGTCCTTACTCCCTCAACGGCCTCCGTGCCTCAACGGGATCAGCGGACTTCATTAGCCTTACTGTATGGATCTTGATTGTCTAGCTTAGAAATGTTGAAGAATTTTAGGTTTCTCTTTTCTTTCTGTAGGGTTATTTGTGTTTGATTAGTGATGATTTGATTTTTGGAGTTTGAGCTCTCGAGTTTAGTTCTTCATTTTTTCAGAGAATTTGAATTGTTTTCAAAGACTGAATTATGGTGAATGATTAGTTCTGAGAGCTCTCTCTTCTCTTTGATATATTTATATCTGCAATCTATTACATTATTGCCCCTGTATGATTAGGCTGATTACATCACTGCTTACGTATTGTTATATTACAATTACATTGCTACCCTTATATTATTGGGTGCTTACATCACTGCTTACGTATTGTTATATTACAATTACATTGCTACCCTTATATTATTGGGTGCTTACATCACTGCTTACATACAATTGCACCATTATTTGTCTTCTTTCTTGATTTCTTATGTCGGGTATCTTTTTATTTTTGTCGGCCATTTTTATGATGAAGTTGTACTTCTTCGTCTTTATGTTGTCCGCCATTTCCATGAGTTGATAGGCCTGCTCCATAGTTTTACTGCTGCTGGGAAAACGCATAGTGCTTATTTCGTTGATGAAATCTAACAACAAATTTGAAGGTGTATGCCCATCCTCGGAAGTGATAAGGATATAATTTTGGAATTTGATAATGGTTCTGAAATTCCTTTTATACAAATCTTTAGCTATGCTCCATATGGCTTTTATTCCTCTAGCTCTTCTTGTTCTGATCCAAGATTCGTTTATGTGTGGAACATTTGTGTATTCTGTCCCAACTTCAATCTGAAAATTCTTTGTAAGGTGGCCTATAGAAATCATGTAAAAAGCTTGGTATTCTACATTCTGGTAGTATTCGGGGCTTATGGTGTAGAATTTTAAATATATTGGCCTTTTTTGGGCGAACCTTGATACCTTTTTGACCAATAAGTCATCAAAGCTGGCTATTTCCTGAAGGTTTATATCTGGATATACTAAGTCTAAATACCCGTATTTTGCTATTCTTCCAACAAGGAGTGGATCTGCTCCTTTTGTAGCAATCATTCTTGGATACATATTTTTTCCAGGTGCTTTGAAAATTCTGTTTTGATAAGAACAAGTGGAATATACCCATGTAGAGAATTGTTTATACTCTTCTTCTTTTGGATTTAGGGGTTTCTCCTCTTCTTCTATGAAAGGAGTGTTTATTTGGATAAACTTTTTTGGAGGATCTGATTTTGGTGACTCAATTTCTATGGAAATGGTTTTATTTGAAACTGAATCAGTAATTGGGTTATCCTCTCTGAAGGGTCCACTACTGCTTCCTATATTTTCAGGTTTAGTGTTTATCGGGCTCGTGTTTATAGAGAGTGCTTTTGTTAGGTCGTCTATGTATGACTCTAACAAATTTACTCCTTTCTCATGAGCCTCAGAAGCTTCTTTCAAATAGTTTATTGCATCAATTATGTCAGATACTTCATTTTTGAGCCTCTGTACTTCAGCTTTTATTTTTCTAATGATTCTATTTTCTTCGGGATTCATTCTCCAAATTCTATGTTTCTGCTCAAAAAATCTGCAAGGAAATTGTTAATTCCTTTTATATGAATAATCTTAAAATTATAATATGACAGATAAGCTTGCCATCTATGCAATCTCCTATACTGAGGTTCATTTGGTAATATTCTATTTACAAGAGAATTTACTTGAGAATTATCAGTTTCTATAATAAATTGCTTTTGAAGTAAAAATAATGAAAATTTCTTTATTCCTTTATATATTGCAAGGAGTTCTTTTTCATGTACTGGATAATTTACTTGTGCTTGGTTAAAAGTTCCGCTAGTATATCTACAAATTTCATTTATATCAGTTTTAAGTATTGCTCCCCAATATAAATCAGATGCATCTGTTTGTATTATTAAGTTATCCTTTTCTTCCGGTAATCTTAAGGTTGGAAGATTTTTACATTCTTCTTTTAACTTTTTTACAGTTTCTGTGTGTTCTTCATTCCATCCTCTAGTATTATTTTTTCTTAATAATTTTTGAAGTGTATTTCTCTTTTTTGATAGATCTTTTATAAATCCTTCTGCATAATTTAAACATCCTAAAAATTTTTGAATTTGTTGTTTATTTTCTAACTTATCTGGAAATTCAGTTATTTTTCTTCCTATATGATTCTGAAGTCTGATTCCATGTTTATCAAGAATCATTCCTAGAAATTCTATTTTCTTATGTTCTATAACTGCTTTTTTACTAGAAAGAACTATGCCTTCTTTGATACATATATTAACAAATTCTTTTAAATGATGTCTATGTTCTTCTAATGTTTCTGAAGCTATTAATATATCATCAACATAGACTATAATATAGTTATAATCTCTAAATATTTTATCCATTCTACTTTGGAAAATTTGTGGGGCATTTTTTAGTCCAAAAGGCATTACTAACCATTCATAATGTCCCTGTGGAGTGCTAAAAGCTGTATAAGGTATACTATTTTCTTCCATTTTTATTTGCCAAAATCCCGATTTACAGTCAAATTTTGAATAATAAGTTTTATTTTTCACTAAATTTATTAAAACTTCTTTATTTGGGAGAAAGTATCCATCAAATTTTGTATATTTATTTAATTCTTTGTAATTTATTACCATTCTGGCTTTTCCTCTAACCTGTTCTGCTCTTTTCCTAACCATAAAGGCAGGACTATTATGTGGACTATTACTATTTCTAATAAGCTTTAAATTTAATAATTCTTTTATTTGAATTTTAAATTCTTCTTTATCTTCTTCAGTATACATCATAGGTTTTAACCTTATTATTTTATTTTCAATTAGTTCTATTTTTGCTTTGGGATGGTCTGGTTTCCATAATGCTAATGGATTTTCTTTATAAACTTGCTCGAGTTGTGATTTTATTGTTTCTAATTGTATATTATAACTTTGTCCTTTTTGTATTAAATAATATTTTTCATAAATATACTTATCACCACGCTGGGCTGGCTGAACTCGGTAAGGTTTAAACTCGCGAGGGATACGAAGAATATGATTACAAGGTGTTTTTAAGGTAATCATGTAAGGAGTTTGTTGATAATATTGGAACTGTTGTATAAAATCATTTCCTAAAAGAATATCACAGTCCATATTGGTATATTGAAAGATTTGATTAATACGTACAATCTTACTTCCTAATAATATTTCAAAGTTTAGGATAGATTGGTTTATATGTTGTTTATCTCCTGTAATTCCAATAATTTTAAACTTTCCATTGGATTCCCATTTATTGGATAAAAAGTCTTTCATGATAGTTATTTCACTTCCTGTGTCAATTAAGGCACAAGTATCTATATCTTTTTCTGTTATATTTATTTGTATATACACAGACATAGGGTATTTTATATAAGCTTGTTTTAACATGTTTCACATATTATTTTCTGGCCTTGTATTAAGAAAGTTATTTTATTTGGTTCAATCTTGTAATACTCTAAATCATTTAAAAAACTATTACTTAATACTATATGTTTTTCTGGATCTGTAGCCATAAATGAGTCTATATAACAGGCTACGATTATTCTTAGTCCTTCTATTATTATAGGGACTTTAACCTCTTGTTTGCAGATATGTTTATTTCCATTGAAATCAGTATATTCGTAAGGGATTTCTTTTTCTTTTACTAGGAGTCCTTTATTTTTAATATGTTTCATATAATTATGGCTTGTACCAGTGTCTAATAGTATAGGTATTTTTGTTGTATAGTCTATTCCATTAAAGTATTGCCCAAGTATTTTTATTACATTGTTTGTTGGTACAGATTTGACTATTTGCTTATCAGTACTTAGTCTTCTAGAAGAACTTCCTCTTACTAAGGTTCTTCCAGCAAAACTTATAGGGATTATGGAATTTTCATTATTATTATCTAAAAATTGTTTTCTATCATCTATGTTTAATTCATAGTTAATAGGAATTTTATAATCTTGGATTACTGGTTCTATAAATGTTGCAATATCTTCGCAATCTTTATTTATCTCAATATAAGGTTTATTGCCATATATTTCTCCATAATTTGAATTACAAAAACTATATAATGCTGAATAATGTATTGTCATTATTCTATTACCTTCTTTCATTAAATTCCTTTTTAATAATTTAAAATGTAAACTTAATGTTTCATCTATATTTTTATCTTTTATATGTACACAATATCTAGGGTGACAAGTAAATAATAATTTAGTATAACATAAGTTTCCTTCTATTGTTCCAAGATGTCCTATACTAGGATCTGTAAATCTTTGATCATGTAATGATAAAACTATAGGGCTATCTATTCCTTCTTTAAAGAGTGATTTTATTAAAATTTGTATTTCCGCTAGGTATATATATTGAATCTTTTCTTTAGTTGACTCATTTTTTATTTTTCTTAGTGCTAAGTCTATAGATCTTTTATTTATTAAACTAAATCTAATATTTCCTTCAGCTTGTGTAATTGTGACAGGTTTTTCTTGTTCATAATATTCGTGTAATATTATTCGTTTTCTTTTAAACATGTCTCTAAATCTATGGATTATTCCATATTCTGGTTTTTCCATATTTAATTTTAAAAGTTTATTATATTTTTCTTTGTTAAAGGTTGCAATAAGGCTATATCCACTCTTATTTTCTTCTTTCTCAATCTCATCTATTTCTTCTATTATTTCATTGTCTACTAACTCTTCTTTATTCTGACTCATTTTCTGATTTTAATACCATATAAACCTCTCTTCCTTCATAATCAGATAAATTATTTATTTCTTCTAAATCACTTTCTATATTATAGAAATCTTCTGCTAAAAGTCTAACTTTCTTTTTCGTACAATCTGTACTAATGTGTCCCATTTCTCCACAATTCCAACATTTCCATTTAGATTTATCTAATATTTTTCTTTGGTTTTTATATTTTCTTTTATAATATGTTCTTCCTGGTTTTTTATATTTTCTTTTAAAGGTATTATATTTCTTATATTTTTTCTCTTTTTTATAACCCTTTTTATGTCTTTTGTGTCTTTTATTAGGGATATAACACCCCCACTGGGTAGGCATTTCCGTCTTTTCACAACATATTTTTGTTATGTTTTTACTCTTTTTTATTAATCTCCTTTGAATGCATATTTCACTTAATCTTGTGTTTAAGAATCTTATTCTAGCTCCTAATGTATCGGGAAGTCTATTTTCACTATTATTAGTGTGTTTTTCATATTCATTAATGAAATATCCATTCCATGGGTATGGAAGTTTTGAATAGTATAAATTTTTATAAATATTTTGATCTTCATGACTCATAAATTGAGTATAATAATATTTAGAGAATTCACAAGTATATTCTTTTACAAAACACATATTACAAAGCGTTAAGTTTATTAATTTTATTCTGGCATCTAATTTATCATGTTTTGCTTCTGTTTCTGAATTTTGTAACCAATCTTCTCCTAGGAATTCACTGGCAATATATTCTATTATTCTTTCAATTCCTAATCCTTTACTTCTTCCTAGTGCTATTTTGGTTGAGTCTCTTATTAATTTCTGTGTATCTTCACTTAATCCTTTCCACCAATTAAATACATTTCCTGTAAAACTTGCTATTAGAATATCTGCAAATATATTTATTTTTTCTTCATCTGTTTCTACATTCCAATCTTCTCTAGAACCATTAAATATAAAAAATAATTTCATTTGCATTCCCCATTCTACTAAAGCTTTTCGGGGATCTGCCTTGCAGTTTAAGTCTAGAAATGTACCTGCATTGCTTATTGGTACTAAATGGTCATTATTGGGTTGGTATTCGTTTTTCCAAGGGGTATTTTTAACAGGTGGATAGTACTCAAAAAATGGTCTATTTTTCTTTTTATTTGTTTCATATCTATGGCTTGGTTCTCCAATATCAGGTTTTAATTATGGACCTCCAGCAACATTCATTTTTATGCAATATTCTTTTTCAAAATCTTCTAAGTCACTAAGGTTTATATCACTAAATTTTTTTGTTAATTCTTCTACTGTATTTTCTGTCATTCTGAATCACTTGGTGTTGCTTGTTTAATTTCTAATTTTTCTTTACCTTTTTCTTTAATTTTTAATTCTGCTTTTAATTTTTCTGTTTCCTCTAAAATTTTTGGGTATTGGGTTTTTATAAACCAATCATCATAGCTTCCTGTTTGTGGTTTTACAGTAGCCTTTTTAAAACTTGTTCCAATTATTCCTGATTTTAATATATCAAATTTTTCTACTCTTTTATTTTTCTTTTTATTTATTTCTATTGTGGCCAATTCTATCTTCATTTTTCCTATTTCTTGTTTAATTTCATTCATTTCTTCTTTAAGAGTTAAAAGTATTTCTTTTAATTCAAATAATGTAGTTTCCATAGAGTTCAAGGGTATTAAAAGATATTTTCCCTCTTGAATGTATGTTACATGCAACGTAACTTAGTGTAAGCCATATATATATATAGTCTCTGATTGACTATTTTTTTATTTTACCTTAAATAAATCTCTTATATTTCCTAACTAATATAATTATTAATTTTTACTTATCACAAGAAGTGGAAACATTAAAATGAAAATGCCTAATCATAACGCTTGAAATTTCCCTGAACTTGCACGCAAAACGACGCAAACGAGATCAATCAGGTGGGTTTTAATACTGATTCTGGCAATATGTCCACCTTTAGACTAATTACAAACCCTTCAAAACAACAGCATATCATAACTTGTGATATCGGAATCTGCCCAGCCATGAAAAATTACTATAATTTCTTGGGTATCATCTAAAAGTGTCAAAATTGTTACACATGCTGAATTGCCTTTATTTGTGATGAGTATGCGGGGGGCATTTGAGAAGCTCGTAGCAGATACTCGTATGAGAGGGCAAAGGTCGGGCCATCACATGTGGTTGCAAGAATTGAGGGTTTCTTCGTATATTTTGTTTTTGTGCAGTCTCTTGAGTGCAACTGTGTGCAGCTTAGTAGCGTTTCATCTGTTGACAAGGCGTGCCTCCAGTAGGTTGGTACAAATAAAATGTGGATGAAGCTCTGGATATAGACCGAGGTAGGGTGGGTTATAGCACTATGATTTGTGATAATGATGAACATGTTATGGCTGTGGATGTTGAATATAAAAGTGATGGACTGGCTATGATTGTGGGTGTTGGGCGAGGTGTTTTTTCAGATCATCTGGATAGTGCACGGGTTAAAACACTTTCTTTTGGTTATGACTTGGCTTGCCTATTTTCTCCCCGTTTTTAAATTTTCCATTGCATGCCCATAATCTCAATCTGTTCGATAAAAGTCCTCAAAGAAATATTTATTAGCGATTCATTCTCTTTTTCTCTTTAACTGACGTGAAATTAATGGGTTCTGGGGTGAACTCAATTAGTGGAGAATTATAGGAGACAAGGTCACGGAGAGGCACTGCTGGAAGCAGCAATTAAGAAATGCAGAACCAGAACTGTGCTCCCGTTAACGCTTCATGTTGATCCTTTGAGAACACCCGCTTTGAATCTCTACAAGAAATTTGGTTTCCGAGTTGATACCCTCATCCAAGGTTACTACTCTGTTTCGTTTTGTAATTATTGTGTCTCTTTGATTCTGATTGAGTTTGGTATGAATTTCCAAACTGTTCATTTAATTTTATTTATTTTCTAGTTAAATATACAATTTACTTCCTCCAAATACAAAATAATTATAAATATATAATCTAGTCTAATTCATCCAATCTTATTTCATGCTGTTTAATCCTGTCCAATATGTTCCATTGTGACACACACACTTCTGTTGCAAGAATTTTGCATTTTACATTATCGTTTTTAACTTCCATTTGTATAGTTGGATGATACACTAAAGATTGTTTATTTTGATACTAATTCCTGACATATTTTTCTTTTGTATTGACGATTGGATTAATTTGGAGGATTATGCATGCAATGCTGAGACAGTCAATTAGAGGCTTAGAGCTGCTGAGGTTAGCAAGTAGCTCCTTCCAATTTCTTTGATTTGATGTGTTGGGGGCTGATTAGCAATTGTTGTTCCTAAAGATTGAGATCTAATGTTCGAGAAAATGACTCGACGAAAAAAATTCTATCTTTATACAAATTTATGGTTTCTTCACTTAATACGTTGTCTTGGTTGATTAGTAATGACCTTACTAAAGCATCTTATGAGTTTTTTTTTTTTTTTTGTCCTCACTTATTGATTTTGACTTGGTCGAAAATGTCTTGATAAAAATAATTAGCGTTTCGGAGAAACAAGGAAGGTCAACATTGTTTCATACAACTCTTTATTTTTCTCCTTTTCTTGGTTCATGACCAATATTTTTCCTCTTAACACAAGAGCAGATATTAGACATTTGATTCTGTTCAGTCTCAAGTCTTTTATCAACCGGTGGCAATACAGAAGGATGGATTTTAAACTAATTTGGAGTTTCTGTCTCCCTGTGTTAAATAATTGCATGTTCCAGCGGTTGGATTTTGATGATTTTACTTTAAATAAACTCCTCAAATACGAAACTTAAAAATAAAAAATTCCTTGTTCTTCTCATTATTTCACATTTTCTGCTATTTGATGGCAAGATGAAGAGTGCAGCTAGAGTAGTCCTTCAGGGCACTGTTTTTAATTTGTAATTAGGTAAACAATTTTGAGATGGATATGCTTTTGAGATTTGAGAGTTGTTGTACCAACAAAATTCAGACGGCTGCATAGGGAATGCGATTGATTAAATTATGGCAATGTATTAGAAAAGGCATTTATTTTCACAAACAGGAACTTCCTCCCCTGCTTTGAGGAATCCATTTGGTGCATCAATTCCTGAAAAATACAGGCGGCACACTATTGAAGTTTCATCATTATATATGATTTTTGCATAAGAGAATGAATGTTGCAATTTATCTGTTCTTTGTTTTATCTAGGAACATAAAAAAATTAGGAGCATGATAGAGTGTTGGTGATTATGTATTCTCTGCAGAAAGAGTAAGTTGGATGGATTCAGTGGGTTAGCACTTTTTTTTATTTCCATATCATCAATACCTCGCTCATGACCTGCCAAGTGTGTCAATGTTCCAAGGCCGCCTGAAATATCAAGTCATTGTTCTGATTGTTAAGGGGATCTAAGAGGGTCCTGGTTTGCTTGTTCCGGCTAAGATGGCTGAGATGGCTTTACTTGTCGGATTCCACTATGCTTCAATCGTTACCAGGGCTTCCACTGCATTTGATAACGACGCAAGTAATTGCAAGCGGCTCCAGTCATTGCCAGAGCTTCCATCATGTGTACAAGGACTAGATGCATCCATTCTGCAGACACCATCCAATCACACCCGTGTAACACTTTCGAATCGCATGTTCCCGGCGAAGTTAACATTTGCTAATTGCCTGAAACTGAATGAAGGTATTTGGGCATATCGGCAACAAACAGTTCAGCATATGACAATTGCATCACTGACACTATTCTGTGAAAAAAACAAGCAATTCTGTTTCTCTGTCTCTCTCCTGAATTAAATCTGAAATCACGATCTCAATTTTACATGATTTTATTTTTGTTTCAATCAATCTTTAGGATCTTCAATAGATTTTGCTCTGTGTGCTGTTATTGAATTTGAGTTTTGAGGAAGATTTTATTCTCCTGCAATTTATTTCGGAGTGAGTTGTAAATTCGGTTCTGATCATTTTTGCCAGTTGGTTAACGAGCGTTAACTCCGATCAAGTCATCATGGGGCTGCAGTTTCATTTGACTTCTTCATCCGCTATTAGTTGGTTATCGGAAAAGGTCTTCAAAAGGTGAAATTTTATGGGGGGTGAGTCCAGTTTATGCAAACTTGACGCCTTTACTCTCGAATTTGGTCCCGGGAGTGAAGACGCTCATGGTAATGCTGACAGCGCTGAAACCACTGAAAGTGTTGGTGGACATCACAAGGATGAAGTGGAATCAATTCGGAGAGAGCAATTCGACGGTCCTCGACGGCAAACTTCACTCTGTTTCCTTAACAGAATTTTTCGAGCGTTTTCTACAATGATTATCAAGTGATAAGCTTAGATTTCTACTCCACCTATCAAAATAAATCCAACTTTAAGTTACCTACCCTAGTTTCCCTTTTTATAATGCTTTTGAAATTGAAATTTCTTTCTTTCTTGTTTTATTTTAAATCTGAATAAATTCTTTTTATTTGATTTTTTCAGAGGACTTGGATATACTTAAAAGAAAAAATTGCCGGGATCGCCCTTTTCTACAATAATACATAGGACCAAATAAAATCTCATATATCGAATTCAATTTTTTCCCCCCAACAGACTTTGACTTTCCGAATTTAGTTTCCATTTAGAGATTAAAATCCTAGTTGATTTTGGTTTAATCAGTAATCCTGGCTTAGTCAAATGTCACCTTTCTCAGACTCAAACAAAAAGACATTTTCTTTATTCTGATGGTTATAATGGGTACTTCATAGATCATGAAACAATTTATAATCAAAACTCCGTTGTTGGAAGAATTTCTTTTCCACTAGAAAATTGTGAAAAGAGTTATCCAGTTAGGATTTATGGATCTTGTAATGGTCTAGTGTGCTTGGGTAATTATGAGAGTTATAGAATTCATGCGTACGGTTCCTTTTTGGTCATGAATCCATCCACCAAAGAGTGCAAACAAATACCAAATCTACATGGGTTTGGTTATGCTGAGCCTACTCATGACTATAAAATTGTAAAATTTTGTAGTTGTAAAAACATTGTAAATGTTTTCTCTATGAAAAGAAATTCTTGGAAAAATATTGAACATGATTTTCATTGGAGACATGCATCTGATATTCCAGGTGCTTCAGTCAACGGGGCTATTCATTGGGTTTTTGATAATGACAAAATTGCTGCATTTGATTTAGTGGAAGAGAAGTTCAAGACCTTGCCCCTTCCTGATGTTATCATAGACGTTTCTATGTGTTTACTTAAAGTTCTTGAAAGCTATCTTCTCTTATATCATGAACTTGGAAGTCAAGAGTTTTGGATTATAAAAGAATATGGTGTACAAAAATCTTGGAGTAGAATTTTGACTGGATTTCCACTCTGCTACCTGAAGCCACTATACTACTTGAAGAACAATGAAATAATGTTAGGTTTAAATTTCGTGACATTTGTATTCTATAATATAAAAGATGGTACGGTTAAAGGCTTTAACGATTGAGGGCTTTTTGTAAAGCACATTTTCCATTGACGTGCACATTGATAGTCTTGGCTCGCGGACATTATTGTTGTAACTATCAATATACAATTGAAATATCAATGATTTGTTAAAAGTTCAATACCAATTTCATGATCCAATCTAATTATATTTGTCCAAGCCCAAGTTCAAAGCCCAATCCATGGAAGATTCAAGAATTGTGAAGGAAATTAGAGATTTCTATTCAAGAATTGTGTAGGGAATTAGTAGGGATGGCAATGGGGCGGGTTGGGGGTGGGGATGCCTACCCCATTCCCCACCCCATTAAAAAATTTTGCCTCCATTTCCCACCCCATTTCCCAATAAATTTAGTAGGTTGGGGATGGGGAATCCCCACGTGGGGAATGATTCTCCCATCCCCACCCCATTCCCCATTTACTTATTTTATAGTATATATAAAAATATGATTTTAGTAAATTAAAAATTATAAACTTAAAATAAAATTATCACCATATTATAAAGTATTTAAATTTTTTTACAAAATTTCTAAAAATTTGAAACAATATCTTAAAATGATATTAAAAATGAAAAATATTTTAAGAGAGTAGCATCTTAAAAGAGAAAAAAAAAATATAATCATATTTTAAAGTTGAAAAATATTGTAGGGTTTTCTTTTATTCATCTTCTATTTATATTACATAAAAATTAAAAAAATTATTAATTGACATTATAGTTGATAAAATAAAAATTATTAAATAAGAATTAAACATATTTATATATAATGGGGATTGGGGTGGGGGTGGGGAGTGCAATACCAAACCCCACCCCATTAACAATTTGGGGATTACATTTCTCCCACTCCCCACCCCATTCCCCAAAAATTATTAAAAAATTTCCCCATTTGGGGTGGGGCTCCATGGAGCCCCAAACCCGTGGAGGATTTTGCCATCCCTAGGAATTAGAGATATTTCTAAAGCTAAAAACATATGATAAAAATACTGATATTGAAATCTATATATTTCTTGAATATTTAGAGATATTTATAAAATGTGGTTGTCATATTTTTTTGTAATTTAAAATTTGTGTGATTTGCATTTGTTGTAGGTTACTATAAATACCCTAAACTCTTTGTTATAGGCATAGAATTAGAAGAGAGAAAGATAAATGAGTGGTTCTCTGGTAAAATATCAACAAAGGCTTTCAATTTAGTAAAATTTTTCTGTTGCTGAAATAGTTTTAGTTATGAGCAGTTTAGTCCTCCTCTGTTTTCAATATAGTTCTTTAGAATTTCTTAGCAACCTGTGCTTCTTGTTCTCGCAACAATTTCTGTTTGAAGATGCCAAGCAAATGACTTAAAAGGTCAACGGTAGGAAATTATTTAAAATTCTACTGGATGTTATTAATGCATTAATTAATTGTATTACTTTTGAAGTATTCTAGAAATCCTTTTGTGGTAGATAAAGAAAGCAGTACTCCAATCATTTCAATAACCTCAAATCTAAAGAAGGGTAATCTTGGAATAGAATAAAAGTTTGATAACTTTTAAGTGAAGAGAGGTTTATGAGATCAATTGATCAAAAGCGGGCCCAAATTCCAATATCTCCACTCCAAGATTAAATTTTTAACCCATTAATTATTCTCCTCCCATGAGAGATAATCGCTATAACTGAATTTATGGACAATGATACACCCACAACGATTTGTACCAACAATGCTGTACAAAATAATGCAGCAAATGAATTAAAAACTTGGTAGGATTCTCATGATTTATTTTATTTTATATATATATTTATTAATCAATTACATCTGGCCACATTAATTTGTCCAAAATAGTTTGTGCTTTTTTTTTTTTTAATGATTGATGGCTTTCAAGAAAATGTAAGAAAAGATTGTGTTGAACTATTTGTTGAGAGCATGATCTCACCCAATGGCAGAACAAACTTCCTAGTAAGTGAAGGTATGAATAATAATTAACTCTTTTCTTTCTCCCTTTTCAATTGGTACTATGTTTAAACTGACATCATTAATTAACTAAAAGATTCCTTATGCTGTTTTTCGGGGCATTGGATTTTGAAATTAGTGCCGGGGCGGTGGAAGGCAGAGTTAAGAAAATGGAGAAAGTCACATGATTAGCTATTACGGCATTTCACAAATCATATTGATTGTTGGTTGTTACATAATTATTAGCAATCTTTTTCCAGCGGCTACTGATGCTATCCTTCATCATCAATACTGAAAGACTTGATGACATCCACGAATTGTTGAAGAAGTCATTGTTCAGAAGTTACTTTATTGTGTATTACTATAGCTCTGCACCTGCACCGTGTCAATTGTTGCTGCATGTGATACTTGCTTGTCATATAGAATCAGTTTGTCTGGATTTCCCAAGTTGTTGGTTATTTGCGCAAGAATTTGCGTTAAAAACCGAAGCAAAAATAAAAGTTAGATCTATGGCAGAGCATAGCAGCGAAGCCATAACAGAGCGATTGTTGTTCCAGCCATTATGTTATTTGAGCAGCAGTGTCATAGCGTTAGCTTCAGATAAGGTACCAACAATTCTTCTTTGTTCTTTCTAGTCTAATTAATTAATTTAATTATTTCATCATCTTATACTGGCAAGAATGCCTAATTGCTGCTTTTGATTTTAGAGGAAACTATTGAAGTTCATAAGCTTACCCCTTCCAAAATCGAAATGGGACATGAAACTATTTTGTTTGTAATTTTGGAGGGTTTTTCTTTCGTATCAACAATTTATTCTCGTTTTTTCTTTAATCTTTGGTCTTTTGTAAGCACTGTTATTTTCCATAATCCTCGAATTTACCTAATTTTTTATCTTAGTGCCATTTATAGGTCCAAAACAATACAAATACTCATAAAAGTTTCAATTGGGAACTCTGGGATTATTCTTAATCCACAAAGTATAAGTCATTAGAGTTCAAACGTTAAATACAAGATTTTTTTTTTACCAATAATCCCTTGGTTGGGTTGTTCAGCTACTCCTCTCTTTTAAATCTGAGGTGAAAGAAGATGGAGGAGTCAAGTCATCTCAGTGAGAGTATTTTCTTTAAACTCTTAGGACCCTAGTAGCTTATTCTGATTTCTTTCTGATTAGGATTAATTTTTTTAATTGCAATTATGATTTAGAGTTACAATTAGGTTAAAATTATGATTGTGTTGAGCTACCATAAATAAGTGGTTCACATCATATTTTCAAGCAAATAGTAATAAAATTAATTCCAATCCCTTGTTAATTCTTTTACCTCTCTGATGAATTCTCCACTTCTCTAAATTTTTAATTCTTCCTCTCTCTCTTGAATTTCATAATCAAACCCTAAAAACCTCTCTGATGAGTTCTCTCCTCTTCTTCTCTAAATAATCTAATGAAGCAAGACGACCAATAGAAATTAAATTTCTAGAAAATATGGGTACATAAAATGTGTTTTCAAGGTCTAAATAAAAACTAGATCTTAAAACCAATCTAAAAGTTCCCACAACCTCAACACTTGATTGCATCCTGTTTCCCGAATGGATGCCTTGATCATCTGCCTTCAGTTTCCTTAGGTTGAGAAAACCCTGCATGATATTAGCAATGTGAGCTGTATTACCAAAATAAACGCACCATGTATTATTAGGGATAATATGATAAATATGACATACATGAGAGATAGATTTACATTTCTTTACTAGTCATTTTTTATATTAATTTTTGGCAATTCTTCTTCATGTGTCCCTTTTTCTTACAAAAGAAGTACTGATCTTTCTTACCGAATTTCCTTATTGGCATTTGCTTCTCCTTATCCTTGGGAATACTTTTACCCTTTTGGTTATTTTCTTTTACATGAGTAGTTAAATAGTCACTTTCTAACTTCTCATGTTTCAATCTCTCTTATTCTTGAATACATATAGTAAAAAATTCAATAGCAAACTCTTTATGTGTGTTTTATGATAGTTTCTTTATTCATTTGGAAGAGAATTGAGTATGAAATGAAACAAAAATGACTCAGACATTTCTACCTCAAGTGTCTTAAGTTGAGTAGCAATATCCCTCATTTCCATTATATGCTCTCGCACACTGTTAGTATTATCAAGCTTCACGCCTGAAAGTTTTTGCATCAAAATGCTTGCCAATGCCTTATTAAGACTTACAAATTGTTCCTCAACAGCTTTTATAGTATCCTTAGCTTTAGTGCATTGTGGGATGAACACCTAATGCTTTTGCTAACACGAGATTGCATGATATCAAACTTAAGCAATTGGATTGCTTTCACTTTTCATATGCATCTTTTTGACTTTGCGTACTTGATTCCATGGGGATAGGTGGTTCATCCTCACAAAGCGCCAAGTCAATATCCATGCACCCCGAATTTAGGAGAACTCTTTTTCCATTCACAAAAGTTATCACCACGTACCAAAATAAAAATTCCACACCTATGGGCACAGGAAATTCTAACTTTGATGCTCAAATTACCATCTTATTCCAATTAAATCTGTATAATAATTATTTCCCTTTGGGGCTAAATAATTATAAATTAATTGCAATATGTTCAATGCCTTTCATGTTGTTGAAAGAAAATCCTTTATAACATATGAGTCTATGCTATACAAATAGCATCATATATTTGAAATGCTGTGGCTTCTTTTAAAAATGTGATGACATTACAAAAAAAGGCATTAATAGAACATGATTCCATAACTTTATGCAGATCGTATAATAATTCTCTGGTTAATCTATCATATTTCAAGTATTAGCCTAAACAATACATATTGTATTGCAATTATAAATACAATAATTTCCATAATATACGCATTATTAATGCTTATTCATATATAAATGAATTCAAGCATTAAAATCTTCAACATGTGACACTAATCTAATGTATTCACCATAACATATAAGGTCACGACTATATAGGAAACAGTAAATGGAATGCAAAAATATTATATAGGCAAACAACAAGATCTGAAGGGTGGCTCTGATACCACATATTAGCTTAATAATGATATATCTATTGAAATATAGTATAGATTTTTAACTTAAATAAATTACATATCTCCATCTCCAGCCATTATTGTTCAAGTTAAATTTGAATAATACTTAGAATCTTCTAGCCTATTTCTCTATATAGTTTTTTTATATGATGGGTAACTTATAGGCAAAGATGATAATTGGCTAGACTAGGGACCCGTATTATTTATAATGGACTTTATTCATTTCCTTCCATTAAGAAAGTGAGTAAATTATTCTTATCTTAATTTTTTAGAAATTTAAAATAATTATTATTATCATTATCTCATCATAAAAACATGAGTAATCCTAATTTACCTCAACTTATGGATGTGAGCCATACTAAGTACATGTAACACTTATTTTGAGATTAGCACATCTGCACATGTATTAATTTTAATGATAATATAAGTAACATATTTATTAATTATATTAAGAATATGCATGTAATACATCACACATTGTTCCACGCCGTAAAAGACAAATGAAATGGCTTGACTTAAGTCTTCCAATATGTGAATCTTGCACTTTATAAATTCTAGAAAAGTCAGTTTACAACGTAGTAAAGAGGAGTTCAAACTTTATGAGGTTTGATTCAATTATTTTGATCGTTGATATTCTCAGACTAAGTTGGAATAAGTTGATTCAATTATTTTGATCGTTGATATTCTCAGACTAAGTTGGAATATTCTGATAACAACAATTACGAGAGAATAGAAAGCATTGAAGAGGCCTCTCAAACCCAAGTCCAGTTTTACAATTAATGGTAAAAGCTTTACCCACCATGCCTCATAAAGTAGAGAGATTTTAGATTATCTCTGTTGTACTACACCACTAATTTAATGTATTTACAACATTTGTACATTTGTTTTAGAAAATCATTATGTAATTGGTATTATCACACATGTCATAGATAGATTATGTAGTGATAGAATAGAGATATTCTCAAATCTCTCTAAAAAGTAAGACTTCCAACAACAAAATTTAGGAAAAGACTAATTATGATGAAGAAAAAATAAATAAATGTAAGGGGTTTCAATAAAGAGAGTTGTTTAGTTTTATGGGCTAATTTTTTTTTGGTTGTTTAAAATTTATTGCAAATTAATAACTAATTAAATAATTTGTAATTTTGTCATTGCTGGTTGCAAATATAATATATGCTGATTAATTCTTAATTTCTAACGCACCAACTGATAAATATATAGTAGTATTATGTTATCTAAATTGAGCTATTCAATGCATTTCACAATCTTATTTCTATTTAATTATTCTAGATCCAATCCTGGCCCTTTATCAAAGTAAAAACTGTAATAGAATACGCTCCTAGAATCTAAAGCCTGCAAGTTCACTCGCAAGAAAGACGACGAATTTACGAATTTACTGCATTTGTGCTAGTTTTGCTCCTTGTTTTAATTAGTTATTTATTTACTGCTTTTTTTAAACCATACGTTTCATAAAAACTTATTATAAAAATTGTGACATTGAAACTGCGCCTCGTAAAAGTTGCATTATAATAATTTATTGAGCAATAAAAAATCATCTCAACTTTTTTTCAAGTGATATGATACGCACCGATGAATGATGAGTGTAGTTTTAGTTAATAAAATATTTTGAAAATTGTGAAATTTTATTATTTACTTAATAAGAATCATGTGATGTGAGTGAGATTAATTACTCTGAACTTCTTAAATGCTGAATCCCTTTCCTCTTCCACACTTTCAATTTCCGAGACTGCACAAGGCAATAGCCTTCACCCTCCAAATGGTACTACACATTTATTAAGTTGTTATCTTTAATTTATCCACTAAAATATAATGCTCACTGTCATCTTATAATTCATCATATTAATCCAACATTAAATATAGTTAAACGATTATTGCGTATTTTGAAATATTATAATAATTTTTCCAACATTATGCACATCGACTATACTTTGTCAATTGTGCAAAACAGACGGCAGCCACACGAAGCATCTTTGTCCGCACCGTTGTATTAATTTATGCAATGTTGGCCCAAATAGTTTGGACTTGGATGGGCTTTGCCAGCTATACATTGTGCCAAGCATTTTGGGCCGCTCTACAGATTAGCAATAAAAAAAAAAAAATGATGATATGCAATGCCACGCCACGGTGGCCTCTTGGGGGCTTCACCACCTTCTTAACATTTCCCCACATGGCGCTTCTATTTCCGTTGTCTTTTTGCCTGTTAGAAAGAATCATAGGAAGCTTCATTTCTAATTTTGTATACGTGCTGCATCAACTGTAAGTTGCAACAAGCCACGTGCTATGGGGAGTAACGGAACCGTTACGGAGCTGCAGAGAAACTCAACGAACTGGACTAATGTAGTGGACGAGATTGTGAAGATGGAGAAGAAGATTTTTCCCAAGCACGAATCACTGGCAAGATCTTTTGATGAAGAGCTGAAAAAGAAGAACTCAGGCTTGCTTTATATTCAGATTCATGGACAAGTCGTTGGCTACGTCATGTACGCGTGGCCTACTTCCTTGTCTGCTTCTATCGCCAAGCTTGCAGGTCCCATATCTTCGTCCCCGTTATTAAAATTTCTACTGCATGACCATAATCTCAACTGTTTGATACAAGTCCTCAAAGAAATATTTGTTAGTTACTCATTTTCTTTTTCTTTTTAATTGGCATGAAATTAATGGGTTTTGGGGTGAACTTAATTAGTGAAGGAGAATTATAGGGGACAAGGTCACGGAGAGGCACTGCTGGAAGCAGCAATTAAGAAATGCAGGACCAGGCCTGTGCTCCGCATTACGCTTCATGTTGATCCTTTGAGAACTCCCGCAGTGAATCTCTACAAGAAATTTGGTTTCCAAGTTGATTCCCTGATCCAAGGTTACTACTCTGCTGACCGACCTGCTTATCGAATGTACATGGATTTTGATTCTAATTAGTTTTACATACTAAACCCACTTGCTAGCCCAGACGCCTATCATCAACAGGGTCGCAAACCTTATGTAGAATTGTTTCTCAATTATTGCTATATGAACGCATTGTTTCTCTCTTCTTTATTATAAAATTTCGGCAAGTCTTGTTATTTTTGAGGGTTTTAACGTGAGAAACTCTTTGTTACCGAAGAAGGAGAGGTATATTTTTGTTTTCTCATAAGAGGGAACTGAGGACTGAGGAGGAGAGTTATATTATACCATATGTAAAATAGTTAAAAGTTTATATGGGTTTGGTTATGTTGAGCGAATTGATGACTATAAAATTGTGAAATTTGGTTTGTGTGAAAAAATTGTAAATGTTTTCTCTGTGAAAACCAACTCTTGGGGAGAAAACAAAGTTGAACATGATTTTCATTGGAGATATTCATCTGATATTCGAGGCGGGGCTATTCATTGGGTATTTGATAACAACAAAATTGCTGCATTTGATTTGGTGGAAGAGAAGTTCAAGACCCTGCACCTTCCTACTGTTATCACTTCCTAATGTTATCACACATGTTTCTATATGTTTAATGAACCTCTACCTTGGGCTTTTGGGAGTGATAGTGTTTTAGAACAAAATATCTAGGAGCCCAAAAATTTTACATCAAAGTTAATGGAATAGAATTAAAAAAAAATACTTTGATAGTGTTTTAGAATAAAAATATAATATATTTAACAGCTTTTATGTGAATGACTGCTTTACAAACATCAAGGCTACCAAATAGAGATTAAGAAACCCCAAAGTCTTTACCTAACTTGTTGAAGAAGCAATGGCAGCTCTTCCTCCAGATATCATCGTCGATGTGTTTGTAAAACTCCCTGCCAAGTCTCTCTGCCGATTCAAGTGTTTATCCAAGTCATTCAGGGCTTTAATTACTAATCCTCAGTTCGTCAAGATCCACCAAACTCAAAACCAACAAGGACAAACGTTGGTTCTTGACTTCTTGTTGATATGGTCAAGAGCTTAGTAAGAAATTCTCTTCTCCATATAGACCTCAATAGCAAAATTATTTACGGAAGATCAGCTTGATTTTCCAATTAGAGAAAGCTCTTTTGATTGTCTTAGGATCTGCTGCTCTTGTAATGGTTTGTTGTGCTTATCCCTCCGCGATGAAACTACAGCTGAAACTTTCTTTATATACAATTGTTCAACTAGAGAGTTCAAGAGAATACCAAACGACTATGAACCTTTCACTAATAGAGATATACCGTTAGTTAGCTTAGGTTATGCTCAGTCAATAGATGAGTTCAAGGTTTTAGGGTTTTCTGATTCTTATAGAAATGCCAAAGCAGTAGTAGGCGTGCATGTGTTCTCTTTAAGGAACAATACTTGGAAAACCTTTGAAACTAATTTTAAGTTTTTTCATCATTGTTCTCCGGCGACCAATCTCAATGGAACTGTCCACTTCGGTTTTTGTAAGCTCAATTCTGATTACATGATTGCTGCATTTGATTTGGCGAAAGACAAGTTCAAATTCTTAGCCTTACCTGATAATGTTTGCCAATATCATTCCAAATATTCATATTCAATTATAGGAAATTGCCTTTGTTTAGTCTCAGAGTCAACATTATGGCCGAAATAATTTTGGATTATGAAAGAATATGGGGTGAGAGAATCCTGGACTCAGATTTCATTAGCCAATTCAATTCAAGCATTGCAGCAGTTATGTTCCATGAAGGACAGTGATTTTATTTTGTCTGTTTTAGACGAGAAATTTGTACTTATTGATCCAAAGGATGGAGAAAAGTATGAAGATTTTATGATTGATGGCTTTCAAGAAAATGTTAGAAGTATTATGTGGAAGTATTTGCTGAGAGCTTGATCTCACCCAATAGCAGAACAAACTTCCTAATAAGTGAAGGTATGAATAATAATTAACTCTTTTCTTGCATTCCCTCATCAGTCCAGAATTTCAATCACCTCAATTTCTTGTGTTTCAAGGGCTGCAAAAGTCTTAGGTCCTTTCCAAACAACCTTCATTTTGTTTCTCCTGTAACTATTGATTTCTCCTTTTGTGTAAATCTCACAGAGTTTCCACAGATTTTTGGGAATATAAGAGATCTAGACTTAAAGGATACAGCAATAGAAGAAGTTCCCTCATCAATACAGTGCCTAACTAATCTTGAAACCTTAAGTATAAAACGTTGCCTGAGGCTGGAGAGGGTTTCAACTAGTGTTTTTAAATTGAAATCTCTTCATTCCCTTTATTTTGGTTTGTTGTTCCATCTTGAGAGTTTCACAGAAAGCTTGGAGAAAATGGAACATTTATATCAAATCAATTTAGGCAGGACTTCAATTTCAGAGCAGCTGCCATCTTCATCTGAAAATGTACTAGGGCTAACTAGATAAATTGCCAGATAACATTGCCAATTTGAAATCTTTTGAGTACATCTGTGCACATGGATCAGCAAATAGTCAATTACCATCCTCAGCTGTAGATTCAAGCAAACTTAAAGATCTTTCGTTCGTTGGACGCCGAGGTTTGGTGTCATTGCATGCATCGTCATTATCAGGTTTATCTTCTTTAAAAAAGCTAGTTTTAGGTGATTGTGCTTTAACGGCTATTCCGCCAGAGATTGGCTATCTATCCTCACTGAAAAGATTATGGTTAAATGGCAATAACTCTGAGAGTTTACCTGCAACTGTCACGGCTGGGATCTCTTGACTTAAGCTGTTGCAATAGGCTTCAGTCATTACCAGAGCTCCCGCTACTCTTGAAATGGTTAAAGGCAAGCGATTGCAGGCGGCTTCAATCTTTGCCAGAGATTCCATCATGTCTGGAAGAACTAGATGCATCCGTGCCTGAAAAGCTATCCAAACACTCCCTTGAAAATGACTCTTTGAAGGACAGCTCGTCCATTAATTTCTTGTTTACCAATTGCTCGAAACTGATGAGTGAAGAAGCAAACAAAAAGAATTTGGTAGATTCACAAATAAGGATTCAGCATATGGTAATTGCATCATTGAGATTATTCAAGGTATGAAATTCTCTCTCTCTCTGATCCTTTTTCCTTCTTCCTTACATCCGAAATCATGATTTTCATTTTACAGGAACGCTGTAACCGCCGGGAGATAATTTTACTTTTACCTGGGAGCGAAATTCCAAGGTGGTTTATCAATCAAAGTCCGGGATCTGAAATAATTCTTCAACTGCCGCAGCATTGTTGTCAAAGCTTGATTGGCTTTGCTTTCTGTGCTGTTGCATCGGTATGTCGTTCTTTAGAACTTTTTAAGGTCAGCTGCATGTTCAGCATTGAAATAACTCTCTCTGGAAGGAAACATGTTCTGCGGGACTGCAATTTTATTGTTTGTCCCAATGAAACAGATCATGTCATTCTTGGATTTCATCCCTCCGGGAATGTTGGGTTTCTCGATGATAACCATCATACAACTGTCTCATTTTGGTTCTACTCAACGTCCAACGTGGTGAAATGTTGTGGGGTGTGTCCAGTATGTGCAAATCCCAGCGTGACCAAACCCAACACTTTTACTCTCAATTTTGCTACCCATAATTTGGAAATTGGATGATATGGCAAGCGCGAGTGGAACTTCTGCGAGTGAATTAGATTCGAGTTCTGATGAAGAGAACTTGGATTAAATTTCTGATCTAGAGGAATTCGATTGGAACCGTCACATTATTTCGAGGACTATGACCCCAAAATTTTAAAGAATTAGCGCGGAATTTTATTTATCCGTTTCGTTTTTGGAGTTCTTTATAGATTCAGATTCCTTACTGTCTTGGGAGTAAACTTTTACGGTCTTGAGGATGAAGTAAAGCCATCTCTGAATCTCTGATCTGTTGTTGCTCCTGCTCGCTTGTACAGCGTGCTGAACTAAGAAAATCCTCTGTTTTGCTGCTGCTGTATCTCTTTAATTGATTTTCAGTTGTCTTGTTAGTTCGATTCAATGAATATGCATTTCTTAGAATTTTCTAGTACTACTAAGCCAAGATCAAGTGGAATATGCATTAAAGAGCAGTGAGACGCTGTTGCAATTTCATCACATGTTTTGATAAAGATCAGGTCTATTTACGTACAATAGCTCTTCCAATTCTGTATAACTCTTTGATAATCCATTAATTATCCAATTATTGGAATCCACTGTGTAATATAAGAAATTGAAAGCAACTACTTGCTAACCTCAGCAGCTCTAAGGCTCTAATTGAATATCTCAGCCGTGCATGCATAATCCTCCAATACAAAAGAAAAATATTTCAGCAATCAGCATCAGAGTAGACAATCTTTAGTATATCATCCAATTATACAAATGGAAGTTAAAAGAATATGTCAGGAATCAGTATCAAAGTAAACAATCTTTAGTATATCATCCAATTATACAAATGGAAGTTAAAAACAAAAATGTAAAATGCAAAATTCTTGTAACAGAAATGTGCAGGTCACAATGGAACATATTGGACAGGATTAAATAGCCTGAAATAAGATTGGATGAATTAGACTAGACTATGTATTTAGAATTATTTTGTGTTTGGAGGAAGAAAATTGTATATTTAACTAGAAAATAAATAAAATTAAATGAACTTTTTGGAAATTCATACCAAACTAACTCAGAATCAAAGAGACACAATAATTACAAAACGAAACAGAGGATTTACTTCAACTGGGAAACTGTGATTGTTCACTCTCAAGATTACAAGGAATCTGAATCTGCAAACAACTCTGAAAATGGCCAAGTAAATCCTGATGGAAATCACAGCTGTTCTCTTCTGGTCAACAGCACTTTGCTGAGCTTGAGCTGCTAAAAAAACAACTTGATTCGTGCATTTTGGCAGCAAGGAACACAAGAAAATTTCTTCAATAAAGCGTCAAGAGTCCTTCTTGGTTCTCATCTTCAATACAAGGGCTACTGCTCATCATCAATGTGGTAGTTTGGGAAAAGTGACTGTAGCCTTGAGCTTTCCTCTGATTTGTTCACAGATTTCGTATTGACTTAGGTGTCAAAGACTGCAGCTGGCTTCCTGATAACTTAAAAGAATTAAAACAACAAAGAATTGTTAAAGTTCATATTTGGTTGAGTTCATAGCCCATACACAACTATTTCACACATGCACACGCGCGCGCACACACAAATAATAATAATAAATCAAAAAAATTAAGAATAGGCTGATGAAGAGATTTCAATTTACAAATGCTAGTTGAAAGCCTCTTCAGCCTTGTGCAATTAATTACTCAAACGCAACTCTTTATGATCAATTAGGACTCCACTGTACTCTTGCTTGAGTGAAAGAAATTGACATGCACTATAACACCTTTGTCAAATGCACTATGGCTTTAATTCATTAGTAGTCAATACATACAACTCAATATCTTTTGAGCAAGCTAACGCTTTGTGTAATGTATAGTCCTAAAGTGATTAAATACAATGACTATAAATGGATAATGTCCCATAGAAAGGAGAATCCAAATTTGTGTTGTTCAAGAGCCTTGATCTCGTCCTTGATAATTCCGGGATATTTCCAAACCCGTAGAGAGTTACTTTCTGGGCCATCTTCATTTGGTGATACAGATAACGCCTTCAAGCTTACATGGCACCCGAAATCTCAAGGCTGATGTTGCAGAGTTCATTAAGGTATTTGATTAAGCATTTAGTTCATTTCACTAACAACTACGCTGAAAATGTCCTTAAGTTAGGTTGTTATGTAATTGCTCAAAAAGAGAAAAAGATGTTGCCCTTAAAAAAAATGAGAAAATAAATGCCATTCATATTTGTCTTCAAATGCATATTGGAAGGCATGCAAGGTTATGCAATTGGAGGTTTCCAAAGGTTCATTTGGATATAAACAAAAATTGAAAAGAAATTTGAAAATTTCTCGAATGAGTTCAAAATTATATAGAATTACATTCACCAAATATGCAACAGTGACACAGGTAGCTACATTGTGCATTCACCCAGTAAAATCAATTAATCAAAACTTCAAATCTGGAAAATAAATTTGTGCGTAATAAACAAATAGCAAATACACACCTATCTCCTATGCCTTCAACAATCAAAAAAATACAAACTCAAGGATCAAAAGAAACAAAAATCAAATAAACAAAAAGATGTTAGATTAAAAATAATGACATAACAAGAAATAGAAATTGATTAGAGCGTTGAACTTACATAATAGAACAGAATATGAGAAAACAAAGAACTCAATTGTCAAGGGGCGTTACCTTGCTATCTGCAGACTCTCTTGGAACTCGGCTCCAGTTCCTTTTCAACAGATCTGGGAACACTGGTACCTGCCTTATCCGTGCTTTCACTATCACCATTGGCAACAATTTTTAAAGTAACAGTGGTGGGTTTTGTCTCATTGGGATTTATATACACTGGACACACACCACAACATTTCACCATGTGATCTGCGTAAGTATTTCCAATGTGGAAGTTAAATATGATCGTAGTATGGTGGTCACCATCAGGTAGGCCAACATTCCAACAGGGACAAAATCCAAGTAAGAGATGATCTGAGTCAATGGATGTGTCAACACCTAATGGGCATAAGTCTTGAAAATGTTGGTTTCATAGAGAGTCTATATAATGAAATAGCTGGAACATTCAACAAAATTTTCATAAGTTTCATCAGCATCAGGATCAAAACCCAGCTCAAGTTCAATAACAGCACAAAGAGCAAATTCAATGAAGTTTTTATCACAACAACACCATGGCAGCTGAATAGTTATTGAAGATGCAGAACCCTCATTGCTAAACCAGTAAGGAATTTCACTTCCAGGAAAACAAAGGGTGGTTTCAATTCATTGGCCAATTCCTATCAAATGAAAATTCATAATTCAGATGTAACGATGAGAACAGACACAGAGAGAGAGAGAGAGAGAATGGACAAAGAGGGAGAATTGGGTACCTCTTCATGGAATGGTCTCAAAGATACAACAGCCATATGCTGAATTCTTTGCAGTAAATCTGCCAGTATCTTCTTATTTGCTTCTTCATTCAGTTTCAAGCAATTAGTAAACTTCATTGACATTCTCTCTCGGATCCTAGGTCTAACTTCATGGGGGTATTTGGATAGCTTTTCCAGTATGGATGTATCTAGTTCTTCTAGAAACAATGGAATCTCAGGCAAAGACCGGAGCCGTTTGCAATTACTTGCATGTAACCATCTCAAATGAAGTGGAATCTCCGGTAAGGACTGAAGCATATTGCAATTTCTCAAATCAAGATATCTCAAGACATGAAAGTTGCTTGATAGCTGCAGGTAAACTCTCAAAGCTATTTCCGCGCAGTTCCAAGTTTACCAGCGACGATAGGCAACCAATACTTCCAGGTAAACTCTCAAGGTTATTTCCACTTAGATTCAAGGTTAGCAGTGAGAATAGACAGCCAATATCTTCTGGAATTTCAACTACAGCACAGCCACTTAAATCTAGCCTTATCAAAGATGATAAACCTGATAATAACAGAGGCAATGAAAGATTGTTGAAATTCTGAAAGGATGAGGGAAAATAAGACAAGCTGTTGCAATTCGAAAGATTTATTGTCTCAAGATTTGGGATCTCTGATGGTTTCGGGATCCTAGTAAGAAATTGGGAGTGGTGGAGGTCCATTGAATTTAACTTGGAAGCTTCCTGTAAATAATTACCATATCAAATTAGTATCATAGTTGGCTACATATATTCAAAATTTTGGTAGCAGTATAACAAATTAACAATGTACCTTTTCTCCTTCCCAAATTCGCTCAACTTTACTATAAGGTAAGTTGAGCTCAACAAAGTTCGCTGGTTCAAAATTAGAAGGCAGTGTTTTCAAAGGGTAGTCATGCCAATGGAGATATATTAGTTCCTCAGGAAGATATTCCAAACCTTGGGCAAGAAGCGCTTTAGAGCTCATAATTAGATCACCATCGTACTTGGGCACATAGAACTTAAGCAATCTAAGATTTGACATATTTGTAAAGACTCTAGAACTTAGATTTATGTCTCCTATTTTGGACAGGTCAACAAATATGCCCTTCAATCACGTCGGTCCCCTTGGAAACAAAAGCAAAGAATTAGTTGACATAAAATTCACAAAAAGAAAAAATCCTAAAAGTTATAAAGAGCTCCTTAATTGAAGACCCCAAAAAAAACAATTACATTTTAAAATTCAGTCATTGTAACAGTGCTTTCATCGAGTAGTCCTTATCTAGGAGCCTCAATGTTCAAAAGCCCAAAAAGCCTGACCAAAGTTTTTAATCCCGTTCTCCAATTTCAATCTTCACAATCATAAAACTATTTTCTCTATTACTAAGATAACTGAAATTCACTTTTTCTTTAAATGAAATGGTATTGAAATGATGCGGTTTAAACAAAACTTTAGGTTTTTTACGTTTTAAGTTGTTTTGTCCATACAAATAAATTTTAACCATGACAGATGACATTGTGGTAATAATAAATTTGCAGAAAAGATGAATGTGGTGAGGAAAATTTGGGGGCAAATAATATAGGCAGATTTTTATTACCTTATCTTTCTTCAGTACACGATAGGCACCCTTATGGTACCACAATCTGCTACATTTACCTGGCTCTTTCACGGATTCTTGGCGAACAATCTCTTGATCCATTTCTTGCAATAAATCATGAATTCGCAGCTTGTTGTCATATGATACTGATATGAGTGACTTATCAACAAGGACATTCAATATATAATTAGAGTTGTCTAGCATTCTCGTCACGAAATCTTCATCCGCTCCTACAAAGAAGCATGCATTGTCCATAAATATACTCTTCTCTTCTGCCTTTTAGTTCAGTAAAACTTTTTTTAAATACATCATAGATATCAGGGTCAGAAATTCGCTTTAAGTTCTCCAATGCATTTTCCCACTCAAGTTTAATCTTCCCGTGAAGGAAAGAACCCAACACTTTAAGTGCTAATGGACTGCCATTGACAAAATCAAGTACGTGGCCAGACAGCACCAAGAGATCATCAGGGCAATGGTTATGTTTAAAGGCAAAGTTACATGGGAGCTGAAGAGCTTCATGATGTTTTAATCCATGAACCTTATATATGTTAGAGTTACTTATTCCAAAATTAATAAAAACTTTTTTGTCTCCAATGGTTATTATGATCCTGCTTCCCGGACCAAATTGATCAAGCCTGCCAGGTAAATATTCCAATTGTCCAACTTTATTCACATCACTGAGAACTAAAAACACCTTCATTTGTTGGAGCCTTTCTCTAATTTATTCAGGAATATCAGGAATTCTTATTTTGATATTTTCTTCTAACAATTCTGAAAGAACTTGCTCTCATAGATGAACCAATCCACCTCCTTTCTTTAATTGTTCCCTAACATTTAACATGAAGCACTTGCCTTCAAATCCCTAGAAATTTGGTTAAAAATAGCCTCGGCAATGGTAGTTTTACCAATACCACCCATACCCCAAATTCCAACAATCCGGAAATCCAGCAATCCAACGGATAGCAATGACTTGATTAGCTCAATTTGTGAATTTAAACCAACTAGACCACCAAAGTCAATTGAGACAGTCACTTTTTCTAATTTCTTCAAACTATCATTAACAATTAAGTCTACATGTTGTGCCTGAGACGTAGCAGTTGTGAAGATGAAAGCAATCAGCACCAATTAGACCAAGAGAGAATCAGAACACAGTGATGGACACTTTTGACATTAGCAGTTCCTTCATATTTTCAACTTCTTATTAATCTTAGTCCTTAGATACTAAACAGGGTTAAGAGTTACCTGATCGTCATGGAATCCCATCTAGATAAATTGGATGCTTCTGTCAAAACAGCCAATCAATTATGAATCTTTTCAGGCATATCCCTGAACTGTTGTTCATGCTTAAGAAATGCATCCCTGAAGCTTCCAGTTTGCTTCCGCACATCAGATGGATCTACATGGTAGATAACTGATACAACCACTTGGTCATTCAAGTTATGGCATTGAAGAATCTTGACAAATTCATCTAAGCATGAAGCACCATTTCGAAGAAGCATAGTTCTTTGAGAAAAATGATAACCAAAAATTTTGTTCCTTCAATTGCACTCAAAGAGCAGGTGAAATCTCGTCCCCTCTCCCAAATTCTTCATCATCAATGAAGGTTTTTATTTTCTTTCGACACAACGCAGCATAGAGAAGGCTAGTGAAGTTGTCACGAGTATCCTTCCCTCTGAAACTGAGGAAGACATCGTATCTGCAAGAAGAAGAAGAAGAAAAGGAAAAAGAAGTTGCAGCCATGAAGCAAATTATGAAACAGATAATCTTCAGAGTTGAGAGTAGATGTCATAATATATGTGAAGTAAGGACAATACAGAAGAGTCGTTTTCTCGAACAGTTGGATGACAATATTCCAAACAATTCCCAAATAGCTACGTCTATTTTACATGGCTGGCCATCTAGAACAATATTATGTTGTATAATTAATTATAACCAAATATGAGGTTGATATTGACTTTTAGCTAATTCCAAAAGAGAGGTTGAATAATAATAAGAGATGTGAAATCTAAAAATTTAGACCTGTCACCAACGACTAACCCACTCAACAGCTAAGTAACAGAAGCGTCAGCTTCAGAGGATGTGGCGGTGGCGCTATCTACCGCGCCGTTTTAGAGACCTAAAATCAAAGGTGGAAAAGATGAAGTGATGTTTGGTTGGTTAGTGGAATCAGTTTGTGAATTCATCCGATTCTGATTCAAGGCGGGAGTTTTCGTTTTCTTTTCTTACGTTGCTGGTTTGCCTAACAATTTAGCAAAATGGTGAATTGAAAATATGGAAAAAGTATTTTGTAAAATAAGTTTTCCAAAACTAAAATTATTGATAAGTTTCGGAAAAAAATACATTCCCAATGTTATGTTTACAATAATAAATAATTTACAATAATAATTTCAACTTAAATTATAATATTTTAGTCACTATATTTAAAGAGTATTATCTTAAAAACTATTGATATGTTTAGTCATATAATCATATGGGAATCCAATCCTATAATCATATAATGGTTTAATAGAGGTAAAAGTTTAAAAGTTACTCTGATGGGTAGAAATAATTTAATCTATTTCGTAGGCCAATAATATTAAAATAGTTTTTAAAATGTAATTATTTTCAATATTATATTTGTATTTGTTACAAAAATTTTAAATAAATCTTTGGGTTAACTAAATTTTACAATTAAGAAAATATATTGCGTGTATTAATAATATTAAAATTATTTTGCATAATATTCAGAATAATTTAATTTTATATATATTTATTTTAATAATATGTTTCTATTTATAATAAAATTCACATTAAATATAATAAATACGTCTAATAAATTGTAAAATTATTAAAATAATTGTTTAAATATTGAAATTATTTGAAAATGTTTATATTCTTAAATTCATTTTAATTTTTTTTACTTATATTTATTATAAAACATTGAAGTCAATTTTCTGACTAAGGAAGCCAAAGAGTATCGTAATAAAAGAGGGTTTTAATGTCCTTATTCAGAACTTAGAAGTTTTTAAGACTGTTTTCATAAACGTTAGGGGTATAGACGTACTTTTTCCTATAATTAAAGAGTTATGATGAACTTGAGGAAAATATATTTTGTTTCTAAAGCCAAATTTACAGGTTTTGTTTGTTTTTATGCAAATTTATAGTTTCTTCACTTAATACGTTGTCCTGGTTGATTGGTAGTGGTTTTGCATCAGCTTCTGGCCTTACTAAAGCATCTTATGAGTTTCTTTTTTCGTTCCTCACTTATTGATTTTGAATTGGTTGAAAATGTCTTGATAAAAATAATTAGCGTTTCGTTGGAGGAGGAAGGTCAACATTGGTTCATATAACTCTTTTCTTTGATGCATGGAAATTTGTTTCGTAGAATGGAAGAATGCATGTCAACTTGATCGATTGTGGTGCATCGATTTGGACTATTGACAACTGCTCTCTATCTGAGGTTACCATGAAATTTATGTCATATTTTTCTCCTTTTCTTGATTCATGACTAATAATTTTCCTGTTTCATTAACTTGGTTCATGACTTAATTTTTCTTCTCATGTGAGAGCAGATATTAGACATTTGATACCGCTTAGTCTCAAAGTCTTTTATCGGGGGCAATTTAGTTTGTGTTTTAAACTAATTCGGAGTTTTCTGTCTCCCTATGTTAAAGTTAAATAATTGCATGTACGAGCCGTTGGATTTTAATGATTTTACTTTAAATAAACTCTTCAAATACGCAACCCAAAAAAAAAAAAAAGTGCCTTGTTCTTATTATTTCACATTTTTTCATGGCAGGGTGAAGAGTGCAGCCAGAATAATCCTTCAGGGATCAGTTTTTGAAGTGTAATTAGGCTAACAATTTTGAGACGGATAAGCTTTTAAGATTTGAAAATTGTTGTGCCAATAAAATTCAGACGGCTGCGTGGGGAATGCAATTCATTAAACTATGGCAATGTATTAGAAAAGGCATTTGTTTTCACAAACAGGAGCTTCCTGCCCTGCTTTGAGGAATCCATTTGATTACATTTCCCTTGGGTGCATCAATTCCCGGAAAATGCAGGCGGCATACTTTTGAAGTTTCAACATTATATATGATTTTTGCACAAGAGAACGAATGTTGCAACTTATCAGTTCTTTGTTTGATCTCGGAACATAAAAAATAAGGAGCGAGATAAGACGGTTCGTGAATATGGATTCTCTGCAGAAAGAGTGAGTTGGAAGGATTCAGTGGGTTAGCACTTTTTTTTTTTTTTTCCCCCATATTATCGATACCTTGTTCATGACCTGCCAAGCTCAATGTTCCAAGGTCGCCTGAAATATCAAGTCGTTGTTCTGATTGCGAAGGGGATCTAAGAGGATCCTGGTTTAGTTGTTCCGATCTAAGATGGCTTTACTTGTTCGATTGCATTAGGCTTCAATCGTTGCCAGAACTTCCATTGCATTTGATATGACGCAAGTAATTGCGAACGGCTCCAATCTTTGTCAGATCTTCCATCATGTGTAGAAGAACTGGATACATCCATCCTGCAAACACTATCCAATCACACCCGTGTAACACTATCCAATCGCATGTTCCCAGTGTCAAAGCAAGCACCTAAAAGTCAGCACCAAATTTGGTACTTGACTTTGGTGCCAGCAAATCAAAGAAAATGGAGGACATAGCTCCACAAACTTTGAAAGCTAGATTCACAAATTGAAGCCACGCGGATTGACGAAATTGAAGCCATAATTGGTGGGCTAAAATCGTTGATTTTCTTGGCCACTATTTTGCTATAAATAGAAGTGCAGATGAAGAGAGAAAGCATTCCATTAAGAGAAAGAGCAATTTAGCATTTTTGAGAAAGAGTTTAGAGAGTTTGAAATTATAAGCTCTTGTTATAGTAATTTGAGAGTTTGGGTGTATTGGAATTTTGAGAAGTGAGTTAAAATACTAAAATACTTGTAACTCCTTTTTACTAGTAAAATATTTTTTTTTCTATTTTCGCCCGTAAACGTAGGTTAAAATTCGAACTACGTAATTTCCTGGTGTCCATTTTTTTGTCCTTGTTCTATATTTTTCTTCCAATTTTATTTTAGCTGCGGTCCTACTTCACCCACCAATTTCCTAACAGTGGTATTAGAGCAATTGGTTGTATTTTTTGGAGTCAGGTACGGTTCACGTAAGGGGTATTATTTACGTATACGGTACTGTTCACGTATACAGTACTGTTCACATATACAATACTATTCACGTATACGGTACTATTCACGTGAAACGGTGGGAGCGATCCAAGAATTTTGCAGTGCAAAGTAGGGAATTGTGGTGTGAGTAAAACAACTGTGTGGTTTTGTACATGTCTAGGAAACTTCTATCACAAAGGCGATAAGAGCTTAAGGAGTCTGGGTTTTAAGTAGGACCATTGTGACCCCTTCAGTCTTTCCTGGAAACTTTCCTGATGTGCATTCTCACACATACTCACAACTATTCAAGGTGGTACACTAGCTTATGTGCGGTATTTATCAACAAAATGGCGGCAAAGTATGAAATTGAGAAGTTTAACGAAAATAATTTTTCGTTGTGGAAAATGAAGATGAAAGTTGTATTGAGAAAAAATAATTGCTTGACAGTAATTGGAAAAAGGCCCATGGAGATAACTAATGACAAGTGGAACGAGATAGATGGCAACGCCATTTCTGATCTACACTTGGCACTTACAGATGGAGTATTATCCAGTGTGGCAGAGAAAAATACAGTGAAGGAAATATGTGATATTCTCACAAAATTATACGAGGCCAAGTCACTACACAACAAAATCTTCTTGAAGATGAAACTTTATACTCTTCAAATGGCGGAATCTATAATAGTGACCAACCACATCAATACCTTGAAGACTCTATTTTCATAACTCACAATGTTGGGTCATAATATAGAGGAAAATGAACGTGCAGAGCTTCTACTTCAAAGTCTACCAGATTCATATGATCAACTCATCATCAACCTAACGAACAACAATCTAGCGAACAGTCTAGTTTTCGATGATGTTGCAGCCTCCGTATTAAATGAAGAGAGCAGGTGGAAAAATAAGAAAAACAGACAAGCAAGTTCGCAGCAAGCGGAGGCGCTATTGGTGACGAGAGGGAGATCAACGGAACATGGCCCCAGTGGGAGTCAAAATCATGGTAGATCAAAATCCAGAAGTAAGAAGAATGTTAAATGCTACAACTGTGGCAAGAAAAGCCACGTCAAGAAAGAGTGTTGGAGTAACTAGAAGAGAAGAGAGGACAAAAAACCTGAGTCATCAAATGCTCAGGGTTGTGTAATAAGTACCTCAGATGATGGTGAAATTCTCTACAGCGAGGCAATAACTGTTTCAGAAGGCAGAAAACGACTATCTGATGTCTGGCTCTGGCTTATAGACTCAGAAGCTACCTGGCACATGACCTCTCGAAGAGAATGGTTCCACACATATGAATATGAACCTATCTCAAGAGAATCTATATATACGGGAGATGATCATCCCTTGAAGATCGTTGGTATTGGTACTATCAAAATAAAAATGTTAGATGGTATAATTCGCACAATTGGGGAGGTACGACATGTCAACGATCTAAAGAAAAATCTATTGTCTTTGGGTTAAATAGACAGTCATGGGTGCAAAACTTATATGGAGAATGGAATTATGAAGATTGTTAAAGAAGCGCTTGTATTGATGAAGGTAGAAAAGATTGAAAAAGGAGAAACACTACAGGAGGCTGATGCGTGTGTCGCATCAAATGGAGAAGAGTCAACGATGATGTAACATCTCAAACTTGGTCACATGTCAGAACAAGGTTTGAAGATTCTCTCTGAGCGAAAATTACTTTTGAGGCTCAAATCGGTAAGTTTACTATTTTGTGAGCATTGTGTTACAAGTAAGCAGCATATATTAAAATTCAGTACATCTATTGTTAGAAGTAAATGCATTCTAGACTTAATTCATTCTGATGTTTGGGAATCACCGGATATATCCATGGGAGGTGCAAAGTAAATGGTGACTTTTATTGATGATTATTCCAGAAGGTGTTGGGTGTATCCAATTAAGAAAAAGTCATATGTATTTCCAGTGTTTAAAAAATACAAAGCGCGGGTAGAACTTGAATCTGGTAAAAAGATCAAGTGCTTGAGGACATATAATGGTAGAGCGTATACAGACAGCGAGTTTCTTGCTTTCTGTAAGCAAGAAGGTATTCAGAGGCAATTCTCGGTGGCATACACTTCTCAACAAAATGGAGTGGCAAAGTAGATGAATAGAACTCTTACAGAACGGATAAGACCTATGTTGAGGACTACTGGTCTACCCAATTCATTCTGGGTAGAAGCAGCCAAAACTGCCTGTTATATAATAAATCGGTCGCCATTTATAGCTATTGGGTTGAAGACAGCGATGGAGATGTGGACTGGAAAGCCAGCTGATTATTCTTACCTACATGCATTTGGATGTCCTATGTACGTGATGTACAATGCCCAAGAAAGAACAAAACTTGATCCAAAATCTAGAAGATGTATCTTCTTGGGGTATGCTGATGGAGTAAAGGGGTATCGTCTATGGGACCCCACTGCCCACAAGATCGTTATCAGCAGAGATGTTATCTTTATAAAAAATCAACTGCAAAGGAGAGATGAGGATGATAGCAGGGTAAAAGAAAAGTCAGAGACTATACCGGTATATGTGGAAAATAATCCAGAAGGTTCAGATTCTTCTGAAGCAGGCACCAGAGCACGAAGAACAAGAACCAGTCGAGTCCGAGGCTCCAGAAGTTCGTCGGTCAACTCGTGAGAGACGACCGCCAATGTAGTACTCGGAGTATGTCATAGAAATCAACATTGCATACTGTCTTCTAACAGAGGATGGAGAGCCTTCAACTTTCCATGAATCCTTAAACAGCTCAGATGTTGCTTTGTAGATGACAGCAATGCAAGAACAAATTGAAGCTCTACACAAGAACAAGACATGGGAAGTTGTACCACTACCACACGAAAAAAAAGCCATTGGAAATAAATGGGTCTACAAGATCAAACGTGATGGCAATGACCAAGTGGAGCGATATCGTGCAAGATTGGTGGTGAAAGGATATGCTCAGAAAGAAGATATTGACTTCAACGAGATATTTTCTCCGGTGGTTCAACTCACAACAGTCAGAGTAGTCTTGGCGATGTGTGCTACACTTGACTTACATCTTGAGCAGTTAGATGTGAAAACTGCATTTCTTCATAGAGAACTTGAAGAAGAAATATATATGCTCCAACCAGAAGGTTTTGCAGAAAGAGGAAATGAGAACTTGGTTTGCATGTTAAACAAATCTCTATACGGTCCCAAACAAGCGCTGAGTTATTGGTATAAGAGATTTGATTCCTTCATCATGAGCCTTGGATATAACAGACTCAATTCAGACCATTGTGCATATTACAAGAGGTTTAAAGAAAATAATTTCATTATTTTGTTGTTGTATGTGGATGACATGTTGGTAACAGGCCCCAATAAAGATCGAATCCAAGAATTGAAGGCACAATTGGCTAGGGAGTTTGAAATGAAGGACTTGGAATCAGCAAACAAGATTCTAAGGATGCAAATTCACCGAGATAGAAACAACAGGAAGATTTAGCTTTCACAGAATAACTACTTGAAGAAAATCTTGTGGCGCTTCAACATGCAAGATTGTAAGTCAAATTCTACCTCACTTCCTGTTAATTTCAAATTATCCTCAAGTATGTGTCCTAGCAATGAAGCAGAAAGGAATGAGATGTCTCGAGTACTGTATGCATCAGTAGTGGGAAGTTTAATGTTCGCTATGATATGTACTAGACAAGACATTGCACAAGCAGTGAGAGCAGTTAGTCGATACATGACAAATCCTGATGGAGAGCATTGGATAACTGTGAAGAGGATTCTAAGATACATCAGAGAAACCTCAGATGTTGCATTATGTTATGGAGGATCAGAGTTTACTGTCAGGGGTTATGTGGATTCAGATTTTACAGGAGATCTTGATAAAAGAAAATCCACTACTGGTTATGTGTTTACACTTGCGGGAGCAGCTGTAAGCTAGGTTTCGAAACTGTAGACCGTTGTGGCTTTATCTACAACAGAAGCAGAGTACATGGCAACTACATAAGCTTGCAAGGAAGCTATTTGGATATAAAGGTTATTGGAGGAGCTCGGGCACAAACAAGAGAAAATTTCTGTGTTTTGTGACAGTCAGAGTGCCTTGCACATTGTAAGGAATCCAGCCTTTCATTCCAGGACAAAGCACATAGGAGTTCAGTATCACTTTGTTCGAGAAGTAGTGGAAGACGGAAATGTGGATTTACAGAAAATCCATACAAAGGAGAACCTAGCAGATGTTTTGACCAAGTCAATCAATGCTAACAAGTTTATCTGGAGTAGATCCTCTTGTGGCCTAGCAGAAACGTAGGCAACATGATTATGGCAAAGTAGAAAGGATGGTGTGGAGATTGATTGTTTTTCAACCTAATCTCCAAGTGGGAGAACGTCAAAACAAGCACCTAAAAGTCAGCACCAAATTTGGTACTTGACTTTGGTGCCAGCAAATTAAAGAAAATTGAGGACATAGCCCACAAACTTTGAAAGCTAGATTGAAAAATTGAAGCCACGTGGATTGATGAAATTGAAGCCATAATTGGTGGGCAATTTAGCATTTTTGAGAGAGTTTAGAGAGCTTGAAATTATAAACTCTTGTTATAGTGATTTGAGAGTTTGGGTGTATTGGGGTTTTGGGAAGTGAGCTAAAATACTACAATACTTGTAACTCCTTTTTACTAGTAAATATTTTCTTTTGTTTTCGCTCGTAGACGTAGGCTAAAAGTCGAACCACGTAATTTCTTGGTGTCCATTTTTTTGTACTTGTTCTTTATTTTCTTACAATTTCACTTTAGCTGCGTGTCTGCTTCACCCACCAATTTCCTAACACCCGGCAAACGACAATTGCATCACTGAATGAAAGGTATTTGGGCAGATTGGCAACAAAGAGTTCAGCAAACGACAATTGCATCACTGCGACTATTCTGTGAAAAGATACTGCAATTTGTTTCTCTTTCTCTCTCTTCTGAATTAAATCTGAAATCATGATTTTAGTTTTACAGGAATTAGATGGAATCAGCTTTTATTTTTGTTTACCTGGAAGTGAAATTCCAGACTGATACAGCAATCAATCTTTAGGATCTTCAACAGATTTTGTTCTGTGTGCTATTATTGAATTTGAATTTTGAGGAAGATTCTTATTCTCCTGCCACATATTTCGGAGTGAGTCGTAAATTCGGTTCGGATCACTTTTGCCAGTTAGTTAACGAGCGTTGACTCCAATCATGTCATCATGAGGCAGCTGTTTCATTTGACTTCTTCATCCGCTATCAGTTGGTTATTGGAAAAGGTCCTCAAAAGGTGGAATTTTGTGGGGTGAGTCCAGTTTATGCAAATCCCAACCGGGGCAAAACTCAACACCTTTACTTTAGCGAAGACGTTCAGGGTAATGCTGACAGGGCTGAAACAGCTGAAAGTGTTGGCTGACCCAAAAGGATGAAGTGGAATCAATTCGCAGAGAGCAATTCAATGGTCCTCGACAGCAAACTTCATTGTTTCCTCGAATTTTAAAAAATGTTTGTTGTTTAGATTAGGTCCCTGCCCTGCTCTGTAACTTTGACAAGGCAATGAATTATGGCATTTTGGCATTTCTTTTCAAAAATTTTTTTTTTCACCATTTCTTGCTTAAGATTTGAGTATACTTCTGCTAAACTCTAATTTGTTTATCATAATTCCAGTTCTTAATTACATGTTCAATTGTTATGCTCTTTTTCTTAAAATTTTCTTGATTCTTGATCCTTTTGCTGTTAGAGACTCTACTCTGCTTTCTTACAGAATTTTCATTTGTGAATGCAATTTATTTTTTGAGAGTTTTGTTCTTCAGTTTAACTAACTACAATGTGATAGGGAATGCCAGACTTTGTTAATCAATTAGTTTTGGTAAGGGGCTCATATTAGTACTAAAATCATGTTTCATACTCGAAATTAATGTTAATCTGAAAAAAAAGAAGAAAAAAGTTAAAGTCATTATTAATGACAATAATTTTTGTTTCTACATTAATGCTCATGTGATAAACTTAGATTTCTGCTCAACCTATCAAAATAAATCCAACCTTCAAGTTACCTACCCTAATTTCCCTTATTACAATGATTTGTTTTAATTGATTTTTTTTTTAATCTTTTCCCTCTAGAACCAATGATAGACGTGTACACTTAAATAGAAGCGGGTTAGTTAAAAAAAAAACAGATTAATTCAATTTGGGGACTTAATTTTTTTTAATAGTTCGTTTGAATACATTTGAAAGTTTGAAAATCTCAGATTCTATTAATAATAATAACTTGACTCATTGTGGTCACATTTATGAATTTATGAAAGTTATGTGACTGTTGGAATTTAAACTAAGTGTCCAAAGTCCAAAGTTACCAAATAGCTTTATAATAATTAAACTACTAACATTTTGTTTTAATTTAAATCTGACTAAATTCTTTTTATTTGACTTTTTCGGAAGGGACTTGAGATATACTTCAAAAGAAGAAAAGCTTGGTCCACTCTATCTACAAAAATAAATAAAACCGAATAAAATCTTATATATTAAATTCAAAATTGTTCTTTTGTCTAATAGAATTCGACTTTCCGAATTTAGTTTCTGTTTAAAGATCAAAATCCTAGTTGATTTTGGTTTCCTTAGAGCAGTTGGTACAAGTAAAATCCTATTTCAGCTTGAGACAACAAAAATCTACCACAAAAACCAAGCTAAATTAAATAATCCTTCTCATTCAACATTGAACAGCAAGCGGCCATGGCGTCACTTCCATCAGATATCATCTTCGACATATTCTTGAAATTGCCAGCCAAGTCTCTTTGCCGATTCAGGTGCGTATCCAAGTCGTGGCTCGCTTAATCACCAATCCTGGCTTCGTCAAATGTCACCTTTCTCATACACAAACAAAACGACTCATTTGAGTCAATAATTATAATGGGTACTTCATAGATCATGAAACAATTTATAGTCAAAACTCTGTTGCTGCAAATTTTCTTTTCCATTAAAAGATTGTGAAAAGATTTATTTTCCATTAAGCGATCCAGTTAGGGTTTATGGATCTTGTAATGGTCTGGTGTGCTTGGGTAATTATCACAGATATAGAAGTCGTTCGCACGAGTCCTTCCACCAAAGAGTACAGAAAAATACCAAATCTTCCTGCGCAACCCTCGTGCACATATTATTTTGACACGTTATATGGGTTTGGTTATGCTGAGCCTATTGATGACTATAAAATTGTAAGATTTTAGTTGGTATGAAATTATTTAAAATTTAACTACGAATATCATGGATTGTATTATTCGTAACGTATTCTGGAATTCTTCCGGTATTAGACAAAGAGAGCAATACTTAAGTCATTCCAATAACCTAAAATCTAAAGAAGGGTAATTTCGGAATAGAATAAAGGTTTTATCATCTATAATTGAAGTGAGGTTTATGAGATCAAAAGCGGGTCCAAATTCTAATAGCTCCACTCCAAAATTAAATTTTTAACCCATTAATTATTCTCAGCCCATGACAAATAATCGCTTTTGCAAGATTTATAAGCAATTATACAACTACAACATTTTTGTTCCAACAATATTGTACAAAATAATGTGGCATATGAATTGAAAACTTAGTAGGATTCACACGATTTATATATATATATATAACACTAATCATATCTTTCCATATCAATTTGTACAAGTGTTCGTGTCTATATAATTTTGCTTTATCCAGGATTTATATTTACAAATACAATTGCTTTAAGGATAGCAAAGGATGGAACTTATAAAGATTTTATGATTTATGGCTTTCGTAAGGAAATATTATGTGGAAGTATATGCTAAGAGATTTGATTTCACCCAATAGAAGAACAAACTTCCTAGTAAGTGAAGGTATGGATAATAATTAACTCTTGCCTTTTTCCTTTTTCAATTGCTACTATGTTTAAACTGGTCGTGAATTAACTAAAAGATTTCTTATGTTGTGTTTAGGGGTATTGGATTTTGAAATTAGTGCAGGAGAAAGTGCGGTTATTGTGTATTACTCATTGCCTTGCACCTACATCCGCACCGTATTAATTGTTGCTTCATCTAATATTGGCTTGTGACATAGAATTAGTATGTCTGGTATCCAAATTGTTGGTTATTTAAGCAAGAATTTATGTGAAAAATTGAAGCAAAAATAGAAGTTGGATCTATAGCAGAGCATAACAGAGAAGCTATATGTTAGGGTGCAATTTATGCACTAGTTTTGCATTGTTTACTTCTCTTAATATCGATGTTTTGCACTTAATAATAGTGATTTACTTGTGTTTTACTTTTGTAGGTGCAATTCTATTGATTGGTGCTAAAATTGAGCTACAAGATGATGTTTAAGGATGATTGTTCTCTTGGAGAAATAATGAGCGTCAGGAGAACTTTGTTGATAAGGTGTGGGCGCGTGCTGTCAACTACGGACCTGCAGTTTTTAGTTTAATGTGTTTTGTATTTTTTACTATTTTTGTAATTACGAATTTAATATTTCAGATATTAGTATTTTATTTTAAATAGAACTCTAGAGGAGAAGAGAGAGAGAGTATTTAAGGGAGGAATCTATTGTGAAAAAGGGGGAGATGAGAGAAAAGAAAAAGACCTAGATCTAAATTTTTCTCTTCTCTCTATGAAGAACTAAATCTATTATTTTGGTTGAAGGTTAATAAAGCTTTGATTCATCACTACTATGAGATTTTTCTTATGCTTTAATTGTTTTATTACTTGTTGGGTATTTGTTTATTCTCTGAATTATTTTCATGATTATGTTTATTAATTAGATAACTGGCCACTATTTAATTATCAACTTAATCTATTGTCAATTAAAGGATTCATCGTATGAAGATTTTAATGTTTGTGACAAATAACATAGCAGTGAGTTGTGTTATGAGAATAAACAATCTAATTTAAATGAACCATTGTATGTGTTTGTTGATTAGGATTTGGGTCTCTTTGGTTTTTCAGGCTGTCAATTGATTAAATCCTATGATCGTATCTAGGGTTGTCTATTGATTAGGGAAATAACCAACAGTCGTACCTTAATTATCGACTAGTTAAGGAGAAATTGGCTATTAGAGGGTCTCAGTATCTATAACCGATCTATTCATAAGTAGTAATAATTTATATTTGAATCAATGATCAGTAGTGGAATCAAGCTGAGTTAATTCCTTCAACCAGAGCTTTCTCCAATTTGAATTACAACTTTAATTTGGATTCTTATAATTTTAGTTTGATTTTTATTATTGTGAACAATTCCCCCATTTTATGTTTTACATTTTAAAAGAATTTAAATAATTACCGATCTCTGTAGACACGACCCTGCTCAATCACTATACACAATTTATTTAGAGTAGGTATTTATTTTTGTTGGCTACGACAACCATCACTATAACAGAGCATAAGACTTGGAAAAGTGTTAAATCTGATTCTTATCTTTTTATTAAATATATCATTGCTTATAAATCTGATATTAATATAGGATCAGGAATCCCTCTTAATGGAGCTATCCACTGGGTGGTAGGCGAATTTCGTCATTTGATTGTAGACGACAAGTTCAAGTTCTTGCCAATGCCTGATGAAATCACAAATGATCATCATTGTCGGTAATCGGTTGGAGCTATCAGAGACTGTCTTTGCATGTTCCGACGAGGAGAATTCCAAAATGAATTTTGGATTATGAAAGAATATGGTGTTAAAAAATCTTGGACAAGAATTTCCCTAGTTAAAAAATTACGACCGTTATGTCTCTTCAAGGACGCTGATTTGGTTTAGTTGGTTTTAGATTCTAAAAGAAGGGTACTTTTTGATCAAAGAGGTGGTAATGTAAAGATTTTACGGTCCATTTTGACTTCAACGAGAATTTAAAGGAATACAAAGTGCAAGTGTACGTGGAAACCCTTGATTCAACCCATACCGAAAAGTGTTTTACTTAGTGATGAAAGTATAAATAGTTCTTCTTTGTGTATGCTTTTTAGTGTCTTGTTTGATTTATTTTAAACTTTCTTATATGCTGCTTTAAAAATTTGATCTGATCCTCAGTTTTCTAAATTTATTTCCTATGCTGCGTTTCAGGAGCGTTGGCTTTTGAATTTAGTGGAGTGTAGGAGAAAGTGGAAGGCTGATGAAGAAAATATATTTATTTAGATCAATGTGGTGTCGTCCTTGGCGCTTTTGCTTTTTCATTAAAGGAAAGGACCTATTGTATGCCTTTAAAACTTCTTTAGAATCCGTCACATTTTTGTGTTATCTTATCCCGGCTTTATGCCTGCTTGACTAGACTTTGGCTCATTATGGACAATTTTATATGTTTACAATAAGAATTTTAACTTTATTATAATGTCTCAATAAAGCAACTTGTTAATACAAATATAGGGTCCAGATACGATCCCCTGGTGCATTTCAAAGTTGTCCAATGGCAAGAAATTTGTTTAGTCGGTTATTAGCACTGTAATCTGGTTGCTTGGTGCAATATTATAAAAGCTAAGGGTTTCAAAACTTTGACACATAATTTAGAATTATTTTAAATATTTTGCATTTAAGTCCATAGCTTAGTTTGTTAAATAAGTGACAGTGTAAGGACAATTTCATATGAAAATTTTTAAAACACAAAAAATTGAAATGGGTCAGCATTTTTTTTTGTAAAATGATATATTTTTAATTTAGAGTAAATAATTTAAGAAAAAAATATTAATTTACCCTAATATTGATGGTAAATTTAATTGCACTCCGAACACATTCATTACTCCAGCCCTAATATTTCAAAAGGTCATACCCCGCTTCATTAGTTTTTTTCATTTATTTGGATGATCAATCATATTTGAATGATGAATATATAAATTTGCCTCTTCTTTCATCTAACGTTAATGGAAAAGTCAAAAAAAGAAAACCTTAATTTGGGAGGGAAAAAAGCCATAGTTTATATTTCTTTTTATTTATTCTCTTTTACATTGTGAACTTGGAACCTATTTATAAGATTTGTGGTGGTGCTAGCATGTTTTTTTGGATTCAAGACTTGTGTCTTTTTATTTCTGGATCTTTCGAATTTCTGTATTGCGCATTTCTGTAAAATTATTGATTGTTTATTAGTGCACTTTGTATTTAAACAAGCTATGTGATTGTGTTTAACAATTTCTATTTAAACAGTCAAATGAATTTAACGTTGCCGAATTGATTAATATTACTCACAGTAGACTTAAGAATTTAAAATTATTTTTCAAATTTAGTAATTAATATTAATGAAGATTCTGGTGCTAATTATTTTACGTTTTACGGCACCGGAAGAAATAAGGGATGTGAAAATAATATATTTTTGCAGGTTTCTTCTCCTACAATTATTGTTGGAAAAGCAGGTTCATCACATCCACCATGGCCATGCGATTTAAAGACTTATCTTTATACTTACAAATAAATTTTAAATACAAATAAATCCAGAGCCTAAACAAAAATTACATTAACATTCATAAATAAATTATAAATTCACAAAAAAGTAAGCGGATTAATTCAAATTTAACAATAGCGCTGTCGTAAAAAAGCAAGAGGGTATGGTGCAACAGGGTACCATAGTTTGTCCACAAGCTATTGAACACTTACTCTTTCAAAGTATGTATGCTGCAACCGATAAATAGTTATTCAATTTTAATACTCATTTGTGGATCTTCTCTGTAAGCAATATCTTTTTTTCTTACTTTTCATTTTCTTTATTGATTGCACTACATTTTCGGTCATGTTTTCTAAAAGAACAAAACATGCACTCATCATGTTCATTACAGCTTTTATTTTGCTTGTAAGATCTGCAAAATATGCTTCAGAAGAGCTCCGAGAAATTCCTAGGAAAGTCATTAATTTTACTTCCCATCTCTGCATTATTCTTGCATTTACTCTCAACTCTCAATATTCTCTGTTTGTCACAAAACTTCCTTCATGGCTTCATCTTCTTCCCAAAGCAAATATGAGGTCTTCCTCAGTTTCCGAGGGGAGGACACCCGTAATGGCTTTACTAGCCATCTAGCTGCAGCTTTGCATCGGAAACAAATTCAATTCTTCATTGACTACGAAGAACTTAAGAAAGGTGATGAGATTTCGCCGGCTCTTTCGAATGCAATCGAAACGTCAGATATTTCGATCATTATCTTCTCAGAAGACTATGCTTCTTCCAAATGGTGCCTCAATGAGCTTGTCAAGATTCTTGATTGCAACAAAGTAAATGGCCAAATTGTGATACCGGTTTTCTACCAAGTGGATCCATCTGATGTTCGAAAACAGTGTGGGAGTTTTGGAGAAGCCTTTGTGGAGAATGAAAAGAATTTTCCGGATAAGCTTCAGAAATGGAGGGCTGCATTGACTGAAGCATCAAATTTTTCTGGACATCATTGCAAAGAAAGCAGGTAAATCTCTTAACTCTACCTTGCATTTTATGTTAATATTTATTAGGAACACAATATGAAAAAACCTAGTTTTTATCAATAATCATTTACGACCTCAGTTGGAAAATAAAATAAAACGAACAATAATGCTTTACAACCCAGCTTGGTCCGTTTTGACTAATCGTTGTTTTACATCTTAACAACACCTACTAGTGATGAGGCCGAACTTGTCGAAGAGATTGTTGAAGATATTTCCAAGAAATTGGAAGATATGTCTGGCTCAACTGATTTTGATGGCTTCGTTGGATTAAATTCACAAATCGAGGAAATGAAATCACTGCTGTGTCTCGAATCGCATGATGTTCGAATTATGGGAATTTGGGGCATGGGGGGAATCGGTAAAACAACAATTGCTAGTGTTGTTTTCCACCAAATTTCTGGAGACTTTCAAGGAAAGTGCTTCATGGCAAATGTCAGAGAAGAATCAAACAAAATGGGAGTAATTCGTGTTCGAGATGAGGTTATTTCTCAATTATTAGGAGAAAATCTCAAAATAAGAACTCTCACTATACCCCCAAATATCAGGAAAAGACTCCAGCGGATGAAAGTGTTGATCATTCTTGATGATGTTCATGACGCATTCACACAATTAGAAAGTTTAGCTGGAAGGGTAGATAGATTGAGTCCTGGAAGTAGAATCATAATAACCACAAGAGATAAACAAGTGCTTGATAAATGTGGAGTGAAAATTTTATATGAGGTCAAGGGATTGAAACACAGTCAAGCTCTTGAGTTTTTTCGTAGAAAAGCCTTTAGACAAAACAATTGCTCTCATGATCTTCTAGAGCTCTCAAAGGAGGTGCTGCATTTTGCCGATGGCAATCCGTTAGCTCTTGAAGTTTTGGGTTCTTCCCTTTATCAGAAGAGCAAACAACAATGGACAGATAAATTGCACAACTTGAAATTGATTTCTGAACAAAGTATTTATAAGGTATTGAAAGTCAGTTATGATGAGCTAAATTCAGAAGAGAAAGAAATATTTCTTGACATCGCGTGTTTCTTCAAAGGAGAAGATGTAGACTTCGTGACAAGGATACAAGACGATCCTACGTCTATACGTTATAGATTGAACATTCTCGTAGATAAATCACTCATTACAATACTAAATGGGTACCAGCTACAAATGCATGATTTATTACAAGAAATGGGTCAGACAATTGTTCGTCAAGAATCTGTCAAAGAACCTGGCAAACGTAGCAGACTGTGGGATCACAACGACATCTATCATGTGCTGAAGAAAAATAAGGTAAGAATCTATTTACTTGACTTTTAATATGTGAGGCTATGTTCACCATTAATTTTCCTCTCCAAACACGTATTTTCATTTACCAAAAATATCCTTAGTCGATGTTACTTTCAAGGACCAAACAACTTACATTGTTTTTCATATCCATTCACGATTATATTTTTCATTTAAAACTTTCATGGAACTACGACTTAAGAGCATCTCAAATTACTTAGTAATAGCGAAAATAAATCTTTCAAAATTGAAAGCCTGGGTTTGTGTTTAGGCAATTATATTGAGGTTACGGAACGTAAAAGCTTGTTAATAAGCATGGGTTGTATTGCGGTGCATGAATTCTTTGACCTTTTATATTCTGATCTTTCAGAGGAAGGAAAAATTAAATTAAAAAAAAGCAAAACAGGACAAAAGAGGATGATTACTCGTGAATTCAAATAGCCCCACAATTATGTATATGCTGAATAAATAAATTAAAAAATTAACAAATTCACATTTTATCTTCAATTAGGAAGCTCTTAATCAACTATTCAAAAAGTTTTCATAGATTTTATTCTTTCTCATTCTTTGCTTATGTTTGTTTATAAGGGGACCGACCAAATTGAAGGCATTTTCCTTGATCTATCCAAGATAAATGGCATTCATCTCAGTTCTCAAGCCTTTGCAAAAATGTCCAATCTCAGATTGCTTGCATTCTATATGCCTGAATGTGATGGTGTTCCAATTACAAGCTCTAAAGTGCTTCTCGAAGAAGGTCTAGAATATCTTCCAGAGGAATTAAGATTTCTTCATTGGCACGAATATCCTTTGGAAACACTACCATTTGATTTTGAACCAGAAAATCTTATTGAGCTCAATTTGCCTTACAGGTAAAATCCAACAAATTTGGGAAGCCAAAAAGGTTTGTTGTTCTCTGATACCAAAATGCTAATTAATTTTTCTTTCTTTAAATATACATTAAATTAATTGTTGAGTTCAATGTTTCTAATTAAATTATTTGTTTTTTTTTTTATAGGAAGCTTTGAAAATAAAATATATTAACCTCAGTTATTCTCGATATCTCATGAGGATGCCGGACCTGTCAGAAATGCCAAATCTTAAGAGAACAAATCTTTTAAATTGTGCAAACTTGTCTTCCGTTACCTCATCCATCCAGAATTTCAAACATCTCACTATGTTGCGTTTCCAGGGATGCAAAAATCTTAGGTCCTTTCCAAGCAACCTTCATTTTGTTTCTCCAATAACTATTGATTTCTCCTATTGTGTGAATATCACAGAGTTTCCACAGATTTCTGGGATCATAACAGAGCTAGACTTAAGTGAGACTGCAATAGAAGAAGTTCCCTCATCAATAGAGTGCCTAACTAATCTTGAACGGTTGTATATGATAAGGTGCAGAAGGCTAAAGAGGGTTTCAACTAGCATTTGTAAATTGAAATCTCTAACTTGGCTTACTGTTGTTGATTGCTTAAACCTCAAGAATTTCGCAGAAAGCTTTGAGAGAATGGAACATTTAAATCACATTGATGCACATGGATCAACCATTAGTCAACTACCATCCTCTGTTGCAGATTCAAACGAACCTTCATCTGTTATATTCAGTGGATGCCGAGGTTTGGTGTCATTGTCTGTGACATTATTATTCGGTTTATCTCCTTCTTATAAGCTAGATCTAACTGACTGTGGTTTAACGGCTATACCGCAAGAGATTGGTGGTCTCTCGTTATTGCAATGGTTACTTCTAAGCGGAAATAGCTTTGAGAGTTTACCTACAAGTATCAAGAAACTTTCACGGTTGACAGGTCTTTATTTGAGCGATTGCAATATGCTTCAGTCAATACCAGAGCTTCCACTACGTTTACAAATATTGGATGCAAATAGATGTGTGCGGCTGCAATCTTTGCCAGAGATTCCATCATGTCTAGAAGAACTAGATGCATCCCTACTGGAAAAGCTATCCAAACATTTCTTTCAAGATGAAGATGACATTTTGTCCGTTGGGTTCTGGTTTTGTAATTGCCTGAAACTGGATGAAGAAGCAAACGACAAGAATTTGGCAGATTCACAACTAAGGATTCAACATATGGCAATTGCATCATTTAGACTATTTTATGATTTGGAAGACGAGGTACGCAATTCTATATCTGTTGCTCCCTCTTTTCTCGGATCCTCTCTCCCTCTTTCGTTACATCTGAAATCATGATCTAAATTTTACAGGAATGTTGTATACTAAAGGGTCCCACGATAATCTTACCTGGGAGCAAAATTCCAGAGTGGTTCAGCTATCAAAGTTTAGGATCAAAAATAACTCTTCAACTCCCGCAGCATTGTTGTCAAAACTTAATTGGGTTTGCTTTTTGTGCTGCCCTTGTCTCGTTTGATTGGGATCGGAATGGGTCTGACGTCGACTTTGGATACAGCTTTGCAATATGGACTCTCTCTGGAAGGAAACATTTTCGTCACTGTCACATTAAGCAAGGATGGCTTGGAGGTCATCACATGACTAAAACATATCACGTCGTGCTTGGATTTATTGCCTGCGGGAATGTTGGGTTTCCTTATGATAACCACCGTATAACGGCCTTCTTTGAGTTCCTTTCATCATTGTACAAGGTGAGACGTTGTGGGGTGTGTCCAGTATATGCAATTCCCAAGAAGACCGAACCCAACATTTTTAATCTCAATTTTGCTACCGACATTTGGAAATTGGATGATATGGCAAGCACAGGTGGAACTTCTGCTAGTCAATTGGATTGGAATTATGACGAAGAGGAATTGTATTGGAGTTCTGATTAAATTTGAACGGAGTCCCAAGAGAATTCGTAGAGATGACCAAATCAACACTCCTTAATAACCGAGTTACTTGTTTTCTTGTATTCCTTTTTCTTCAGTAAGTCCAATGCTCCAATTTTTTTTTTTTTTGTCAAACCACCGTGAAGGTGAGGGGTTACCCGGAACCCTACTTATAATATAAATCAGATAATGAAAGGAACATGAAGAGAGAGACATAAACTAAAGTCTCCAATAAAAAAAGGAGGAAAAACAAACAGTAAAAGAAACAACAAAATGATATCAACGTCAAACATGTGGGAACTCGATAGTATCCAAATAAAGAATGCCAAACAGACTAGATGGCAGATCCTCGGAGCTGAGGAATCACTAACGACTCTAATGAGCACATGTCCATTTGGCCTTGAAGTCAGCGGCGGAAGTAGCCATCTGAAAGGCATGCTTGATAGCAATAAAAGGACCAGAGGATAAAGCACAAATCCAGCCAAGGAGATAAGCAAACTCGTACTGTACTGAACCAAGGGAAGTAGCCCGAGAAACCATACAATAGCCGAGTCAGATTCCACCTCCAGTCTAGGAAACTCAAGCTGTTTAGTAGGATCCAACCCTTCAAACATAGCCATTAACTCAGCAAATAGAATCGATTGGTGTCCCAAAAAGGAACCAACACAGCTAATACTCTCCCCCATGATCACGCAGTCCAATGCTCCAATTGATTTCTGTTTCATTATCCTTTGTTATTGTTCTTAATAATCTCTCTCAAGAAAAAGAACAAAGAAAATCTTACACCTGCTGAAATGTCTGATGATTGGAAAATTGATAAGGCCTTTTTAATCAAAGCATTAGCGTTGATTTATTCATTTAAATTTTCATTGTCTTTTTGAATAACTGTTAGGTTTTTTTAATTTTTTTTTTCTTTTTGCCAGATGCCTATTGGATGTCTATTTTCTCAGATGGATCCAGGAGATGATGAAATAGTTCTGTTAGTAAAAATTGATTCTCTTTTAACAAAGATTTCACTCCGAGTTGAAGCCGAGGCACATGCATAAGTCGGAAGAAATATTTAGGGGAGTTACTCTTAACCATCAATTAAATCACTAATATAAAAGCTGATGATACAAACAAGTTTCCCTCAACTCTTAACTGATTTATTCAAGGTGGGGGAAAAAAAATCAGATTTTCCATCTAGTGCACAATAATGATCTAAAAGAATCCATTGAATAATTACCCTGGGGATTTGACTCTTGAAACTCAACTCCCAAAGCTTTTGTGAATTAGCCTCACAGAGATAGGGATAGTCCTACTAAAATGCAGAATTGCTGCCTTTGGTTCTTCTCAGCATGATATCTTTTGCTTCATTAATTTTTTATGCAAGGTAATGGCTACCGCCAGCATCTGGATGGTTTGCTACCATCACTCTTCTATGAGCTTCTTTGACCTTTTCTGTTGGAGTACTTTCTCTGATGAATAAAAGAAGTTAAAAGAGAGAAATTAAGGCTCAGATTAAAAAGAAACACTTTTAACAGCAAAATTTGCATAATTATATTGAACACAAGCAGAACAAAGGTACAAAATTTTATGAACAGGAAAGCAGCATTGGCTTTGTATCATTGTGTCGACAATGTTAACAGAAGTGTAGACAATGGCAACAGAAGTGTAGACAACAGCTGCTTTACAATTTGAAGTATATCGAGCAAATGGGAGTTTACCTTGCACCTTCACCACAAAATTATTCACTGTCCTAAATCTAAAATGAAGAACTCATTGCCGATGTAGCTACAGTAAGATATTGAAATTTGAATGACAAACAAGGGTTCGTATTCACACTCACACACCAGCCTACAACTTCCTCTGGTTCTAAAGTAACAGAACCAAACAATCATCAACAGCTTAAAGTCAAATGATAAAAGGGCTCAGAGAATTTCAGGATTATTAGGTAATCAAACAAGGCTTTAATTTGAAATGAGGTCCATTTCATAACTAGCCAAGTACCTCAAACCAACTCAAAGCCAACCGAAAATAAAATGAAACATTAACCGTTAAACCCTTGTCTTCCCACACGAGAAAGATCACCCAAATAAGAGTGAGCTCCTCCATTACGTTAATATCACAACATCAAATCAACTAAAATTTTCAACTAATGCTATTAACCATACATATATTATTTGACAAGCGGATATCAATTGTACCTGACTCCAAGTATCATAGCTGCTTCCCTCCTTGTCATGACAGGCTGAAAACCACCTTCGTAAAATTTCCACATTCTAGCCGTCGGCGGTCGTGCCTTGAATGCCTGCCAGGCCGTGATGCCGTACTTACCAGCATAAGCAGCAGCACCAACTGCCATTCCCGCTATCAATGGAGCAACCTGATCCGACTTTTACATTATAATTCCCAGTAAGTAAAATACAGATCATTGATACTAACACGAATAAGAAATTAAAGTTTTCCTCAACTAAATTCATATCAAACTATGCCCAAAGTTTTACATGTAATTTTTTTTTTCTATTTTTTCTTCCTTTTTCTCCCTAAGAATCCAGAAATCCCTAGCTATCCCTGCTTTACACATAAGGCATAATCATAATCAATATGTAATTAGCTAACCTAATAGGAGGATTTAGAAATTAGGGCTGGGCAACTTTACATTTGGATTGGGAAAAAATCCGTCCGATTCCAATCCAAATCTCAAATCCTATCCGATCCAAACACACTAAAAATAGGAACATAAAACTTAAACATTTATCTAGTAACCAACTCAAATGATAATAATAATAATAATAATTAAGGAACAATAATCAGAAAACAAAACATAACTCACCATCACTGGCGCGACAACGACTGAGCAAGGATGCGACGGCAACGGCTGGCGACGATGACTGAGGCGACGGGCCGGCTGAGAAGACGATCACTGTCGCAAGACGATCGACGGAAATGGCGTGGCTAAGTCTGACTATTTCCGGAGGTGGAAAGGTGTGTGAGTGACTGCGATGGTGTGTGTGTGAGAGAGCGAGGGGTAGACCATAAGAGAGGCGAGAGGCTTCAGAGAGGTTAAGACTTGGGGTTAAAGCTTTTTCCTCTTTTTTAATTTTTTTCAGTTTATTTAGTTATTTATTTTTTTAATTTTAAAATATTTTTAATTTTTAAATTAGAGAACCCATCAGTTTTCTGGTTCGATCGATATTTGAGCCGAACTGATAACAAACTGACTGGTTCTCAACCTCCTAACCCGTTCGGTTCTTTTCTCCAAAGTTCGGTTCGATTTAAAAAAAAACGAAAAAAAAACCAAATGTCCACATGTATGAGAAGATATGATCACACAAATGTAACGAATAAGCATGACGATAATTCTGAACTTCAAAATATGATGACTAATTTCAAAAATTTAATATAAATCCCGTGGTAAAGAAAATTGGATTTTAGAAGAATTTAAAAATCCGGCACTATTTATTTATTAATATTTAAAATTTATAATAGTATAAATGTAAAAATATTAATTTTTAGAATTTTGAAGTTAAAAATTAAATGATTTAATACTTATTATAAGAGATTATGATAAAAACAAACATATCAATGAAATTCAAATTTCAAAATTCAGAATAATTACAACAAATAAATGTCACCTTAATCTTGTCCTACCTTTTTTTTAAATAAGCAAATAAAGATTTGCATAAAAGTAAATAAATACATTTTTTAAATAAGCAAATAAACATCGCTCTTTCATACTTGATGATGCTCTAGTTGCATACACGATAACCGCTAATAGCAGGTCAACCTCACTCACTGACTCACACAACCCCAAAACATGCATCGGCTAAATCAGGATGCAACTGTTAAGTACACAAAATAGTTAAGGCCGACCTGGGCGCTAGGGATGTTCATAATCCAATTCGATCTGCTCAATCCGTCTGATCTACAGAAATCTGATCCGTAAAAATTCAATTAATGGATTGATGGATTAGATTGGATTGGATTGAAAATTTAAAAATCCGTAGTTGGTGGATTGGATATGGATTTACTTATGTAAATCCGCATCCGATCTGCAAACGTATGGATTGGATTTGGCTAGGATTTCACCAATCCATGGATTGAATTTCATTAAAAATTTATAATCCATAAAATTGTGGATAAAATATGTATTAATGTCCAATCCGCAAAGTTTAATCCGCGAATACTCCTACTGGGCACTTTTCACCGTCTATATTTCGTCATGGACTAGAATTGACCTTGTAAACGGCTCATACTCATCCTAATTGCTGAATTAAAAAAAAATAGTCAACAAGTTAATTTCATAAAATGCTAAACAATACTATGTGCTTACAACATGCTTACAATAGTGAGTACCACACTTTGTAACACAAGGATCTTTTTGCAAAACATGCTTACAATAGTGAGTACTACATGTATCTTTAAAACTTTTCAATGTTTTGACTACAATCTTATAGAGCTCTAAATGATTATAATGTTTATAGAGATCTATATATTCTAAAGTAGATCTAGCATTTATAACTATATATATATGTATGTATGTATGTATGTATGTATGTATGTATGTATGTATGTATGTATGTATGTATGTATGTTAGAAGAATATATTTGGTCTATGTCACAGGAGAGTCAAATATTTCTAAGCTATCTTCCCAGCTAGGGCACAACTCATCTAGGCTTTCACATACTAATTGTAATATGAATTCAGCATCTTGAACTTAAAAGCTCATATGATTATTATTATCCATTATGGATGATTTTGAGTCTTGTTAGTGGCTCTACACCTATCTTAGATTATTTCTAGATTGGATAAATGGATTCCATTAATGCTATCCTATTTTTTTCTTGAAATGAATCAAATATTTCTTGATAATTATTAAGGTTATTCTTTTTCATTTCTTCGTACAAGTGTTTGCTTGTAGTTAATCTAGCTTTAACAATGGAGATCTATAAATAACTTGATATTTTTGACTGAAATCTAAATTATCAATTACAATAAAAAACTTGTTAATTGATCTTCTTATTTTTATAAATTTGAGTTACTTTTATCGCTTTCTATCTTATAAAGAACCTCAGGAAACAAATAAGGCCAAACACGCTTCCGTTTGTTGCTAAAATATAAGAAGGTAGTTCAAGATTACTAACAAGTGTACTATCTCTCAGAATTCTGAGATAAATAATTCACTAATTGCCTCCAACCATAGAGAGGTCCATGGTCAGCACCGCCATAGCTCTACACATCATGCAAGATTACACCAGCAACTATTCCACACGGCCCAACACAGCATATAACAGACTAGTTTAATAGGATATGTCTTAGTGAATTTCTTGCAACTGTCTCTAGAAGAGTGCTTAATAACAAGAAATCTTCCTTATTTAGCACAAGTATTAGGATGTAAAATTCTTGGTTAATTTCTAAGAATATATAAGACATATGGAAGATAATAATTTCACTCAAAGAGTTTTATTTATTTCATTATTAGAACTTTTTTACAAAGGAAGGTTACAGAGAATATAGATGTGGGTGAAGGTTTTGGCATTAGATGCTCTCTCTTTCTTAAATGATTCTATTTATAAGCTTGAAGAAATAAGGTTATCTCTTCTTACATGACACTTGTTACATTTTTCTTTGTTGGATGGTAGATTCCCTGGTGATAAGGTGATCCTGAAATACTAACTAGGCAACCCAAAAGGGTGGTGAATTGAGATTTTAAAATTTAAGTTAAGCAAACCACGCAACAATTTAATCTATTGCCTTAATCAAATTGAAAACAATAAATTCAATCATGCACAATATTAAAAGAGTAAGGGAAGAGAAAACAAACACAAGGATTTTTACGTGGTTCGGCAATCCCCGCCTACGTCCACGCCTCCAAGCTCACCCGCTTGAGGATTTCACTATCCAAGCCTCCCAAGGCTTTAAGTTTTTATAATTGATTTCTAAGGTGTCAATGAACCTTTACAATCAAGAGATTATCTCCCCAATCTCTTCACCTCAAGTGTTTCTCACACTTGTACACTCATAATTTGATGAGAAATGAAAATTACAACAACGAAACTCTCTTTAAGAGTGGATATACAAATGATAGTTCAATGAAGATTTAATGTATGATGATTTTCGAATTTGAATCTCAATATAAGTTGTGTGCACTTGTTTATACTTGCTTAGATTAGCAAAAATGAATTGGATTTGAGTTTATATAGTTTGAGCAAAAAAACTAGTCGTTATGCACATTTTGGTCATAACCGACTTACCGTTTATGGAATCCGGTTAGCCGTGTGTATGTTACCGTTAACATAAAAATTTGAATTTCAAAATATCCGGCATGCCGCTTTTCATATCCAGTTAGCCGCTTTTAAAATCCGGATTGCCGTTTACCATATCCGGTTAGCCGCTTGCTACAGTAACTACTATAGTGAAATATTTTTTAAATTGACATTTTAACCCTAAAACTTTATAAAACTGTATTATGGCCCAAAACGTTATGAAAGCTTTCAAATAGGTCTAATTTCAGAATTTCTAAATAATGCTTTGTCAATTCCAAAACTTTCTGAAATTATGATATGACCCAAAATGATATGAAACTTTTCAAATAAGTCTTTTTCCAAAATTTCAAGCAATACTTGTTGATTTTAAAAGTTTTCAAAATTCTTCCAATTAAACCATAAACTTGAAAAACAACCAATTTCATAAAATCATTTTTTCATTAAATATGAAACCTTTATAATGTGAAAATAATGATTTATTTAAAAAGAAAATAATTTGAGATTAAAAGATTAATCATTCTTAATCTTGTTTGTTATCATCAAAATCAATATTATGGAAACATATATGTTAACAAATCCTTCTCATGATAAGGTGATCTATTCCTCTATCGTTGAGGACATTTATTGTCTTCTTTTCCTGCTGGCAGATAGCCTTCATATGGTTTTTAATAAGCTTTATCCTTTTGGTTCTTTTTTGAATTATTGATGCTTTCCGCTAGCACCTTTTATCTTTTTCAATGAACTTTGTCACTTGCCAATTATGAGGTCCTCATCTAGTGACATGTCTTCCCGGTTAGATTCCTCTTTTAATCCTTCATAGCAATTGCCACATCATGACTAATGCTTTAGCACCTTGCATATCTCGTGGTGTGTTGGCAAGTTGGATTCCACGAGATTTTCATATATATTGCCTTTTTTCTTTTTCAATATTGCCTATTTGGCTAATATGCTTTCTTTTCTACTTAAAGAAGAGATTATATGTTCTTCTGTGGCCTCATGAAGCCACACTTTTTCCTTGCTTATCCTCTCAAGTGATTCTTAGAGGATTTTCATCCCAACAGCCTTTTGCTACTGAGTGTTTTAGGTTCAAATAGTTCATGATCATAGTCATTGTAAACCTGATCTAGATCAATTGTTGGACTAACTTTTTTGCTGTTAATCCTAACTTCAATAATGTTTTGTGCCAGGTAACTCTTATTATCACAATATTCAAGACAAATAGTGAGGATCTTAATGAAAATAATTTCTTTTGTTCTATATATTATTTTGAGGTCATTGACCTATTTAATTTTTTATGGGAGCTCTTTTAATTCTATGCAATCATCATTGACATAAACAAGGTTAAGAAAACCATATTCAAATATGTCTTTGAAAGGTGGCTAGAATTGTTTTGTTTTAAAAATCCTTTTGATTTAAGAATTCGTGGGCTGGATTTGTTTTGTTTTAAAATCCTTTTCATTTAAGGATTTGGAAGAAGCCACAACATTATAAAAAGGGAAAAGCCAAGCGGAAGCAAAAAAAAAAAAAAAAGGCAACCGCACAAGAAGAATTGAAGCCAAGAGAAAAAAAAATAATAGAGCAGCAGCCGCAAGTTTTGAACAAAACCGAGAGCAGCTGGAGTAATTTGGAGCAGGAGGAAGGCATATTAATTCTTGAGTTTTTCTTTCTCTCTTCTCTATTATCTTCCTTGAATGTTTTCCAATAAATTCATGAATTCTCTTTATATTCTCATGAACTAATTTATTTTACTAGGGCCACGATGTAGCCTAACTATAAGATTTAAATGAAGATTTAATTCCATAAATTTATGTTATTTTTAATTTATTATTCCATGGTTGAGTGTTCATTATTATGCTTAATGCTTTTAAATATCTGACCAATATTTGAATGATTTGAGGATACATAATGAGACCGATAAGAGATTTATGTATTTTTGCTCTGTGTAATAGATGCCATGAATTGAACGAAAGACAGAGATGTGCCAATGTGATTCGTGCAGTTTTTCTAAAAATTTCCATAGAGCTTAATGAATCTTTACATATTTAAATTCACATAGAGATATACTGGGTTAATGTGTGAAGATATTTTTAATATTACTCGAGAGATGATATTGAATAGATTAGGAAAATTCACTGTCAACATGGGTAAGAAACTTTAATAGCATAGATGGAGGATTAAGTTGGATTGGTTATGGTGAAATCGGATGTCCTAGTGTTTTAATCTCTTGGTATTTTCTATTACTACATGCATCTTTATTTAATTTTTAATTATTTAATTAAATTTAATTTTAATCTAAATTCATTTATTTGATTTTTCAAATAAATTAGGGTTAGAATAATTTCGGTAACTAATAGGATATACAATTTCTGTGGGACGATACTCTACTCTTCATTATATTACTTGTGCCGACTAGTACACTTACTAATGTATGCAACAACTAAACACACTCATTAGCTATTATAACAAACTAGAACTAACATTCACGAGTACAAGAATCTATATAACCTCCAGGTGCCAGCTGGCAAGCCAAGTCATCAATCTATAGCTGTGATCTGGAGCTGTTATAATCATCTGCTTTGCTGACCACTTTGCAAACCTTAACACAGGGTGTGTCCACTGTATGCAAATCCGAGTATGACCCAGTCGATCGTTTTTACTGAGAAATTTTCGACCACGGGGGAAAAGAATGTGCTACGATTAGGAAAATCCCACATGACTACTACTACCATTAGGTCCATGACAAGGCCGGTGCAAGTGGAAGTACTGGGATTATTTTCGGATCTGGAGGGTGTAAGTGGAACCAAATTCGAAGATAATTTGCAGAGAAAAAAATCAGTTCTCCTCTTGTTTTCTTTTATGTCTTTAGTAAGAGAGCTGGCTTATTTCATTCCTTATGTAGGTCCAAAGTTTAATTTCCAATCCATTAGGGTTTGAATCTAATATTCTGTTGAACTTTACACTAGCCTTGATCTGTGTTGTTCAGCATTTTGTTTAATCTATTGTTTTATTTAAAATCTGGAAAGTCGACTAACTTGAACCATGTTTTATTGGTCATTCTCCAGCCTTAGGCACATATACATGAACTTTTGAGTCTAAGAATTTGGTACTTGCTGAAGGCTTGATGGCGTTTGTCTTTAGGTGTATTTCTACACCGTGAGAGGTAGCTGATGTAGTTAAGGACAAACTGTGGGCTCCCATTATAGGTTTGAAGAGCAGAAAAACAAGCAAGAGTCCAGAGAAGGGCCAGCCACTGAAGGCTTTTTCTTTGTTCCTACAGTGTGAAAATGAAATTATCCTACTTTTTAAAAATCGGCACTAAACTGCTAAAGGTAGGCATTATAAATGATTGATATGTGCATATACAATTCATTTTTGAATTTTGGATTTAAAACATAATTTATTTTAAAATTAAGCAAACTGGAACAACATGAGTACCCTTAAATTGGATTTTAAAAACTCTATTTTATGACAAAACAGTTAATAGACAGTAGAAGACTAAGAAAAAAATTTGAAATGTTCCAACACTCTAGACAACTGGTTCAGATGTAATTTTCGAACACCACCACCATCATACTTAATCAATGTGATGACCTCTAAGAATAAAGCAGATAGTTTCAATTGATCTTTAGACTTGTTTATTTTAATTATTTTGTCTACATAGAAACCTCATTTTGTCAAAGATATTATATCCATTTAAAGAGAGGCAATGTTGTTCTTGATCCGTCATAATAATTGAAAACCTACTTATGCCTTGCTAGCCTGATTATGAAGATTATTCATATGTTGTTGCCACACTGGTATTAGATTAATGACATACATGAGAAATGAAATGGCTTTTATATGTCTTTGATGGGCCACCAAGCATTTTTGCCTTTTTCTTTCAAGTTCCTTTGAATCATATTTTTGTGTTGTCCTAGCTAGATTTATGCACGTGCTTGAATAGACATGGCTTACTGTGGACAATTTTTTCAGTGATAGAATTTACCCTGTCATTTCACAGTATAAAATCTATCTTGATTATAACAACTCAATAAGACAGCGAATTATTACAAATTAATGGTATCAAGCTAAAGCATGCTCATCTTTGATTTAGCTTTCTGTTTATGGGTGCCTAAACCTTGAGAGTTTCCTAGATATATGGGAGAAAATGGAACATTCAAATCAAATCAGTGTAGGCAGGACAACAATTACAGAGCAGCTACCATCTTCATTTGAAAATGTAGAAGGGCTTGAAACGCCTAGCTTAGAGGGTTGCTCTGAACCAGATGAAATTGGCAATTTTAACTCTCATAGTATGTCGGTGCACATGGATCAGCCATAAGTCAACTACCACCCTTATTATCAAGTTTGGTGTCATAGCCTGCATCGTTAATCATTGATATCGGGTTTATCTTTTTTGTATTCGCTTGATTTGAGACATTGTGCTTTAACGACTTGTTGCAATTCGTGTGATCAAGAAGGATCAATCAACACCAACTGCAGCCCAAGATCTCCAGATCAAACCAAACAAGATGCTTACAAGATTTGATTACAGCTAAGTTTAATCAATTAGAAATACATATGAAAAGCTGAAATTAGTTAATAAAGAATCAAGAAAAAAAAATGTAACGTGGTTCAATTGATTTACATTAGTCTATATCCACGGAGAAACAATATGATCAACTTTATTAATTTGTAAGGAATTCAACCAAGCTTTACAGAGAACAATTCAGAGAACAAAAAATCGATCTAACAGATTCCAACTTCTCTTAGCCTCTCATAGAAATTCCTCTCTCTTTGCTCCCTCAGAACCAGCTGTTTTAACAGCTCTTTAACTAATTTCCTGAAGCCCAGAAGCTCACGCTTTGCTCACGTGAACATAACAACCTTTAACGACTTGGCTTTAACACGTGATGGGCTTGTGACTTACTAAAGCTGAAACGGCATCTGACAGAGTCGTTTCACTTATACAAGTTATTCCCCAAAACGCAACACTCCCACGTCGTATTGGTCTCTTCTAATTTGCTTCATCAGCTAAATCAACAATTCTCCACCTTGAACAAATCTGCCTGATCAATATTGTTCCTCTCCATGTGTGTATCAGCAACCACACAAGCCAGTCATGTTCAAGCAGAACTTGAGCCTGGCTGTTGAAACCACTTTCGTCAGCATATCAGCAAGGTTACTGTCTGTATGAATTTTAACCATTTTCACCACCCCTTTGGACACTTCATTTCTTATGAAATGAAGCTTTGTATCTATGTGTTTTATTTTTTCATGATAAGCTAGATTCTTGCTCATATAGATTGCGCTTGAACTATCACAGAATACTTCAACAGTCTTCTGAGTTGATCCTAGTTTTGCCATTAGACCCTTCAACCACAGAGCTTCTTTAACTGCTTCTATAGCAGCAGTATACTTAGCCTCTATTGTTGACAAGGCAATAACATGTTGTAGGCTAGCTTTCTAGTCAATCAAACAGCCATTAAACATGTACATGTAGCCTGTTAATGATCTTCTTCTATTCATATCTTTAACAAAATCTGCATCAACAAAACCACATATTCCTTTGCCTTTCCCATCTGATCTGCCATTGACTAATCCATATTCAAGTGTGCCTTTCAGGTACCTCAGTATCCACTTTGCAGCTTGCCAGTGGTCATGTCCAAGTGATGTCATGTACCTACTTACCACACTGAGAGCATGTGATATATTTGGCCTAGTAAGGACCATTGCATACATCATACATTCTACAGCATTTGCATAAGGGACTGTTGACATTTCATCCTTCTCCTTATCTGACTTTGGACATTGTAAGCTTGAGTGCTTAAAATGTGCAGCAAGTGGGGTTTTCACAGACTTACAATCTGTCATGCCAAAATTTCCAAGTACCTTCTCTAAATACTTCCTTTATGTGAGAAACATAATTCCTCTTTCCCTGTTCGTTTTGATTTCTATTCCTAGGATTTTCTTAGCTTGGCCCAAATCCTTCATGTCAAATTCAGAATTCAGCAACTGCTTCAAAGCTTCAATTTCAGCTCTAGACTTACAAGCAATCAACATATCATCTGCATATAATAACAAGTATATGTAGAGATCTATTTTTACCAACTTGTAGTACACACAACTGATGAGAACAATCAAGGAAATACCATTAAAAGTTCAAGTGATCATTTGCACATTCATAGAGGCTCAATTACAAGAGCAAGAGCCAAAAAGATGCAAGATGCTTTAAATTGATTAATTGAGAAAATATGGATTGAAAATGCAATTCAAGATGCAAGCCATCATGAATTGGGCTTGAAGAGAAGACAAGGCATTGTGGGCATTATTCAAGTTATTGGGCAGCCAAATACACAATTTGTATCAAATGCAGAAATGTCAAATTCGGAATAAACATTGTATTGATTGAGCCAGATGTAATGTGCAAGATATATACTGTTGGACAGATAATTAAGTTATCTTTCCAATAAATTTTACAGAGCTAGATTTGGAGTTCTCTAGAAGGAGTTATGACCAATTCATTACAGCTTGTTCAGACATGGGATTTTCAACGACTCATTTGTTATTCAACTTCATTTGTTTGTTTTGTTTCAAGTTTGTCAATGTGTAAGGTAAGTCTATCATCAATGATGGTGGGCTAACATTAAGTTTGTCAATGATAGCATTAATTATAGTAGGCTAGCATTAAGTTTGTCAAAGATAGCATTAATCATGGTGGGTTGGTGAAGACTTTTGAAAAATCCTTTGACAAACCTACTTCGAGGGTTGTTCCAACATTTCCATTTGTATTTTTAGGATCTTGGGTTTCTTTTAACCTATTTAAATTCAGCAACCTTGCTATGTAATAATATTAGAGATTAATGTTATGTGAATTTGAAAGATTATTCTTTTTTTGTTCTTTTGAGAACTAGTGAACTTATCAAGAATTTGCATTCTTGTGGCGTTCTAAATTTAGACTTGTCACTCACCTTCTCATCTATTTCTTGAGTGTGGCGTCAATATCATCCTCTATACCTTTAGTTCATGTTTTCTTAAGCATTGGGTCAAGGTTTTGTTTGTCATAAATCGGTTTAGAACTTTCTTGAGAAGTTGAAACTACAAATTAAATGTAGGTTTTAAAGTTTCATTGTGGGATTCGCATTATTCGGTATCAGAGCTAGTTTCTAATCAGGTTTGAATGTCTCATTTATTTTGATTATAAAAAAAAAAGAGAAAAAGTACCAAAAAAAGATTACAAAAGGATTCAAGTATTTCTACTTTCATCAAATTGAATTTTAGTTATTCATTTTCCTTGGCATAGTTTATACACATATTAATTGTGTTGCCTTGCTTGCTTGCTTGCTTTCCTTTCTTCAATTTCTTTTCATTCTTTGTATCCTCTTAATTTCTTTTCTTTGTTAGTGTGCTGGATTGTCATATTTAGTGTGCCACTTGGGTTTTTTTTTCCTTGATTTTCTTTATTTAGTTCAATAAAGAACTGAAAGAGAGAATTAAGTTTGGTAAAAGGGAAAAGTTTGTGAGATCATTAGAGGGTAAAAGCCCATTTGTGTGTTAAACACGAGAGTTAAGTGACATCAAATTGAGTGAAACACGTGAGGGATATTGTGAGGTCTTTTTGCTATCATTCTTTTCAGATCACAAATATGTCAAAAGATCAAGAAGCTATAGACCAATCAATCATGCTCAAAGCCATGCAACAACAATTTGAGCACATGAATCTGATGTTTGGAGAGATCCGTGACAAATTGGAGAGACAAGACACTGCCATAGCCAATCTACAAAGGGGGCAACAACTAATAGCTCCTAATGTAAGAGGTAATCAAGGGCGTGCTATCATGGGAGAAGAAGATGGCGATAACATAGATGATTTTGATGACCAGGCCACTGTTGACATGCGTGGAAGAGATAATAGAAGGGTAAGACGTATAGATCATGATTTGGGGAGTATCAAACTGAAAATTCCTTCTTTTCAAGGTAAAAATGATCCGGAAGCTTATTTGGAGTGGGAAAAAAAGGTGGAGCTAGTATTTGATTGCCACAACTACTCTGAGGAGAAAAAGGTAAAACTAGCTGTTGTTGAATTTACTGATTATGTTATTATTTGGTGAGATCAACTTGTTTTGAGTAGGAGACGAAATCGTGAAAGGCCTATAAACACTTGGGAGGAGATGAAGGCCATCATGAGGAGGAGATTTGCTGCTAGTCATTGAAATATAAGTGTGGCAACCCAAGAGGGGGGTGAATTGGGATTTTAAAATTTATGCAATATAATTCGCACAACAATTTAATCTATCGCCTTAATCAATTTGAAAACAATAAATTCAATGAAACACAATATTAAAAGAGTAAGGGAAGAGAAAACGAACTCAAGGATTTTTACGTGGTTCGGCTATCCCCGCCTACGTCCACGCCTCCAAGCTTACCCGCTTGAGGATTTCACTATCTAAGCCTTTCCAAGGCTTCAACAATTACAATTGACTTCGAGGTGTCAATAAACCTTTACAACAAGAGATTATATCCCCAATCTCTTCACCCCAAGTGTTTCCCACACTTGTACACTTACACTCTGATGAGAAATAATAAATACAACAATAAATCTCTCTTTAAGAGTGGATATACAAATTGAAGAACAAAGATGATTTGATGAATGATGATTCACGAAGTTGAAGCTCAATATAAGTTGTGTGCTCTTGTTCTTGCTTGCTTGGATTCCCAAAAATGAATTGGTTTTGAGTTTATATAGTTTGAACTCAAAAACTAGCCGTTACTCACATTCTGGGAAATCCGGTCTGCCGTTTATGGAATCCGGTCAGCCGGATTTTTGTTACCGTTAAGGCAAAAATTTGAATTTTGCCTATCCGGTTTGCCGGATTTGGAATCGGGTAAGCCGGATTCGATCTGGGTACATTCTGCCCAGTTTTCGGTTTGCCGGATTCGAATTGGAAACTTTCTGCCCCGTAACCGGATTTCTGGATTTTGTATCCGGTAAGCCGGATGCTACAGTAACCTACTACAGTACCTGCAACAGTGCTACAGTATCGGCTACAGTGAAATGTTTTCTGAAATTACAGTTTGACCTCAAAACTTTACAAAACTATATTACGACCCAAAACGTTATAAAAGTTTTCAAATAGGTCCAATTTCAGAATTTCTAAATAATACTTTATTAATCCCAAACCTTTCTGAAATGATGATATAGCCCAAAATGCTATGACACTTTTCAAATAGGTCCTTTACCAAAATTTCAAGCAATACATGTTTATTTCAAAGTTTTCAAAATTCTTTCAATTAAACCATAAACTTTAAAAAACAACCAATTTCATAAAATCATTTTTCCATTAAATATGAAGCATTTATAATGTGAAAATAATGATTTATTCAAAAGGAATAAAAATAATCAATTGCATAAAATCATTTTTCCATTAAATATAAAACATTTATAATATGAAAATAATGATTTATTTAAAATATATTTTTCAATAATTTGAGCTTAAAAGATTAATTATTCTTAATCTTGTTTGTTATCATCAAAATCAATATTATGGAAACATATATGTTAACAATCTCCCCCTTTTTGATGACAAACATTTCATGTATTTAAACAATCATTTTCTTGAAATCATTTTTCCATTAAATATAAAACATTTATAATGTGAAAATAATGATTTATTTAAAATATATAAAAAATAATTTGATCCTAAAAGATTAATCATTCTTAATCTTGTTTGTTATCATCAAAATCAATATTATGAAAACATAAATGTTAACAGTCATTATTATAGGGAGCTGTACCAAAGGCTTCAACGTTTTACACAAGGTTCTAGAAGTGTGGAAGATTACCATAAGGAGATGGAAATAATCATGATTCGAGCCAACATTGAAAAAGAACGAGAGGCCACTATGGCAAGATTTTTACATGGTTTAAATCAAGATATTGCTAACGTGGTTGACTTGCAGCACTATGTTGAGTTGGAAGACACAGTTCACATGGCCATGAAAGTGGAACGACAACAAAAAAAGAAAGGTTCCACTAGAACCAATTTGGGTTCATCTTCCTCATGGAAGTCAAAATGGAGCAAAGATGAAAAGGTTATTTCAAAGCCTAAGATTGAGCCAATCAAGGATCATAAAGAGGGAGGCAACCAAAGCAAAGGTAAATCTGATTCCCAACACTCTAGAAATAGAGATATTAAGTGTTTTAAATGTTTGGGGACATGTCATATTGCATATCAATGCCCAAATAAGAGAGTAATGATCTTGAGGGATGATGGTGATGTTAAAACCGAGAGTGAATCAGATGATGATCTTATGCCACCTTTGGAGGATACTAATGATGGTGTAGAATATCCTATTGATGGTAAATTGATGGTTGCTAGGCGTGCTCTCAACATGCAAGTAAAAGAAATGCGGAGGTATAACGTGATAACATCTTTCATACTAGATGCCACATCAAAGATAAAGTATGTAGTATGATAATTGATGGTGGAAGTTGTACTAATGTAGCTAGCACTAGTTTCGTTGAAAAATTAAATTTGAAAACTTTGAAACATCCGAGGCCATATAAGCTACAATGGCTGAATGATTGTGGGGAAGTTAAAGTAAATAAAAAAATGCTGGTATCATTCTCTATTGTGAGATATAAGGATGAGGTTCTATGTGATATAGTACCCATGCATACTGAACACATTTTTTTAGGTCGACCTTGGCAATATGATAGGCGTGTGACACATGATGGTTACTTAAATAGATATTCTTTTGTAATGAATAAAAGGCAAATCACTCTTGTACCATTAACACCTAGGCAAGTATATGAGGATCAAATGTCAATACAAAAAGAGAGTGATACAAAAAATGAAAATGAGAGTACAAAAGAAAGAGAGATTGAGAGAAAAGCAAGTGAAAAGATAGAAAAAAATATTGTTGAGAGAAAAGAGAGGCAGCAAGTGAACTTGTTTGCAAAAGAGAGCGAGGTTAAGAGGGCTTTCTTTTCAAAATATCCTATCATTGTACTTTTGTGCAAAGAGGCTTGCTTACACACTAATGAGCTTAACTCTTCTTTGCCTAGTGCTATTGTGACTCTTTTGCAGGACTTTGATGATGTGTTTCTAAATGAAGTCCCTAACGGTTTGCCACCTATTAGGAGAATTGAGCATCAAATAGACTTCATCCCTGGAGCTACCATTCCTAATAGACCTGCATATAGAACTAACCCCGAGAAGACAAAGGAGCTTCAAAGGCAAGTTGAAGAACTTTTGGCAAAAGGATATGTGAGGGAGAGCATGAGTCCATGTGCAGTACCAGTTTTACTAGTGCCCAAAAAGGATAGAACATGGAGGATATGCGTTGACTGTCGTGCAATTAATAAAATCATTGTAAAGTATCAACATCCTATTCCTAGACTTGATGACATGCTTGATGAATTGCATGGTTCTTGTGTGTTTAGTAAAATTGATCTTAAAAGTGGATATCATCAAATTAGGATTAGAGAGGGAGATGCGTGGAAAACTGCATTTAAAATAAAATTTGGTTTATATGAGTGGTTAGTGATGCCATTTGGGTTATCTAATGCACCTAACACTTTTATGAGGTTAATGAACCATGTTTTGCGTGCTTTTATTGGTAAATTCGTAGTTGTCTATTTTGATGATATTTTGATCTATAGCAAAGGCTTAGATGAACACATTGAATATTTGCAAAGTGTATTGACTGTTTTAAGGAAGGAAAAGTTGTATGCTAATTTGAAGAAGTGTTCCTTTTGTACAAATCAGATTGTTTTTCTTGGTTATGTTGTAAGTGCTAAAGGAATTGAGGTTGATGAAGAAAAGGTAAAGGCTATTAAAGAGTGGCCTACACCTAAAAGTGTAAGTGAAGTAAGAAGTTTTCATGGTTTGGCTAGTTTTTATAGAAGATTTGTGAAAGATTTTAGCACTCTTACTGCACCATTAACTGAAATTGTGAAGAAATATGTGGGATTTAAGTGGGGTAGTGAACAAGAAAGGGCATTTAATCTAATTAAAGAGAAATTGGTTTTTGCACCATTACTTGCTTTACCTGATTTTACTAAACTTTTGAAATTGAGTGTGATACTTCAGGTATAGGTATTGGAGTTGTTTTGATGCAAGAAGAGGGTCCAATTGCTTACTTTAGTGAGAAATTGAGTGGAGCAGCCCTAAACTATCCTACCTATGACAAGGAGATGTATGCATTGGTGAGAGCATTGGAAACTTGGCAACATTATCTTCTACCTAAAGAGTTTGTTATACACACTGATCATGAGTCCTTGAAGCATTTGAAAGGGCAAGGTAAGTTACATAAGAGACATGCCAAATGGGTTGAATTTATTGAGCCATTTCCTTATGTGATCAAATATAAACAAGGTAAGGAGAATGTGGTGGCTGATGCATTATCTAAAAGGTTTTAAAAATGGCACATTTCATTCCATGTCACAAAACTAATGATGCAACAAACATAGCTAATTTATTTTTCAAGGAAATAGTCAGGTTGCATGGAGTACCAAGGAGCATAATTTCAGATCGAGATGCTAAGTTCTTGAGCCACTTTTGGAAAACTTTGTGGGGTAAGTTAGGTACTAAACTTTTATTTTCTACTACTTGTCATCCACAAACTATCTACTTTGTTGCGTGCCATTATTAAAAAGAACTTGAAAACTTGGGAAGAATGTTTGCCACATGTTGAATTTGCTTACAATAGAACTATCCATTCAGCTACTAAATTTTCACCATTTGAGATTGTATATGGTTTTAATCTATTAACTCATTTGGATTTATTACCTTTACCTATTGATGAGCGTGCTAGTATGGATGGTGAAAAGAAAGCTGAATTTGTCAAGCAATTGCATGAGAGAACACGTCAACACATAGAAAAGAGAACTGAACAATATGCTACTCAAGCCAACAAAGGACGTAAGCAAGTGGTTTTTCAGTATGGAGATTGGGTTTGGGTGCATATGAGAAAGGAGAGGTTCCCAGCACAAAGGCGTTCGAAGTTGCTTCCAAAGGGAGATGGTCAATTTAAAGTGGTTGCACGGATCAATGACAATGCCTACAAATTGGATCTTCCTAGTGAGTATAATGTGAGTGCTACTTTTAATGTTTATGATCATTCTCCTTTCGATGTAGGTGAAGATTTGAGGATGAATCCTTTTGAGGAGAGGGGGAATGATGGGAACCATCAAGGGAATACCATTAAAAGTTCAAGTGATCCTTTGCACATTCATGGAGGCCCAATTACAAGAGCAAGAGCCAAAAAGATGCAAGCTGCTTTAAATTGATTAATTGAGAAAATATGGATTGAAAATGCAATTCAAGATGCAAAACATCATGAATTAGGCTTGAAGAGAAGACAAGGCATTGTGGGCATTATTCAAGTTATTGGGCAACCAAATACACAATTTGTATCAAATGCAGAAAGGTCAAATTCGGAATAAAAAATGTATTGATTAAGCCAGAAGTAATATGTAAGCTATATACCGTTGGAAAGATAATTAAGTTATCTTTCCAATACATTTTACAGAGCTGGATTTGGGGTTCTCTAGAAGGATTTATGACCAATTCATTACAGCTTGTTCAGACTTGGGATTTTTAACGACTCCTTTATTTTTCAACTTCATTTGTTTGTTTTGTTTCAAGTTTGTCAATGTGGAAGGTAAGTCTACCATCAATGATGGTGGGCTAACATTAAGTTTGTCAATGATAACATTAATTATAGTAGGCTAGCATTAAGTTTGTCAAAGATAGCATTAATTATGATGGGTTGGTGAAAACTTTTGAAACATCCTCTAACAAACCTACTTGGAGGATTATTCTAACGTTTCCATTTGTATTTTTAGGATCTTGGATTTCTTTTAACCTATTTAAATTCAACAACCTTACTATGTAATAATATTAGAGATTAATGTTATTTGAATTTGAAAGATTATTCTTTCTTTGGTTCTTTTGAGAACTAGTGAACTTATCAAGAATTTGCATTCTTGTGGCGTTCTAAATTTAGACTTATCACTTACCTTTTCATCTATTTCTTGAGTGTGGCGTCAATATCATTCTTTATACCTTTGGTTCATGTTTTCTTAAGCATTGGGTCAAGGTTTTGTTTGTCATAAATCTGTTTCGAACTTTCTTGGGAAGTTGAAACTACAAATTAAGTGTGGATTTCAAAGTTTCATTGTGGGATTCGCATCAACAACATTCAAAATTGCATCTCAAATATCCATGTGATAGCATAAACTCATCAAACCTGAGATACCACTGCCTTGGGGACTACTTCGGACATACAATGATTTTTTCAGCAAACAAACATAGTCAGGCTTTTTAAGATCAATATACCCTTCAGGTTGAGTCATCAAAATCTCCTCCTCAAGTCTCCCATGTAAAAATGCAATCTTGACATCCAGCTGATCAAGCTCTATGTCATTCACTACAGTTAATGCCAATAACACCCTTATTGAAGCATGTCTGACCACAGGTGAGAAGATTTCTTTAAAATCCACTCCTTCATTTTGTGTATATCCCTTAGCTACTAGCCTAGCTTTGAATCTTCTAGGCTCAGCAGCTGTTTGTTCTACTTTAACCCTGAAAATCCATTTGCAACCCACAGTTTTTCTGTTTTTGATCTTTTCAACCAATTCCCAAGTATTGTTATTATGCAGTGATGTTATCTCATCATCCATAGCTCTCTGCCATTCAGACATATGAGGGCTATGAATTGCTTCAAAGTAGTTCTTAGGTTCATCTACTTCTATTTCGTAAAATGCAGCTAGAGCATATGCTATTAAATCAACATATCCATACCTCTGTGGAGGTCTTATTTGTCTCTTCTTTCTGTCCTTTACTAACTGATAATTCTGTAGCTGAGTTTGTTATTGTTGGGGCTGAGTCTACGTTTCAGTGCATTCTTCTTGGTCTTCACTGTTGTTTTTAGAGTTTCCATTATCTTCAGATGGCTTGTGAATCATCTGCTCCACCTCAAACTGATTACTGGTCTTTTCATCCTCTTTCTGTTGACTATCTCCAGCAAGTTTCTTATTATTCAGTGCAGCCCCTTCATTGAATATTACATCTCTACTAAGGATACATTTTGGTGGGTTGAGATCAGTGCACTATAGTTTATAGCCCTTAACCCTTTTAGGGTACCTAATAAACTGTCATTTGAGTGCCCTTGATGCCAATTTATCTTGTCTGATATGTGCATATGCAGGGTAGCCAAATACCCTCAAACCATCATAGCTTGCTGGTTTACCATGCCATAATTCAAATGGGGTTTTGTAATCCAGAGCAATTGAAGGATTGGGGTTTACCAAGTAACATACTGTTAGTAAGGTTTCTGCCCACAGACTCTTAGGAAGTTGTGCTTAAACTAACATACATCTAACTTTATCCATCAAGGTACTATTCATTCTCTCTGTTAGCCTATTTTACTGAGGTGTCATTCTCACTGTTTTGTGTCTAGCTATTCCTTCATTGCATAGTAGCTATCAAATCTTTGATTGTAGAATTCAAGACCATTATCAGTCTTGAGTTTCTTCACCTTGTTACCAATTTGATTTTCAACTAGTGACTTTCATTTTTTGAATTTTTTAAACACATGATCCTTGTTCTTCAAAATATAAACCCAAACTCTCCTTGAGAAATCATCAATTATTGACAGAAAGTAGCTATTACCCCCTAGTGAAACTGTTTGAGCTGGCTCCCAGAGATCTGGATGTATGTAGTCTAATATTCCACAGGTGGTGTGAGTTGAGCTTTTTAAACTGCTCCTAGTTGTTTTACCTAGTACACAATCTTCACAAAAATCTAGCTTAATGATCTTCTCATCTCCCAATACCCCTTATTTCTACAATTCCATTAGACCCTTGACACTCATATGCCTAAGTCTCAAATGCCAGAGTTTGGTCTTGTCTTTTTCAAACCCAATAGAGACACTAGATAATCCTGTAATAACTTCCCCATCCAGGACATATACTCCATTCCTTTTAGTACCCTCCATTATAGTTCTAGGTTCCATTAGAGATCATTAGCTTTTCAGATTTAAGCTTAATACTAAAGCCATTTTAGTCAACCATTCCAAGAGAAATCAGATTCCTCTTTAGGTCAGGCACATGCCTAACTTCTCTAAGTTCCCAGATTTTCCCATTTTGCAATTTAATATTCATAATCCCCATACCTATGATTCTACAAACTGCATTATTTCCCATCATTACCTTCTCTCCATCAATTTCTTGATAATCAGAAAAATAATTCTTGTAAGGATACATATGGAAGGTACATCCAGAGTCAAGGATCCATTTACCTCTCTGCATGTTCTCAGTTGCCACACAAACTCCAGCTGACTCATATCCTTCTTCTTCAACTGTTGCTACATTCTTATGTTGATTCTTCTTTTTATTCTTTATCTCAGGGCAATCCCTTTTGAAGTGCCTTCTTTATGGCATTCAAAACACCTCAGATTCTAAGACTTTGCCTTATTCTTATCTTGTTTCTGTTTCTTCTTTCCATTACCCTTGCTAGCTTTGCCCTTTGCTATCAAACCTTCACCATTTTGCATACCCCCAAACTTTTGTTGTAACCCCCTTGTATTTAGGGCTGCCTTAACTTCATCTAAAGACATAGTTTGTCTACTATACATGACGGCATCAACAAAATTTGAGTACGATTGCAGTAGTGAACTCAGTAGAAAAAATGTCTTACCTTTATTATCTAACCCTTCATCTATAGTCTCCAAGTTGTCACAAACTTTATTGAATTCGTCAATGTGATCATCAAGAGAGGATCCTTTACCCATTTTAAGGGTAAACATCCTCTTCTTGATATATAATCTGTTTGCTAGAGACTTAGCCATGTACAGTTTATCAAGCTTTGCCCAAAGCTCTGCAACTGACCTCTCATTGGCAACCTCCCTTATTACAGAGTCGCCAAGACTCAAGATGATGGTGCTTCTAGGCTTTCTTGTCAATCTTAGCAGCCTGCTCAGGTGTTCTTGATGATGAAGTTTCTTTCCCTTCTTTCTTGGTAACAGGTTCAATTGCATCTCCTAGCCTTTGTGTGATCAGCAGAGCCTCCATTTTCACATTCCACATATTGAAGTCATTCTTTCCATTAAACTTTTCCAAATCAATCTTCGTCATTGCCACACTTGGATCTGATTCTTAAGACCAAGCTCTGATACTAATTGTTACAATTCGTGTGATCAAGAAGGATCAATCAACACCAACTGCAGCCCAAGATCTCCAAATCAAACCAAGGAAGATGCTTACAAGATTTGATTACAGCTATGTTTAATCAATTGGAAATACAAATGAAAAGCTGAAATGAGTTAACAAAAAATCAAGAACAAAAAATGTAACGTGGTTCAACTGATTTACATCAGTCTACATCCACGGAGAAACAATATGATCTGCTTTATTAATTTGTAAGGAATTTAACCAAGCTTTACAGAGAAAAATTCAGAGAACAAAAAGTCGATCTAACATATTCCAACTTCTCTCAACCTCTCATAGAAATTCCTCTCTCTTTGCTCCCCAGAACCAGCTGTTTTAACAGCTCTTTAACTAATTTCCTGAAGCCTAGAAGCTCACGCTTTGCTTACGTGAACATAACAACCTTTAACGACTTTTAACAAGTGACGGACTTGTGACTTACTAAAGCTGAAACGACATCTGACAGAGTCGTTTCACTTATACAAGTTATTCTCTAAAACACAACACTCCCACGTCGTATTGGTCTCTTCTAATTTGCTTCATCAGCTAAATCAACACGGCTGTTCTGCAAGAGATGGTTGTACATCCATATTGGAATGGTTACATCTAAGAGCAAATAAATTTGAGAGTTTACTGGCAAGTATCGAGCAACAGTTGACAAATCTTGCCTTGTGTGGTCGCAATATGCGCAAGTGATTGCGATCGACTCCAATCTTTGCCGGAGATTCCATCATGTCTAGAAGAACTAGATGCACCCCTAATCTAAACACTCCTTTGAAAATGAAAATCAACTTTCACGACTGATAATTCTTGACTTGAGTCGTTGTCATATGCTTCAATCATTACCAGAGCTCCCACTAAGGTTGAATGGTTAGACACAACTGATTGCAAGCGACTCCAATCTTTGCCATAGATTGCATCATGTCTAGAAGAACTAGATGCTTCCGTACTCGAAAAGCTATCCAAACACTCCCATGAATATAAAAATTACTTTTGGTTGAATTCGTGGTGGGACAAAGACAATTCATCCATTGAGTTCATGTTTAGTAATTGCTTGCAACTGAATAAAAATGCAAAAAACAAGAATTTGGTAGATTCACAAGTAAGGATTCAGCATATGGTGATTGCATCATTGAGACTATTTATTAGAAATTTAGAAAAAATATGTGCTGTAATTATATATTAGCTGTAAATTAGTCATTAGTTGTGACATAGCTATTTAGGTGCAAACCTATTTTTCAAGTTGGTATCAGAGTAGGAAGAATATCTTGCCGGAATTCCTTTTTTCTTCCTTTTGATCCTTGCACCCTAAAACCATGTCTGACTCTTCATTCAATTCCAGTACTGTCCCTCAATCCTCCATGAACAATCCTAGTAGCATGGATGTTTCAAAAATCAGTGCTACCTACCTCAAAATCTCATTCTGTACAAATCACCATAATTCGTTTAAATGGTGACAATTTTCTGAGATGGTCTCAGTCAGTTAGGATGTATATTAGAGGACGTGGAAAAATGGGCTATTTGACTCGTGAAACGAAGGCTCCTGTAGTGGATGATCTGGCATATGTTACATGGGATGCCGAGAATTCGATGGTGATGACGTGACTTGTGAATTCAATGGAAGAAGATATTAGCTCTAATTATATGTGCTATCCAACGACACAAGAGCTTCGGGAGAATGTTAATCAGATGTATTCTGATCTCCAAAATCAATCACAGATTTTTGACTTGATCCTTAAACTCAGAGAGATGCGACAATGGGAGCACAATATCACAAAATATTTTAATCCCTTAAAGCGGATTTGGCAAGACCTTGACCTTTTCAACACCTATGAGTGGAAATCTCCCAAGGATGCTTAACATCACAAAAAGGCTGGAGAGGATGGCCGCATTTTTAAATTTTTGGCTAGACTGAATGTCGAGTTTGATTAGGTAAGGGGGAAGAATTATTGGAAGACAACCCCTACCTTTAATTGGTGACGTTTTTTTAGAGGTTAGAAGAGAGGAGAGTTGGAGGAATGTGATGCTTGGCAAGAAGGGAACTGGGGTTGCTGAAGGTTCTGCCCTGGTCTCCATGACTGGAAGCAAAGCTTCTATTTTGCAACGCAAATCTGATGAAAAGCAGTAAGTTTAGTGTGATTTTTGTAATAAGCCTCGCCATACCCGTGAGACCTGTTGGAGAATTCATGGGAAACCTGCAAATTGGAAAAGGAAAGCTGGCTGAGCCAACCCTACTGCGAATAAGGTTGAGACCAGCCCCTTCACCAAAGGGCAGATGGAGCATCTTCTTGCACTGTTAAAATTTAATTCGATACCCAATGTTCCTAGTGTTTCTGTGGCACACACAGGTAATAAATTCTATGCTATATCTTGTCAATTTAAATCTGCTCCATGGATAATAGATTCAGGAGCATCCGACTATATGACCAATTCCTTAAATTTGTTTGAGACTTTTTCACCATGTCCCGAAAAAAAAAAGGTTAGGATAGCTGATGGTAATTTCTCACCAATTGTAGGAAAAGGCCTTATAAAACTTTCTGAGAGTAGATCTTATATCTATTCTCTATGTCCCTAAACTTGCTTGTAATCTCTTGTTAGTTAGCAAACTATCTAGAGACTCTAACTGTTCTGTTATTTTGTATGAATCCTATTGCATTTTTCAGGACTGGAGCTCGGGGAAGACGATTGGCAGTGCTAGGATGATTAATGATCTCTATTATTTCGAGGATAAATTTCTTAGTAATAAAATAGTTCAGGGCTAAGTAGTATTAGTTCTTTATCTACTCGTGATCAAATAATGGTTTAGGCCACCCAAGTTTTCCTTATTTAAAACATTTATTTCCAGTGCTATTTAAAGGGATTGATCCTTTATCATTTCAATGTGAGAGTTATTTAATGGCAAAAAGTCAAAGAAAATCTTATATTCCAAAACCTTATCATGCTTCAAGACCGTTTTATTTATTCCACAGTAATGTTTGGGGTCCTTCAAAAGTGACCACAATTTCTGGAAAAAAATTGTTTGTGACTTTTATTGACGATCATACACGTCTGTGTTGGGTTTACTTAATTAGAGAAAAATATGATGTAGAACAGATTTTTAAAGAATTTTATAGGATGATTGAAACTTAGTTTCAAACAAAAATTAATATTTTGAGATTTGACAATTGAACAGAGTATTTTAATAAAGTTTTGAAAACTTTTTTAAATGAACAACGAATTTTACACCAATCCTCTTGTTCTGACACACCTGAACAAAATGGCATTGCTGAGCGTAAGAACAAGCACTTGTTAGAAGTAGCTAGAGCCATGATATTTTATATGAATGTTCCAAAGTATCTATGGGGTAATGCTATACTGACAGCTTTGTATCTTATTAACAGGATGCCTACCAAAGTTTTCCAATATATCACCCCGTTGGATTGCTTAAAAAAGGTATTCCCAGAATCTAGAAACAATTATAACTTACCTTTGAAAATATTTGGCTGCACAGCATATCTGCACACTCCAAAGAGGCTAAGGTCTAAATTAGATCCAAGAGCTGAAAAATGTGTTTTTATAGGGCATGCACCCAATAAAAAAAGGTTACAAATGCTTTAATCCCCTTACAAAACATTTTTTTGTCACTATGGATGTTTCTTTCATGGAAAATACATCATACTTTACCAAAAATTTGCTTCAGGGGGAGAAGATAGTTTAACCAAATTTTTGGGAAATTGTTGAACCCTTACCTAGCACACTACTTGATACCTTTTTTGAAAAAGAAACCTTGGAAACTAAGCCTAAAGAAATCAAATCTGACATTGGTCTGACAGAAAAAGAAATACTATGAATGGAAAAAAATAGAAACAATCTTGAGCTTGTAGTTTATTCTAGGAAAGGTGTCCTTAGAGGTGGTAGAGACCAGTCCATTATCCTAGCACGTGGTCAACTGGAAGTCCTAAGCAATGGTCATCCAAATGCCTCAGGTAATCTTTCTTTTGTTCCTTCCCTATTCCTTTCCTATTACTGACTTAAACTTACCATTATGATCAGATTCTAGGGAAGAGAACTCTGCACCTGAATCTATTTTGGAACCAGCCCCTGTTATCCTTGAACAGAATCTTGATCTTGACCTCCCCATTGCCCTTAGGAAAGGAACCCGAACCTGTACCAAACATCTTATTGCCAAATATATTTCCTATCAAAACCTTTTTGATAATTATAGAGCGTTTAGTACAAACATTTCAAAATTTGTTGTGCCTAGAAATATTCAGGAAGCACTTGGCGATCCGAATTGGAGATTGGCTGTGTTTGAAGAGATGAATGCCTTGAAGAAGAATGATACTTGGGAGATGGTAGAATTACCGAATGTAAAAAAGGTTGTGGGGTGCAAATGGGTGTTTGCTATCAAGAGTAAGGCAGATGGGAGTGTTGAGAGATACAAAGCCTGTCTTGCTACAAAAGGTTTTACTCAAACCTATGGGATAGACTACTAAGAGACCTTTGCTCCGGTAGCCAAAATCAACTCAATTAGGGTCCTATTGTCTCTTGCTGTTAACTCTAATTGGCCCTTACACCAATTGGACGTTAAAAATACTTTCCTTAATGGAGACCTTGAGGAGGAGGTATATATGAGTTCCCCACCAGGCTTTAAAGGAAGGTGTGGAAATGAGAGAGTGTGCAGATTGAAGAAGTCCTTATATGGACTTAAACAGTCACCAAGAGCTTGGTTTGAGCGCTTTGGCAAGGTGATAAAGCGTTATGCATATATTCAAAGTCAAGCTGATCATACAATGTTTTACAAGCATTCAAATGATGGTAAAATAGCTATCTTGATAGTATACGTGGATGATATCGTGTTAACTGGGGATGATTGTGATGAGCTAGCAAAGTTAAAAAAGAAATTGGCTGAGGAGTTTGAGATTAAAGATCTTAGGGCATTAAAATACTTTCTTGGGATAGAGTTTGCTAGATCTAGAGAAGGCATTTTTGTAAATCAAAAGAAGTATGTTATCGACTTGTTAAACGAGACAAGTATGCTAGGGTGTAAACCTGCTGAAACCCCTATAGAACCTAATGTGAAACTGCAACCTGCAGAAGCTGAGAATGTGAAGAATATGGAGCATTATTAGAGACTTGTTGGGAGATTGAAGCTGTCTACAGAATTTTAAGGTATCTAAAAGGGACACCGAGCAAAGGACTTCTATTTAAGCCATAAGGGCACTTGCAGATTGAAGCCTACACAAACGCAGATTGGGCTGGAAGCATAGTAGACCGAAGATCCACTTCTGGAGACTGTTCATTTGTAGGTGGTAACTTGGTTACATGGAGAAGTAAGAAACAGAATGTGGTCGTTAGGAGCAATGCTGAGGCTAAATTTAGAGCTGTAGCCCATGGTATTTGTGAGATCATGTGGATTAGGAGGTTGTTGGAAGAGTTAAAAGCGACAAAATCATCTCCTATGAAGTTGTACTTGTGACAACAAGGTAGCAATCTCAATAGCACACAATTCAGTCCTTCATGACCGCACAAAACATGTGGAGGTTGACAAGCATTTCATCAAGGAGAAGATAGATAATGGATTGGTTCATATGGAGCACATTCCTACTGGAGAACAAGTGGTTGATGTCTTTACCAAAGGACTACACACAAAACAGTTCAATTTTCTAGTTGGCAAGCTAGCTATGGAGGATATTTTCAAACCAACTTGAGGGGGAGTGTTAGAAAATTAGAAAAAATATGTGCTGCAATTATCTATTAGCTGTAAATTAGTCATTAGCTGTAACATAGCTATTTAGGTGCAAACTTATTTTTCAAGTCTATTTTATGAATTGAAAGTGGTATGCAATTCTCTCTCTTTTGCTCTCTCTCTCCCCAACCCTTTCTCCCTCTTTGTTACATCTAAAATCATGATTTTACCTAGGAGCGAAATTCCAGAATGGTTCATCAATCAAAGTTCAGGATCTGAAATAACTCTTCAACTGCCTCAGCATTGTTGTCAAAACTTAATCGGGTTTGCTCTTTGTGCTATTCTTGAAACGTCTGCTTGGACAGGGGATGGTTTTCACGTTGGCTGTGAATACAGCTTTGAAATGAATACTATTTCTGAAAGGAAACATGTTGGTCGCAGTTGCTATTTTGGTTGTTATTCTAACAAGTTTTCAGATCAAGTCATGGTTGGATTCAGTCCCCTGAGGGATGTTGGGTTTTCTGATGATAACCAACATACAACTGTCTCGTTTAAGTTCTCCTCAGATTCCCAGCTGGTGGCACGTTGTGGTGTGTGTCCAGTATATGTAAATGCCAACAAGACCAAGCCCAACAGTTTTACTCTTAAATTTGTTACCAAAATTTGGAAATCGGATGATATGCCAAGAGCTACTGGAACATATCCTGCAAGTGAATCTGAGCCGAGTTCTGACGAAGACGAATTGGAACCGACTCCCAAGAGAATTTGCAGAGACCAAATCCATAATCCTTACAACTGAATCACTCGTTTTCTTATTTTCCTCTTCAGCAAGTCCAGTGCTCCAAGTAATTCCTATATCTTGATCTTTTTATGCGTTTAATCCCGACAATTCATTTTACGGTTTTCCAAGTTATTGGGGCTGTCTTGTCAGGACTTGAATGTCCTCAACAGAATATTTTTTTTTTAATGGAAAATTTAAGGTCTACCCAATGAAAAATTGACGGTCCTCTTTGGAACCAAAAAAAAAGTTTTAGAAAATATCTATCGAGAATAGCTTATGAATTACTTGAATACAGCTTCGCAGGTTAAATACTATGTCCAACTTGATTTGCCTTTACATCTACTCCTAAGAAATAGTGTTAAGAGTAATGTTACACTTACGAAGTTTGCATCTCAACCAATGCTGCATACATGTGACCCTCACATAATCCATTATGTGGTGTACTATAGTTAGGTGATAAAATAAGTAACCACAAAGCTCATGATAATTTGTAACAGTGCCAAATTAGTTAGCATACAAACTTTGTATTATAGCTTTCTAAACATAAGCATTGCATTATAACGGTCACAAAGTCAAAAGGAAGTCATAGCTTCGCCTTCATCTTCTTGCATTATTGTGAAAATCCAATGTATAAAGAATAAAAGAATATTACAGTCTTTTCCAAATTGTTAAGGGGACAGAAAAAGCCGGATTTAGAACTGAAACACACTAGTTAGGTTGAAATGGCTAACATTTTTAATTAGTGGAAGTTGCAGTTATATAGTCTATGTCAATCACACATTTGTGATTCTCGGTGCATCTTCAACTTCTAAAGACTAATTATATAATTAATTACTATTCTAGATGGTCGTTGCATAAAGTCAGAGCTGCTAGAGGTTTAATCCTTGCCTTTTTAATTTTCTTTTAAATATTAGTCTGGCAAACTAATGGTGGTTTGTTTAAAATATTGTCATAAAAATGTCCTGATACATGACTGATGACCTCTTGGTATTTCATGGTTTTCCAAGAGCATAAATATAGAAATCAAACAAGTGGAAAAGAATATTAATATTAATATTAAATAAAATAATCAATAGCAAACCTGGAGAAGAAAGCTGCCAGCACTAGCATATATTATATATTTCCTAGAATCTCTGTTTCTGTCCCAATGAGCCTGAAACTTCCGTTATGGCGTCTTCTTTTGGCCTAACTTCTCAAAGCAAATATGATGTCTTCCTCAGTTTCAGAGGGAAGGACACCCGTGACAACTTTACTAGCCATCTCCATGCTGCTTTGTGTCGAAAGAAAATTAAAACCTTTATTGATGAAGAACTTAACAGAGGAGATGAGATTTCGCCTGCCATTTTGAAAGCAATTGAAGGATCAAAGATTTCAGTTATCATTTTCTCAAAAAACTACGCTTCTTCGAAATGGTGCTTGGATGAACTTGTCAAGATTCTTGAATGCCATAAAATGAATGGCCAAATGGTTGTACCAGTGTTTTACCGTATAGATCCATCTGACGTGCGGAAACAAAGTGGAAGATTCAAGGATGCCTTTGTTGAGCAGGAAAAACAGTTCAAGAATATGCCAGAAAAAATTCGAAATTGGAGGGCTGTATTGACAGAAGCATCCAATTTATCTGGATGGGATTCCATGACAATCAGGTAGCTCTTAACCCGTTTACCTTTTTAATATTAATGGGGGAAAAAATGAACAGTTTATGGCTTCCATTAATAACATGAAAAAATATCTTCTGTCCTATTATTTTGATTTTGTCATGGTCCAAAGTAATTTGAGTCGTTGATTTTCATCTTCGCATCTGCTAGGTCTGAGGCACAGCTTGTAGATGTAATTGTTAAAGACATTTTGGAGAAATTGGAAAAAATAACAATACCAAAGGACTTTGATGGTCTAATTGGTTTAAATTCACGAATTCAGAAAATAAAATCACTGCTGTGTATTGGATTGCCGGTTTTTCGAATTATTGGGATATGGGGTATGGGCGGTATGGGTAAAACAACCATTGCTGGAGCTATTTTCAACCTAATTTCTAGTGAATTTGAAGGCAAGTGCTTCATGGCAAACGTTAGGGAAGAATCCGAGAAAGTAGGTGGATTGATTCATCTAAGGGAGCAAGTTCTTTCTGAAATATTAGAAGAAAATATCATAATAAGAACTCCTGATCTTCCTGAATATATTAGGGAAAGGCTCAAGCGGATGAAGATATTTATAGTTCTCGATGATGTAAACAAAGTTAGGCAGTTAGAATATTTAACAGGAGGGCTTGATCGATTTGGTCCTGGAAGTAGAATCATTGTGACCACTAGAGACAAACGGGTTCTTGATAATTTTGGAGTAGCTAACACTAACATATATAAAGTTAAGGGATTAAACTACAGTGAAGCACTTGAGCTCTTCTGCAACTTCGCTTTTAAACAAAGCAATTGCCCTGATGATCTATTTACGCTCTCAAAGAACATAGTTGGTTATTGCAAAGGCAATCCATTAGCACTCAGAGTGTTGGGCTCTTTCCTCCACCGGAAGAGCAAACTTGATTGGGAAAACGCATTGAATAACTTAAAACGGAGTTCTGATTTTGAAATCTATGATGTGTTGAAAATCAGTTATAATGAATTAAATCCAGAAGAGAAGAGCATATTTTTGGACATTGCGTGCTTCTTTGCAGGAGAAGATAAAAATCTTGTGACAAAGATACTAGATGACTCTAATTATGCACTGAATGTCCTTGTTGATAAGTCACTCTTAAGAATATCACGTTATAACAAGCTCCAAATGCATGATTTATTGCAAGAAATGGGTCGAGAGATTGTTCGCCAAGAATCAGTGAAAGAGCCCGGCAAACGTAGCAGATTGTGGTATCATGAGGATGTCTATCATGTACTAAAAAGAAATAAGGTAAATATCTACAGCCATGTTTTCAATAAGTTTATTATTGTGTACTCACCGTTAGTTTAAAAATTATATTTGTATAGCAGTTTAAAACCTTATGATGGTTAAAAATCGTGGTTTATGAATTTGCTAAAATGTTATCTCCTCAAAGTTTTAGAGAAGTAGAGATGAGGATGACCGTGGGTGTCGAGAACAAGCTTTCATCTATCAATTTTGGGATATTGGATGGTGTAGAGTACAATTTTTTATTCTTCAAATTTAATGAAGTGCGTGGGCAGAAATTGAGTGTTCTATTGTAGTAATTTGAAGGGTGTAAATAACCTCACACATTAATGAACGCAGATTTTGTCTTCAATTAATGAGCTCTTTACGAATTTTACCGAAGTCTTTTTGTATTTTTATGCTAACTTATTGTTTACTTTTGTTTATAAGGGGACGGATGTCATTGCAGGTATATTCTTGGATTTGTCTAAAATAAGAGACATACATCTCGGTTCTAGAGCCTTTGAAAATATGACTAATCTTAGATTGTTGAAATTTTATTTGCCTAATCGCCGTGGTGATCCAATTATGAGCTCTAAAGTGCATCTTGACCAAGGTTTGGATTATCTTCCTGAGGAATTGAGATATCTCCATTGGCATGGATATCCATTGAGAACGTTACCAACAAATTTAAGTACGGATAAACTTGTCGTACTTAACTTGCCTTGCAGTAACGTTGAGCTACTTTGGGAAGAAAAAAAGGTATAACATAGTGCAGACATGTGTTTATATACACTTTAGAAAAGTAAGAACATGCTTACTTGAGAGATATGCTATATGAAAATTATTTGTACAAATCTTTGACTAGCAATTATTTATCTTTTGTTGCAGGAAGCTTTCAAGCTAAAATCTGTGGACCTTTGCAATTCTCAAAATCTCACTAGGATGCCGGACCTATCAGAAACCCCAAATCTTGAGAGAATTTATCTTTTGAACTGCACAAACTTACCTTTCATTTCCTCATCAATTGAAAATTTAAACAATCTCAGTATGTTGCGTTTGGAGGGCTGCAAAAATCTTAGGACCTTTCCCCGCATTCATTTCACTTGTTCTGTAACAATTGATTTCACCAGCTGTATTAATCTCGCAGAGTTCCCAAAGATTTCAGGGAATATCAAAGTGTTAAAATTAGCCAGAACCTGGATAGAAGAAGTTCCCTCATCAATCGAGAGCCTAACTAATCTTGAAGTGTTAGATCTGGCGCATTGCAAAAGGTTGAACAGGCTGTCGGCTAGCATCTGTAAATTGAAATCTCTTAGTTGGCTTCGTCTTTATAACTGCTCAAAGCTTGAGAGTTTCCCAGGAATCTTGGAGGATATGGCACGTTTAGAATATATTGATTTAAGATTGACAGCAATTAAAGAGCTGCCGTCTTCAGTCGAAAACCTAGAAGGGCTTAAAGAGTTGAGAATGGAGTATTGTTATAAACTTGGTAAATTGCCAGATAACTTGGGTAGTTTAAGGTCTCTGAAGCATCTCCATGCAGGCAAGTCAGCCATTAGTCAACTGCCATCCTCGATCGCAGATCTTAAACAAGTTGAAGAACTTTCCTTTTATGGGTGCAGGGGTTTAGTATTGACTTCAGTCTTATCAGGTTTATCTTCTTTGCAACGACTGGATTTGAGAGACTGCGATATAATAGAAATTCCACAAGATATTGGCAGTCTACTTTCATTGGAAAAGTTAGATATAAGTGGAAATAACTTTGAGAGTTTACCTGCAAGTATCAAGCAACTTTCACAACTGAGGTGGCTTTACTTGAGAAATTGCAATAGGCTTAATTCATTACCAGACCTTCCATTTGGTCTATGCTTTTTAGATGCAAGGAATTGCAAGCAGCTCCAGTCCTTGCCTGAGATTCCATCATGTCTAGAAGAACTAGAAGAAATAGACACATCCATACTGGAGACATTAGCCAATCACTCCCGAATATATTTCAACTTTATTGATTGCTTGAAACTGAATGACAAAGCAAACAAGAAGATTTTGGCAGATTCAAAACTAAGAATTCAGCGTATGGCAATTGCATCACTGAGACTATCGATGTATGTAAAGGTATTCTCTTTCACTCTCTCTCTTCTCTCCCCTCTCTCCTGTTGTGCGCAGAAAGCGGAAACAAGCGCACCGAATAATTACAGAAAAATAAAGGACACAAAAATTTACATGGTTCGGCAATATGCCTACATCCACGGGAGAAAGAGAAAAATAATTGTATTACTAACAATTATTTGAGTACAAATTTGAGTAAAGAAATCTCACTTTCCCAGAATCCAAATACACCCAGTACTCTCACATATACTCTCCAATTGCTCACACTCTCATAACTCTTAAAAGCTTAGAAACTTATAAGCTTAACAAATTTTGAGATGATTTCAAATGAATGAAATCCTTAGCTATTTATTGGAGAAATGAATTACTATGCAAAGAATAAAATAATTTTATTATTATTATTTTCAAACTCATCCCCTTTGTCAATTCTTTCTTTTCGGCTACAAAATCAAATTTGATTTTACTTCTCTACAATTGTTGGTGCAACCAACAATTTGTTGAGTTCAACAAATCGTGCCACCAACCTTGCCTTTTGAAATTGGCAAGCCCTTCTTTGACTTTTCAACAACTCCCTCCTTATTACATCTAAAATCATGATTTCGTGCTACAGGAATTTCGTGAACCACCTGTAATCAAAATTTGTTTACCTGGAAATGAAATTCCTGACTGGTTCAGCCATCAGTGTTTAGGATCTTCATTAACTGTTCAACTGCCACAACATAGTTGTAATGGGAGCTTCATTGGATTTGCCTTCTGTATTGTCATTGTACTGGAGAAAGATCATAAGGCTCGGGATAGGATTTACTACCATTTTGAAATAAAGACTCCCTCTGGAACCAAAACTGATCACCCTTCAGTTTTTGAGCAGTCTTTTCACTCAGATCAAGTCATACTTGGATTTTTTCCCTGTTGGAATATTGGGCTGGTTGATAATGACGGCAATATCTCATTGCAGTTCTCCGTTCAGTATCCTTGCTCTGGAAAAACCCCCAAAGTGCACAGATGCGGGGTGTGCCCAGTATATGCACATCCCAACGGGACTAAACCCAACACTTTCACTGTAAATGTGCTGCCACCAAATGAAGAGGAGTGCACTCAAATCAGGAAATTGCATTATGATTTTCATGATAATGTTGGAACAAGTGGGACTTCTGAAAGTATTGACAGATCTGGCGAGCTGGAAGTGGAATCAATTTGCAGAGAGCAAATCAACGCTCCTCAACAACAACGAAGTTCCTTGTTTTCCCATATAATCGCAAAGGGAGGAGGCTTATATGCGTTTCTTGCGTAAGTGCTATCTACCTTCTATTTATTTTATCACCAATTTATTTTCTAAGCAAACGAGGCAAGAACATTGACTTTTTACTTTTTACACACTAATTTATTTAATAGAAATAAAGTTTTGTTACTGTCTACTTGTTTAGTGAATGCAGTTTGCGCATAAGCAGGATTTTCTGCCCCTGCTTTATGCAGTCCCTCTGATCATGTATCAATAAAAATTCAGAGAAGGCATATGAGACTAAAGGTATCACTTCTTGCCAGTAAGGTGTTTTATGATGGCTTTACAATATTTCTTTTATATTTTATATATTGAGCACGATGACATTTGACGTCGTTTTGTCTTTTGGACTTCATTTAGATATGTAAATATTACATTTTTTATTTCTGAATTTCTTGGTTATGCATGAACTAAGTTGTTCTGTTTTGATTGAATTTAAAATGGAAATCACTTTTGAGTTGTGCTTTTATCATAGCTCAGTCTCCTAGTATGTTGAAGTTTTGCTAATGAATGTTGTTTTATTTTGACTCATTGTGTTTCAATCCTTCGATTGATTCCTGGATGTTGGAACTAGGTGCTTGATGCAAATGCAGAAGTGTTTGACAGAATGCCTCAATGAAGACGATGCAGCAAGCATGGCAAGCTAGCTCTGCTGAAGTGGCAGTGATGCGTAAAAAATGTGATAACTTGGAAGGTTGATTCAGCCAGCTCTCCAGAACTCTCTACATCAGATAAGATAGAGCCAAAGCACTGCGTAGATAATGGCAACGTGACCAGCTCAAGTACAAAGAACGAGAGACATTAGAATATTAGATTGAGTTGTTGATAGCCATCAGATCAACATGAAAGCTGCGAGCAGTACTTGCGTAAGCTTTCGAAGCAAGGGAAACTGTTTTGTTTAATCAAGTTGTGTGGATTATAACTTGGTAAATATTCTCTTCGCATTTGTTACTTTTTTTAAGTTTGTTTATGGATTATAACTTGGTAAAAAAAGAAAAAAATATTAACTAAACGCACTAGTCATTCTCTATTAATTTTGGCTGTGGCATTTCTCATCTATAGGTTAGAGCTTCATTGGGGCCATTTGAACAAACCATAAACATTAACCTCCAAGTGCTTAAGATTCTCTGACCCAAAAATCGTTTTGGGTTTCCATTAACGGAAAGCCAATCCACGTTTAAGAACTATTGCAAATGTAACTAATTTTGAACGCCGAGGAAAATTATAAAGGGAGGCTCAGCATATCTCTGAATTGCTAATTTGAGACAATGCTCCAAATGCCACTTTGAGAATTAATAAAATTATTATTCGAACAGCAAAGGGGATCTAAACACTGCATAAGAACAGAGGATCCTCTGACGCTCGAGCATTTATACGATGGAAGTACAAGATTGTATAGAACAGTCATGTTACAATGATCGCGGCTCTCAATCTCACAGTAATAGAGTAGATCAAATACTCAAATGATGCCCGAAAATCAGCTTTTGAAACAAACTTGATTAGCTAAAACGACCGCGCCAAAAATAACCAACTGTTTTAACTGACTTTGACTAATGCTGACTTTATTAACCATGTGCGTCTCACTAGCGATAGTCTTTATCATTGCCAAATTAGGAACCCAGAATCCTTACAAGCCCATAATCTTGAGAGAGTACCTTTCCAGTTGCATAGGCTTGCCTTTCAATTCCTTATCTATCCAAAATTTCAACAACCGTAGTATCTTATTTCTTCGGGGCTGTGACTTGGGCACTTTCCGAGCAGCATTTATTTCTCAGACCTACTGTTACTCTTGTTTGGGGTTTCCTTGCTTACAAGTACCAGTGACTATAGTGTTGCGAAGTTGTTAATTTACTCAGATCATGCCTTGCTGAAATTAAACAACACCAGCTGAACATCAAAATCCAAATGTGTTAGAAATAATTTGAAATCCTTGCCCAAGCATGAGAAACTTCTAAATTAAGTTATTTATTTTTCTAATGTGAGTGGAAAAATGGAAACCAAACGTGTAAGGCAATGTTGTATATGGTCGTAATTTTTTCTTAGTTTTTTTAGTACGTGGCCTAAAATGCATTTGCCAAACTATAAATACCCCTTGTGATGTGTTTGTATAATCATCCGAGAAGAAATAGAATAAATAAGACAATTAGCCTTTGTGTCCTTGTTTTGGTTTTTTTTTTTTTTATGAGTGTTTTGTGAGTTCCCATTAAAGTGTGTTTTTTAATTCCTTCTTCTTTGGATAACTAGAGTTTCGTACTCTAATTATTCAACATTTGATATTGGAGCGAGACAGTCAAGAATTTTTCTTAGTGGAACTACATTGAGTCGTGAGAAGTATACTACTCCACAAGATTATTGATCAAGCTTATTTGATATAGTCGAAGTCTTGTTAACATGATGGGTGATCTTCAAGTAGTTGGAGGTGTATTAAGAAGCTCAACAACCAAAACTATTACACGTTGTCAGCATGCATAGAGTCCTACCTACAAGGTCAAGTGGGAAGTTGTCAGTGGTAGTAAAGTCACACAACAAACGGCCAAAGAAGCATCCCAGAGTTATGAATGGATAACAACTATAAAAGAAGATCATTGCACTTAAACAAAATCAGACTTGAGATCTGGTGCCAAAGCCAAGAGATGTGAAACCTATACCTTGTAAATGGGTTTACAAGATAAAGCATTATCCATATAGGTTGATTGTAAGGTACAAGTCTCAGTTGGTAGCTTGTGGTTTCTCTCAATAATATAGACTATACTACTATGATGAAACGTTTAGTCCAATGACAAAACCTGTAACTGTACGAGTTCTCTTTATGCTTGCAGCCGACAAAGACTGGAATTTATGGCAGATGGATGTGAAGAATGCTTTTTTCATAAAGAGCTAAATCAAGAGATCTGCATGATCTAACCAAAGGGTTTTCAAAGCCAAGATCATCTTGAATATGTGTGTTAAGCTGTGAAACGTGCTACATGAGTTGAAAAAGCACTTAGGGCGTGGTATGGTAAGGTTGTTGAATTCTTAACTCAAAGTGAGTATTTAGTAACACCTGCAGATTCCAGTTTGTTTGTTAAAGCTAATGGAAGAAAGTTAGCAGTCATGTTTGTTTATGTCGATGATAAGGAAGAAATTTTTTGAACAAAGGAGAATTTATAAATTCGTTTCTAGATAAATGAACTGGGAAAGCTCAAGCACTTCCTTGGTTTAGAAGTTGATCGTATATAAGAAGGAATATTTCTCGATCAACAAACATATTCCAGAGATTTGTTGAAGACGTTTGGGATGCTCGAATGCAAGCAGATCTCAACACCAATGGAATTAAATGGCAATTGTATGCATATAAGGGACTTGGAAAATGCAAAGATGTATTAAAAATTAGTAGGTAGTCTTATCTACTTGACCTTGACTCAACATGACATTTCTTACGCAGTTGTTATAATGAGTAGGTAAATGCAAAATCCAAAGAAGCCTCATTTGGAAGTAGTTTGACTAATACTGAGATATATGAAGAATACAATTGACTATGGTCTTTTGTACAGAAGAGGTGAATACTGCAAGTTGGTTGATTACTGTGATGCTGACTATGCAGGAGATCATGACACCAGGAGATCAATAACTGGGTATATATTTAAGATGTTGACAAAAATTTTCTTTTTAATTTTTATAAAAGCTTTTAGGACTGATCTCATACAACACATAGGAATTCGTAATCTAGAAAATCATACCTTGACAATCCAATTTGGCTTTTTCGCTGAATTAATTTAGGTTCTCAGATCACGATCTGTCACCATCATTCTTCCTATTGGATCACGATCCGTCACTGCCACACTTGTTGGATCACGATCCATTATCACCATGCTTCAACTGCGCTTGTTAGATCACAATCCGTCACCAAATAATATTTCCAAGTTATGACTCAAATTTGATCAACACTGGACGTGTGGGCATCAGTTTCATTACTTCCAAAACAACTAACTTCTTTTTCAGTGTTTTTCTCAAAACGTGTATTTTGAATCACGTACCTCGTTCTTCTTAAGAAAAATATACTTATATAATATCTCTTGTAAAACCCTAGATATGTATTATCTTTTATTATAATTCAAAATAATAAGTATTTTAAATTTAATATTATCTCTCCACTTACGTAAAAGTGGAGATCATGTGCAACCACTTTGGGGCCCACCTTGTAAGATAATACAAGGCCCCATTTGCACATGAAAATAACACGTAAGGTCTTAACAAATATTATAATTAGGTTTATCACCTAATATGCCAGTTTTCATGTTTTTAGGTCCAGTAATGGTGCAGTCAATTAAATAAGCTAACCCGGGGATCATTTGGGAACATATAATAGTGGCTACAATAATTAAGCTTGTAAATGAACAAGCCTAATCATTTAATTCCAACTCTACTCCACTATAAGATTGGAATTGACCTCCATAATTGTATGCTCGAATAATAATTCGTCCCAAACCACATTGATCTCTTTACTGTATAATCATCTTGTTCAGGATACTATTGTTCCTTGATACTTACTGGTTTTCTCTAATGATTATTTTCAACATACTAAATATGTTAACACACTATGACTAGAAAATTCTATGATCAAGTGCAAAAAACCCATCAAGAGATGCGTTGTACAAATTTTATATTGTTAATTTATAACTTCAATACTCATAATTACTCCCACCAAGATACTGGATAATCTTGACTACAAGTATGTGTCGTGCCCATTGGCAACTCTAATGGAACAATTACAATCATTAAATTATAACTAACTCAAGATTAAGATTACAGTAAAATCAATGCCTTGAGATTTAATAAGTTTGACAGTTATTATAAAGTTAATTAAATATCATATGTGATCTAGTTCAATGTAATCGTACTACATTAATAAATTCATACATAATTAAGACAAATCATTCAATGAATTTATTACAGTCTATATCTAAATAAAGTGCCCAACTTTATTTATCAACTGCGAACTTAATTTAATAATAAGATAACTTGTATTTATATGTTCTGTGAATCTACATGGTGATCACATAAATACATATAATATGATTAAATGAACTTTACTCAAAATATTAATTCAATTAATATACTTGAATAAAATACCCCATTTATTTAATCAGAAAAATTGTTTATTACAATTAAATAAACACATATACTTTTAAAGAACATATTTTCCCAACATAAGCTTGGTTTCAGAATGATTTCTTGGAGTAGGGAAAGATAACCCATGGTATCATTGTCAATAATGGAAGTTGAATATTGAGCAGCAACAATGGTAGGTTAAAAGAATACATGGTTGATACAACTGATGAATAATCTACATCAACCAATCGATTATCATATTCTGTTGTATTGTCACAATTAATCAGCAATTCATTTGGCAGAGAATCTGATCTTTCATGCAAAAACTAAGCATGTTGAAATGCATTATCACTTTGTTAGAGAAAAGGTTTTGCAAGGAGGGATTGGGATGAGGCAAATTAAGACAAATGATCAACTTGCAGCCTTATTCACAAAAAGCTTTGAGTATCGGCCGGTAAGTCTAAACTGTTTCATTGCCAGCTCGGCATGGTGCAAAGAGCGGGAGCTGGTGTTAGGGGAGTGTTGAAATTAAATAACACCAGCCCAATATCAAAATCCAAATCTGTTAGAAACAATTTTAAATCCAAGCCCAAGCATAAGAAGCTTCTAAATTAAGTTGTGATAAACTATGTCTAATATGAATTACAACAATGAAGTGCAAACGTGTAAAGCAATAAGCTATATAATTTTGCAATGCGAGGGAAATAATAGAATGCAAACAATTAGTTACATGGTTTTTTAATGTGAGTGAAAATAATGGAAAGCAAACGTGTAAGACAATGTTGTATATGATTGTAATTTTTTCTTTTTTTTTTTTAATGTGTGGCCGAAAAGGTATTCGCTTCTCCAAACTATAAATACCCCATGTGCTATGTTTGTATAATCACCGGTGAAGAAATAAAACAAATAAGACAATTAGCCTTTGTGAATTTGTTTTCTTTTTTTTTTTTTTTTTTCTAAAGAGTGTTTCGTGAGTTCTCTTTAAAGTGTGTCTTTTAATTCCTTCTTCTTTGGATAATTAGAGTTTCATACTCTATTTATTCAACATGCCTTACTTGGATTTGATCACTGTTTAGATGTTCAGCCACTTGATGGTGACTATCATGGAGCTGCCTCATTTCTCTTCTATCTTCCCTGTATTGACGGCAACTAGCTAGCAAGCACAAGAGGTTGCTAGGAGAAATGTTGTGCGGTGTCTCCACTGTATCTGTATGTAAATCCCAACAAAACCTAGTCTGGAACTTTTATTTAGAAATTTTCTACCACAAGTGAAGAGAATGTGCTGCATTTAGGAAATCCTGACTACGAGAACCATAAGGTACATTATACGGCTGGTACAAGTGGAAGTACTAGGATTAGTAGTAGATCGGGGGAGAAGAAAGTGGAACCAATCCGATAATAATTTGGAGAGAAAAAACCATTGCTAGTTAACAACAAAACTCTTTCTATTATGTTTTATAGTAAAGAGCTGTCTCATTCCCTTGTCTTATGTATCTCCAATGTTTAATCTCCAGTTCATTTTGAGACCAAGAACTTGGTAGCTGCTGGGGGCTTGATGGCACTTTTCTTCCGTTCAAATTCTACACCACGATAGCTGGCTGATGGAGATGTGGGCAAATTGTAGGCAGCTATTGATTAGTTCGAAGAAGCAAGAGTCGAAAGAAAAGCAAGCCACTGAGGCCTTTTCTTAGATCCTGCAGTGTTTGATGTTAACAACTCTGTTTCATCAATGTGATGCCCTCTAAGAACAAAGCTGCAGATTGTTTCAATCAATCTTACGAAGTGTTTTGTTCTAAATTCATTTTCTGCTTTTATTTCTCATGTTATCGAATTAATTATCCATGCGGATGCATTCTTGTTCTTCATCTGCCACAACAATACGAATGCATCTGGAGCGTAGACATTTACGGTTTCCAGATCGAAATAAATCCATCTCTTATCTGTTGGCCCCTGGAATGTACCCATTGAAATAAATGCTTTGTTTTGTTTTGCTCTTGTATCTATTGGATTCTATTTAAAGTTATATTGTTAGTGTTTGAAAAGCACACCTACTCCCAAACTTTGGGAAAATGATCATGCCAAATTTTCAATAAGTGATATCAATTTTTTTAGTTACTATCTACAAAGGGTACAAAAAATCTTGATATTCTTTATTGAAAACTTAAGGTGTACATTACTATTTTCATAAAATGTTTGGAGGGGTCGATGTCCTCTTTCCTTTATTAAAGTATTAATTGTTTGTTATTCAGCTAGTCCAAAATCATAAAAAATGTAGTGCAGTAAAATTTTAATTAAGAAATTACAACATTATTTTTCTCACCAAAATAGCAATTTATATTTTTGTACTAAAAAATATGAAAGCATAATTAATTAACATTTTTCAAGTTGAGATTGTCAATTTCCCCCCAATGTAATTAATGCATACCATTTACCCTTTTACTAATAGCCTATAACCCCCTGACAACATTAATTTATAATATTACCCCTAGTTTCAATTAAACTTTTATTTATATTTATTATAAATTAAATAAATCATATAAATAGAAACTTAATAGAAAAATGAGTATTAAAAAAAAGAAATATATGATTTGACATGAACAAAAAAATTGATAATAAAATTTTTTGTTGTAATTTTTTATTTTGTAAAAATTTTCTTCTAATAAATATTTTAAAATTAAATGTAAAAAGTTTAAGAAAAATATTTTATTATTTATTTTATAATAATTTTTTTTATCATTCAAGTTTTCTTTTAATTTTTTTATCATTTTATAATATTTTTCTTATATATTTGTTAAAAAAAGTCTATAAAATAAAAAACTACAAAAAAATATTTTATTATTTATTTTTTTACATGAAAACATATATTTCTTGTTTTCAATACTTAATTTTTTTATTTTAATTTCCATTTATGTGATTTATTTAATTTATAATAAATATGAATAAAAGTGTATTTGAAAATAAACGTAATATTATAAACTTATACTATCAGGGAGTTATTGACTATTATAAACAGTAGGGGACAAATGGTATATAATGATTACAGTAAAGGAGAATTTGGCAATCCTCCTTTTTCAAAAAAAAAAATATTCCTCTCATTTACATTCTTAGTTTAATCGATTTTAGGTAATAAATTATATTATAATTATTTTTATAATAAATTATATTATAATTAATTTTTATACTTTTACATTAATATTTAAATTAATATCCGAACATTTTATTAAATGTTATTTATTTCTATATGGTTAAGTTAATTATACAATTTCTTCCACTCAACACAAAATAATACTAGTTCCCTCTTAAATAACACTAAGATTGTATAATTTGACACTAGTGATTGGCGACATATTTCTACATGGGTTTGTAACGTACGGCACTTTGCTGGCAAAAGATTAATCTAAATGTTCGAGAAAATGACTCAACGAAAAAACTGGTATTTCGACACTTTTGAATCTTTTCAAACTTGTTGCAGTCCAAGACTCAGTCGTGCCAAGCACGTACTTGTATCCAACTTCCAGATGGCCGTTTTTTGGTAAGTTTTTTAAATTTTGGCGTGTCAATCCCAAACAAGTCGTTTCACCATTGATGTACACTTGACTTTATAGTTGTAAGTATTTGTCAAATACTTGATATATAGTTGGGTCTTCAAAGTTGGGTTTACTTAAGTTGAACTGCACTCCAGAAACGAAGCCATCAATGAGCTCCAGTTGTCAGTATTTTCACTTAGTCTTTGCGGCTTTTCATTTCGTGGCAGTGGGAAACGAAGAAATTCATCTAAGCGAAGCCGTGCTGTATGGTCTTTCAATGTGACTCTTAGGCCGGGCTTTGCACGGAATCAGTTCCCAAATTCATTTCATGGGGTCTTTGTTGCTTTTATTCACATATTTGACTTGTTGACTTGACTCCTTTCAAGTCTTGCGCTGGCTGCACCATGCTCATTACTGATTTTTTTTTTCAATATTTGAAATTATTTGTTACTTCATATATATATATAATTTAATGCAAAGTTCTTTTTTTTTAAATCTAAAAGGATCTAAACGATACTGAAGTTTGAATAAGTCAGAAGGCATATATATAATTTATATGTTTATTCTTTATTTTCTTATGTCTGACTAACAGACTTGAACTGATGTGTGTTCAACTCTTCATAAACTTTTGTCGCATGTATGGGTATAACAATATAGGTTAAGATATTAATTAGTTTCACATTCTTATCTAATAATAACCAATTTTATCTTTTTTAAAAATTAGCAAAAAGTTCAGTTCAATATTGAATCCTAATTCTTGACTTATTATCTTAAATCTAATATTTTTATGCTTACCTTGAAAGTATTATATAAATTTGGAAGTATAGTATTTATGCTACTTAAAAAAAAAATTTATAAGTATTATATGTATTTAAAATAAATATATCTTACTTGACATTCTTATTCTCCCACCGATATTCATATAATAAAACTTTATCTGCTTCGGTATAGTATTTAATTACGATGTTGTATGCTATAAATGTTTATAAGGTAAGCATTTGAAATATAGATATAATGAAAATTTAATTTTGATTAAAAAATCACCTGGGTCTAACAAGAATTTAATGTAATATTTGTACATATTTTATCTAATAATGAATGAATTTGCATAAAATTGAAATTTAAACATATGTCAGTTGTTTAATCTTTCATTGGACCAAGTAAAAGTCAAGAGTAAGAGAATTTCTAATACGACATATAAATTACGTCCTAGTTATTTAATTATAAAAATATTTTTTTTAGTTAGAAGAAAATAGAAGGGTGGACTCTTTGTTTCTTCATGATAGGGAGTAAGTACATTAATCAGAGTATTTGTGAGGAAAAGAAATTAATTTTTCATTCGGACATATAATCATGTAGATGAAAGTAAGGACACTTTACTTTTTCCATTAAAATGAAAACACCTTATAATAAGACTAGACACAAAAATAAACAAGTTAAAATATCAAAATATCTCAAAATAAGCCAAATTAAAACTTCAAATATAAAAGAAAAAAAAAACAACTCAAAGATGTGACTAAATATATCAGAATTATGGTAAATTAATTATTTTAGAAACTCTATTCAACATCTCTAGAAAATAAATAAATTAAAAAAACTCTATTATTCTAATTAATACTTTTTGTCAAATCTTTTTGTTTTTCTTTCCCAATTGCAGTGCTCTTATTTCTTTCTTGAATATTGCACCAAATTTATGGCCATTTTATATGGCTCCATAATCGTTGGAAAAATGGATGTAGCATTTATTAAATAGGAAAATTCCTGGAATCTCCTGGAAACCCAGACATCGCACGAAATTTAACGTGTTGTTCAGGAAAGTTTGGTGACCCCAAAAAAAAAAACTGCAAGCAGTCTATATGTATATATATATATATATATATATTTAACAAGTTTTTCATTTCATTCTTACATCAACCCGCTCAACTCTCAAGATCCTCCATTTTTGTCACTAAATTTCCAAATATTTGTTCATGGCTTCTTCTTCTTCTTCTTCTTGCAATTATGATGTCTGCCTCAGTTTCAGAGGGGAGGATACCCGGGAGAATTTTACTAGTCATCTCTATGCTGCTTTGTGCGGAAAGAAAATAAAAACCTTCATTGATGAAGATCTCAACAGAGGAGATGAGATTTCGCCTGCCCTTTTGAACGCAATCGAAGGTTCAAAGATTTCGGTAATCATTTTCTCAAAGAACTACGCTTCTTCAAAATGGTGCCTGAATGAACTTGTCAACATTCTTAAATGCAAGAACCTGAACGGCCAAATCGTTATTCCAATTTACTATCATGTAACTCCATCCGATGTGCGGAAGCAAACTGGAACTTTTGGGGAAGGTTTTGTTAGGCTCGAACAACAGTTCAAGGAGAAGGCAGAAACAGTTCAGAAGTGGAGGGATGCAATGACCCAAACATCCTATCTATCTGGACATGAATCTACGAAGATAAGGTAACTCTCATCATTCATCACTTATATCTTCACTTTTTTTTTTTTCCAATTCTTTCTTTGGTTCATTTCCACTCATTGTTTTTCAATTTCATGCATGACACTTGCTAGGCCCGAGGCGATGCTTGTAGAAGTGATTGTCAAAGATATTTTGAAGAAATTGGAATGTACATCAATGTCTAGTGATTCATCAAAGGGTCTTGTTGGTCTCAGTTCACGAATTGAGTGCATTAAATCGCTGCTATGCACAGGCTTGCCGGATGTTCGAATTGTGGGAATCTGGGGCATGGGCGGTATCGGTAAAACAACCATTGTTAAAGCTCTTTTTAACCAGATTTCGAATGAGTTTGAAGGGAAGTGCTTCATAGAAAATGTCAGAGAAGAAATAGAAACTGGTGTTGGATTAGTGCATCTACATAAACAAGTTGTGTCTCTTTTATTAGGAGAAAGACTTGAAACGGGAGGCCCTAACATACCAGCGTACTGTTGCGGACCGCCCAATTCGCTAGCCCAAATGCCCACAATTTCGGGCTAGAGAGCCAACACAAAGCCAAGAGTGCTAGCTTGGCCCAATTCCGGAATGTTCTAGGAAAATCTAGCACATGTGAACATGTAAATATTCTAGAATGCTTTATACAATTCCAGCACATGTAAATAGCTAGGAAATTGTAGAATACTCTAGAGTTTGGCAAAGTTTGGCAAAGTTAGGCCAAGTTTGACCAAGCCTCCCCTATAAATATGGGATGGCATTAGGCATTTGTATCCAACAAGCATTGTAATCTCTCTTTGTGCAATACAAGTTTCTTTGGCTCAATTGCTCTCTTCTCTTGTTTGAGAATTTCTAGGCTTACTTAGCAACATTCGGCAAAGTTGTCTAAGTGCCGCACGGGTTTGCTGCGCAAAACACTCATCCCGTGACAAGTGGTATCAGAGCTAAGGTTTGCACGCACGCAAATAGCTCACGAAGCAATGGCCAACCCTTCGAACGTAGCACAAGAGGGTGTTGTTGGTGTGGATGTTCCACCAGAACCAAGCCGCGGCCGAGAGGGAGAACGCGCCCAAGGCAAGAATCGTGGCAAGTCCAAGGCCCCATCCGTGGATGCGTTGGAGCCTCGTGTAGGTACTCTCGAAATAGCATTGTCCACCGCTCAAGATAGCCTCGAGGGATTGGAGAAAAGAGTGGACGATCTCGAGGGAGAGTACGGCGAGTTCACGGTGGCCACAAAGGCTCTCATGCATGAGCAAGCGAACACTCTCCGAGGTGAGTTTCGATCTTTCCATGATGAGTTGCTGAAACTTCGTAGTTTTGTTCAAGACGAACTACGTGCTGTCCGTGCGGAAGTGGATGAAGTCCGCTCGGATTGGGCATGGCACAAGCGCACACTCTCCGCAAGTCCAGCTTCCGCAAACTCGAGTGATGCGCGCCGCATTGATGTGCCAAAGCCCGACACCTACGATGGCACACGCAATGCCATAATCGTGGACAACTTCCTGTTCGGGCTGGATCAATACTTTGATGCCATAGGTGTACGAGATGAGGCATCGAAAGTGGGCACTGCACCCACCTATCTTAGAGGCGCTGCACAACTATGGTGGCGTCGCAAGCATGGCGAGATGGGCAAGGGCATTTGCACCATCGACACTTGGGCCGACTTTAAGCAAGAACTCCGAAAGCAGTTCGCCCCAAGCAATGCGGAGAAGGAAGCGCGAGCGCGCTTACGTCGCCTCAAGCAATCGGGTAGCATTCGGGACTACATCAACGAGTTCTCTACCCTCATGCTGGAGATAAGCGACATGTCCGACAAAGATTCACTCTTCTACTTCCAAGATGGCCTCAAGGATTGGGCCAAGACCGAGCTTGATAGGCGTGGTGTTCAAACACTTGACGACGCCATAGCCGTTGCGGAATCGCTCACCGAATACTCTGCCCAATCCAAGGACAAGAAGCCTAGCCAAGGCAAAGGTGGTGGAGAGAGTCGCAAGGACAAGGGCAACTACCGCAAGGATTGGGGGCAGAAAAAGCCACCTAGCAACAAGATTTGGCAAGGAAAATCGGAGGGCAAGAAGGAGGCGCCAAAGCCGCGAAGCCCATGCTTCATATGCAATGGTCCGCATTGGGTACGCGACTGTCCGGAGAAGCGGTCGCTTAATGTTCTTGCTGCCCAACTCAAGAGCAACCCCACAATGTCCACGGAGGAACCCCAACTCAGCATGGGTTCTCTCCAATGCCTCGGCGCACTCAACCGCCAACAGCCCGCACTAGCCAAGAAAGGGCTCATGTATGTTAGCGCAAAGGTAAACGACCAGTCCGTTCGCGCGCTGCTAGACACGGGAGCAACACACAATTTCGTGTCCATAGACGAGGCCAAGCGTTTAGGCCTCAAGGCCACCAAAGAAGGAGGCACAATGAAGGCAGTAAATTCACCCGCCAAACCAATTGCGGGAATTGCACAAGGCGTGCACATCACACTCGGTACATGGAGCGGAAAGCTTGATTTCTCCATTGTGCCCATGGATGACTTCAAGATGGTCCTTGGCATGGAATTCTTCGACCAAGTCCATGCCTTCCCGCTGCCCGCTACAAACTCCCTAAGCATCCTTGACGGAAGCAAAGCATGCATGGTACCCACGGAACGAGGCAAGTCCGAGGAGAAGACACTCTCCGCCATGCAATTCAAAAGGGCTTTCAAGAAGGACCCAAGCTTCTTGGTCTCCATTCGGGAACTAAATGAGGAAGGAAATAGCGGAACTTCGCCAAGCCAAGTCCCTCCGCGAATTCAAACCGTCCTCGATGAGTACAAGGATGTGATGCCTCCAGAACTTCCGAAGAAGCTCCCACCTCGACGAGAGGTAGATCATGCGATCGAGATGGAACAAGGCGCGAAGCCACCAGCCTTGGCGCCCTACCGAATGGCGCCACCCGAGTTAGAGGAGTTGCGGAGACAACTCACAGACTTGCTGGACGCAGGCTACATTCGCCCCTCAAAGGCCCCATTCGGTGCACCGGTCCTCTTCCAAAAGAAAAAGGATGGATCGCTGCGGATGTGCATCGACTATAGAGCGCTCAACAAGATCACCATCAAGAACAAGTATCCGATTCCCTTGATTGCGGACTTGTTCGACCAGCTCGGCAAAGCACGGTACTTCACCAAACTTGACTTGCGCTCAGGGTACTACCAAGTGCGCATCGCCAAGGGAGATGAACCGAAGACAGCGTGCACAACAAGGTACGGGTCTTTCGAATTTCTTGTGATGCCTTTTGGCCTTACTAATGCACCCGCCACATTCTGCACACTCATGAACAAGGTACTCCAACCATTCCTCGACCGCTTTGTGGTCGTGTACTTGGACGACATAGTGGTGTATAGCACCACACTCGAGGATCATGTCCAACACTTGCGACAAGTCCTCCAAGTACTTCGAGACAACGAGCTCTTCCTCAAACTAGAGAAGTGTTCGTTTGCCCAACAAGAGGTGGAGTTCCTTGGACACAAGATTGCGGGTGGGAAGATCATGATGGAGAATGACAAAGTAAAGGCCATCCTTGAATGGGAACCTCCCTCGAAAGTGCCCGAGCTTCGCTCATTCCTTGGGCTGGTGAATTACTACCGACGCTTCATTCAGGGCTATTCAGCCAAAGCGGCACCCTTGACGGATATGCTCAAGAAAAACAGAACGTGGCATTGGTCCGAAGAGAGCCAACGCGCATTCGAGGAGTTGAAGAAGGCAATTTCGGAGGAACCAGTCCTCGCTCTTCCGGACCACACCAAGCCCTTCGAAGTGCAAACGGATGCCTCAGATTTCGCTATAGGAGGAGTCCTCATGCAAGAAGGCCACCCAATAGCGTTCGAGAGTCGAAAGCTAAATGACACGGAACGCCGCTACACGGTGCAAGAGAAGGAGATGACAGCCATCATCCATTGCCTAAGAGTGTGGCGACATTACTTGCTTGGCTCACACTTCACAATTATGACGGACAACGTGGCAACAAGCTACTTTCAGACGCAGAAGAAGTTGAGTCCGAAGCAAGCACGGTGGCAAGATTTCCTTGCGGAATTCGACTATCGGCTAGAGTACAAACCGGGGAGAGCCAACGTCGTTGCGGATGCCCTAAGCCGCAAGGCTGAATTGGCAACACTTAGCATGAGCCAACCGAAGTCCGACCTTGTCTCACGCATCAAGGAAGGCCTCCAACAAGATCCGCTAGCAAAGGATTTGCTGGAGAAGGTGCTCGAGGGAAAGACAAGGCGGTTTTGGCAAGAGGAAGGCATCCTCCTCACCAAGGGAGATCGGCTGTTCGTGCCAAGGTGGGGTAACTTGCGGAAGGAGGTAATCAAGGAGTGCCACGACTCCAAGTGGGCTGGTCATCCAGGAATCGAGCGCACCACCGCACTAGTCCAAGCCTCGTATTTTTGGCCGCACATGAGGGATGACATCGAGGCATATGTGCGAACTTGCCTTGTGTGTCAACAAGACAAGGTGGATCATCAACTTCCAGCAGGATTGTTGGAACCGCTACCACTAGCAACAAGGCCATGGGAAAGTGTCTCCATGGACTTCATCACATCGCTGCCGAAGTCCGAAGGTTGCGGAAGCATCATGGTCATTGTAGACCGACACAGCAAGTATGCTACATTCATTGCCGCACCTGTTGATTGCAAAGCGGACGAGGCAGCCCGCCTATTCGTCAAGCACATTGTGAAGCTATGGGGAGTTCCGAAGAGCATTGTGAGCGACCGAGACCCTCGGTTCACTGGGCGGTTTTGGACGGAGCTCTTTAAGATGTTGGGGACTGATCTCAAGTTCTCGACAAGCTTCCACCCACAAACGGATGGGCAGACCGAGCGCATCAATGGCCTCCTCGAGATGTACCTGAGGCATTATGTGAGCGCTCACCAGCGGGATTGGGCGAAGCTACTCGACATCGCCAAATTTTCTTATAATTTGCAGCGAAGTGAGGCTACGGGCAAGAGTCCGTTCGAGATCATCATGGGATTCCAGCCCATGACCCCCAATGCCATAGCCTCGACTTACGGAGGGAAAAGCCCCGCGGCACACAAGCTCGCCCGCGAATGGCATGAGGAAGCGGACATCACGCGAGCCTACCTTGACAAAGCCGCGAGGAAAATGAAGAAGTGGGCGGATACAAGGAGACGGCATGTTGAGTACAAGGAAGGTGATCAGGTCATGATCAAGCTCCTACCCCAACAATTCAAGACTTTGCGGAAAGTTCACAAGGGGTTAGTGAGGCGCTACGAGGGACCCTTCCGAGTTGTTCGACGTGTGGGCAACGTCTCGTATCAACTCCAACTTCCACCAAGACTCAAGACCCATCCGGTTTTCCATGTGAGCCTTCTCAAACCATATCACGAAGACATGGGAGAACCAAGTCGTGGAGAATTGAGGCGCGCGCCAACTGCCGTTGTCACCGCATTCGACAAAGATGTGGACTACATCATTGCGGACCGCACGGTTTCAAGGAGGGGCGTGCCAGCACATAGCGAGTACTTGGTGAAGTGGAAAAACCTCCCCGAGAGGGAAGCCACTTGGGAACGTGAAGATGATTTGTGGCAATTCGCTGAACACATCCAGAGGTTCAAGCACGAAAGCGCGACGAGGACGCCGCGAGCTTAAGTGGGGGAGGATGTTGCGGACCGCCCAATTCGCTAGCCCAAATGCCCACAATTTCGGGCTAGAGAGCCAACACAAAGCCAAGAGTGCTAGCTTGGCCCAATTCCGGAATGTTCTAGGAAAATCTAGCACATGTGAACATGTAAATATTCTAGAATGCTTTATACAATTCCAGCACATGTAAATAGCTAGGAAATTGTAGAATACTCTAGAGTTTGGCAAAGTTTGGCAAAGTTAGGCCAAGTTTGACCAAGCCTCCCCTATAAATATGGGATGGCATTAGGCATTTGTATCCAACAAGCATTGTAATCTCTCTTTGTGCAATACAAGTTTCTTTGGCTCAATTGCTCTCTTCTCTTGTTTGAGAATTTCTAGGCTTACTTAGCAACATTCGGCAAAGTTGTCTAAGTGCCGCACGGGTTTGCTGCGCAAAACACTCATCCCGTGACAGTACGCTCTAGAGAGGCTCCGGCGTACCAAGGTTTTCATGGTTCTTGATGATGTCAGTGAATTCGAGCAACTAAAATATTTAGTTGGATGGCTTGATGGATTTTGTCCTGGAAGTAGAATTGTTGTCACCACTAGAGACAAACGAGTACTTCGTAAACAGGGAGTGAAGGACGAACATGTGTATGAGGTTGAGAGACTTAACGAGGATGAAGGGCTTGAGCTCTTTTATAAATATGCCTTTAGACAAAATCATCGCCCTGAGCATCTTACGGTGCTGTCGAAGAAGGCAGTACGATATGCCGAGGGCAATCCGTTAGCGCTTGAGGTCTTGGGTTCCTCCCTTCATCAAAAAAGCAAACAAGACTGGGAAAATGTATTGGATAACTTAAAACAACTTTCTGGCGCCAGTCGCATTTATAAGTTGCTGAGAATTAGTTATGAGGAACTTACTTTCGAGGAGAAAAGTATATTTTTGGATATTTCGTGTTTCTTCAAAGGAGAATGTAAAGATCGTGTGCTAATGTTACTACATGATCGTCAATACAACGTGACTCAAGCACTGAGTGTCCTCATCGACAAGTCACTCATTACAGAACACAACAACAGATTGCACATGCATGAATTATTACAAGAAATGGGACAAGAGATTGTTCGTCAAGAAGATATCAAAAAGCCAGGCAAACGTAGCAGGTTATGGCATCACAAGGATGTTCGCCATGTACTGAAGCACAATGAGGTAAGATTCTGTAACTCTTAAATTGGAATAAGTATATTAGTTTAACCGAATTTGAAATCAAGTCAAAGAAATTCGGATCATAGAACTTGTTCCATGCAATATTTGTTGAAATATACTTTTGAATGATAAAATTAGATTTCATGTTGAGAAAAAGCCTTTTTGACTGTAGATAGATGAATGGATGTGTCGTAGATAGGTGTTAAAAGTAGTTGTTTTGTTTATCCTTATTGAATTGTTGTTAAGAGTATATTGGTCATTTTTTTTGTCACAAAAAAATTATAAGAAATGAGCTATCGAGGTATATTTTCGAGAATTGTATCTGAATTAGACTTTGAATACAATTAGGTAGAAAAGAAAAAAAAATCGACTTGCATTGTTTTTTTTTGTAAGGTTTTGAACTAACATTTAGGATTCTATAAACTGAAAAAAAAAAAAAATCCAAATCTTATCTCAAACAAATAGGCCCAATCTTCTCAACCTCTATATATAGATATTCAATATTCAATATAAATCTGAGGGTCACAGGATAACATGTTGGAAATTTAGAGAAAATTCCAAAATTATCAGTTTATCAATTTTCAACGGTGTTCAGAGTTCTTTTTTTTTTAAAAAAATTTTGCAAATAGTCCCAAATTTCTTTTTTCTCTCATATAGGTATTCAATATAAAGAAAGAAAGAAGGAAAAAAAATCAAAGATTGCAAAAGTTGTTTTCATCCAAGGACCTCTTCATTAATGAACTTTACGAATGTTTCATTTGGTTTGGGTTTGAGGCTAACTCATTGTTTGTTTTTCTTTATAAGGGGACTGATAAAATTGAAGGCATATTTCTGAATTTGTCCAAAATAAAAGGCATCAATCTAGACTCAAGAGCCTTCACAAATATGTCCAGTCTGAGGGTGCTTAAATTTTATATACCTGAGGGTTTAGATATGAGCTTCGAAGAACAACATTCAGATTCTAAAGTGCAATTTCCAGACGGCTTAGATTATCTTCCAAAGAAACTGAGATATCTTCACTTGCACAAATATCCATTGAGAACACTACCATCCAATTTCAAGCCTAAGAATCTTATTGAACTGAACTTACCTTTTAGTAAAATTGTGCAAATTTGGGAAGGAAAAAAGGTATGTTGTACTATTACCAAAATATTCATTTTTTAAAATATAAATATAATTAATTGTCAAATTCATTATTACTTTTTTAAGTAATGTAGTCTTTTTATATCTTTTGTCACAGAAAGCTTTCAAGTTAAAATCTATTAACCTCAGCCATTCCCAATATCTCATTAGGATACCTGACCCATCAGAAACACCAAGTCTTGAAAGAATAAATCTTTGGAATTGTACAAACTTAGCTTGGGTTCCCTCATCAATCCAGAATTTCAACCACCTCAGTTTGTTGTGTTTTCAAGGCTGCAAAAGTCTTAGGTCCTTTCCAAGCAACCTTCATTTTGTTTCTCCTGTAACTATTGATTGCTCCTTTTGCGTTAACCTCACAGAGTTTCCACAGATTTCTGGGAATATAACAAAGCTAAACTTGTGCGATACTGCAATAGAAGAAGTTCCTTCATCAGTGGAGTGCCTAACTAATCTTGAATACTTGTACATAAATAGGTGCAAAAGGCTGAAGAGGGTTTCAACTAGCATTTGTAAATTGAAATCTCTGATTTGGCTTTGTCTTAATGAGTGCTTAAACCTCGAGAGTTTCCCAGAAAGCTTGGAGAAAATCAATTTAGGCAGAACTACAGTTACAGAGTTGCCATCTTCATTTGAAAATCTAGAGGGGCTTGGAACGCTGGGCTTAGAGAGTTGGTCTGAACTACGTAATTTAAAATCTTTTCAGTACATTGGTTCGCATGGATCAACCATAAGTCAATTACCACGCTTATTATCACATTTGGTGTCATTGCATGCATCCTTATTATCCGGTTTATCTTCCTTGAATTGGTTAAATTTAAATAACTGTGCCTTAACGGCTATTCCGGAAGGGATTGGCTGTCTACCCTCATTGGAATGGTTAGAGCTAAGGGGAAATAACTTTGAGAGTTTACCTGTAAGTATCAAGCAACTTTCACGACTGAAAAGGCTTGACTTGAGCAATTGCAGTATGCTTCAGTCAATACCAGAGCTCCCACCAAGTTTGAAATGGTTACAAGCAAGTAATTGCAAGCGACTCCAATTTTTGCCAGAGATTCCATCACGTCCAGAAGAACTAGATGCATCCCTACTCCAAAAGCTATCCAAATACTCCTATGACGATGAGGTGGAAGATGTAAATGTCAGTTCGTCCATTAAGTTCTTGTTTGTTGATTGCATCAAAATGTGTGAAGAAGAAAGCAAAAAGAATTTGGCAGATTCACAACTAAGGATTCAGCATATGGCAGTTACATCATTGGGACTATTTTATGAGTTGCAGGAACGCTATAAACTAAGGGGTACTGTTCTAATTTTACCTGGGAGCGAAATTCCGGAATGGTTCAGCAATCAAAACTCAGGATCCGAAATAACTCTTCAACTGCCGCAGCATTGTTGTCAAAACTTAATCGGGTTTGCTCTCTGTGTTGTCCTTGTATGGTGTAATCCTGAATGGAGTGGGTTTAACATCGACTTTCGATACAGCTTTGAAATGACGACTCTCTCTGGAAGGAAACATGTTCGTCGCCGGTGCTTTAAGACATTATGGTTTGTTTATCCGATGACTAAAATAGATCATGTCGTGCTTGGATTTAATCCTTGCGGGAATGTTGGGTTTCCTGATGACAACCACCTTACAACTGTCTCATTTGACTTCTTCTCGATATTCAACAAGGTGTCACGTTGTGGGGTGTGTCCGGTATATGCAAATCCCAACGGGACCAATCCCAACACTTTTACTCTCAATTTTGCTACCGAAGTTTGGAAATTGGATGATATGGAAAGCGCAAGAGGAACTTCTGATGAAGAGGAATTGGAACCGAGTCCCAAAAGAATTTGCAGAGACGACCAAATCAACACTCCTTAACAAGTCAGTCACCCCTTTTCACGTATCCTTTTCCTTAGGTATGTCCAAAATGCTCCAAGTCTAGATTATGATTTGTTTAAGATTGATATTTTATCTATGCATTACTATCACTTTTTGAAATACCTTTTTGTAAATTTAACTTGTTGCAGAATTGACAAGTCAAAGCATCAGCTAATAATACATTGCAATCTGTTAGTAAGTCAAAGCATCGGTTAATCCTCTGTTGTTGTTTTCGTTGTTAACATTAGACAAAAACAAGTGGGCCGTGCCTATAAGTGGAATTTAACTCTTCAGTCTCTACTAAGTTGTAGTAATTTGTGGAAGTGTTCTTATGCTATATGGTTCTGAAAGTTGTATTTTTTACAATCTTTTTTTTTTCCCAAATTTGTAATTTTGTTATGTCAGATACATTACTTTCCTTTCTTCTTTGATTTTAATCTTGCTGATGACCCATATAATAAACCTCCTTAGGGAGCCAAGACATACGTGAGGGCTGTTTCAAATTAATTAATTTTTCTCTATTCTAAGAAAATAAGAATTTTGAAAGTACATAAAATTGAAAACATTTTCTTGGCCAGTGCGCAGCTTGTACAGTGCATAGCCTTGGGAAGCTATACACAGGTAAGTTTGAAGAGCAGAAAAATCAAGCCAGACTCTTGACTCAAGCAATCCATTAAAGACTTTTTCATATGTTCATTTCGGGTAGTTTGTCTCTCTACATTGATATTTTGTGTGGGAGTGTTGTTTTATTTTGAATCCTTGCAATGGTGTTGTGAACTTTCCTAGGCTATAAGTTGTTTAACTGAATGCGCCAGGCTTTTGCTACCAATATATTATTTGGGATCGAAGGACTTTCAAGATATGAGAAATGTTGGATGTACAAATAAAATTAAACAGACAACTTCATATACCCCATGTCATATATACTAAATTTAAAAGTCCCGAGAAATTTACGAAAACGCAAAAAAAGAGTCAGCTAGGGGAAAGTCATTGGAAATTCATAGGGAAATTTGGTGAGAAAAATTAAATGCTGTAAGCACTTGAAATGTATATATATCTATTTTCATGTCTAATTATTAATTTAATCAATATATCAATAAAATATACCCTATGTTAATATTTAAATTAATATCCAAACATTTCATTTTATCTTATTTATTTTCTAAATAGTTGAACGGCTAAGTTAAAATTAAATATTCAATTTCTTCAACCAAACACAAAATTACACTAGCTGTTTGGCAGCCATACTAAATCATGGGATTGATTATGGTGGGTCCCATCTTGGGCCCACAATTTAGTGTGTGCCCAAATAATACGTCAACTAATCCTATGGGGGGCGATGAGATAAGTTGGAAACTTGGAATAAAGTAATTAATTTAAAACTATATAATTATTTAATTTTTTTAATTGTAAATTAAATTAAATTATTAAAATTAAAAGAAAATATTTTAATAAAAAAATTATTCATTTTATTAATAATATTAATTTTTTAAATAAAAAAACTTAATTTTGATATTGTGTTTTAGTTAATAACATAAAAAGATTTGTTGTGGTATAAAACATGTATATTATTAGCTGTAAAAAGTATCGAAATATTTAATTAATTTATTTTAATTAATCATTATTTTCATTATCAATAAATTAAATTTATAATCCCATCCCATCCTATGGTACACCAAAGTCTAAACAAGAAAAAAAATGACTAAATATAATCCTATCTTATCTAATCTCATAACCTCTCATATCTTATCTCGCATACCAAATGCATCCTAAACATATAATGTAATTCAATTCATCCAATCTTATTTCAAGCAGTTCAATCCGTACAAAAACCACCGCCATATTCTTTGAAGCCGAGAGTTCTGTTAACGGTTGAATTGTGTTAGTGTTAAGTGATTGTTAACATGTGCAGGTGCTAGATATCTTTTGAAAAGTGTTTGATAAAATGTCCCAGTGAACATCTTAACTTAATCACTGCAGAACTGTCTTACTAGCTGTAAAAGTGACGTGGCCACCTGACTCAGCAAGTGTTGATGACACGTTCAGATGACTTAGCATATAGCAAGTCTAAGATAAAGCAAGTGAATAGGACAAGTGAGAGCCTTCATACGGATGGATATTGGGTAGCAACTGTTGGATGAATGAGCGTAGAGCGACGGACCGGATTACTTTTGTTGACGCAAATTTCTAGTCAACTAGAGAATTAAGTTATATGGGGACGATATAATAAAAAGACATAGAGAATGAACGTGGTTCAGCCTTTGGTTTATGTCCTCGGGTAGAGAAAGATAAATATTTTATTAAATATTGCACTTATAACTCAACCCTCCCTCTCTTTGCTTTTTTTTTTTTTTTTGTGCCTCAACTATGAGAGACTTCTGTTTTTATAGCCTTCTATAGATAAAGTCCTTTTCTAACTCTCCTCTATCCTCTAGAATTTTAATTACAAAATATTTTTACCTTTTTATAGCTTCTATTTGTATCAGACTCAATTCAATTTACTTCTAGACCAAGCAATGTCCTTCTATTGTCGACTTTTATTATGTTGGGCTTGATTAAATGATAACTCCTCTATTTGGACTTGATTTTTCATGTGTGGTCCATAATCTAAAATTGGGTCAAGGGGCGCTGGACCCATGACTTTTGCCACCCTCCACTCCTGAGCCCCATTCTTAGGGACCATGGTTTTGCTGCTCCCCATTCCTAGGGAGGATAATTCTTGCTCCCCATTCTTGGGGGAGCATATTCCTACTCCTTGATCTTACAGGAGTATGGTTATTCTGCTCCCCATTCCTGGGGAGGATAACTCCTGCTCCCCATTCTTGGGGGAGCATAATTCCTACTCCTTAATCTTGCGGGAGTATGGTTCTGCTGCTCCCATTCTTTGGAGAGCATAATTCTTGCTCTCTAATCTTGGGGTAGCATGGTTCTGCTGCTTCCATTCTTAGGGGAGCATAATTCTTTCTCCCCATCTCTAGGGGAGCATGGTTATGTTGCTCCCATTGTTAGGGAAGCATAATTCCTACTACCTATTCCTAGGAAATATGGTTTTGCTGCTCCCCATTCTTGGAGGAGCATAGTTCCTGCTCTTCAGTCCTGGAGACCATAATTCTTACTCCTCATTCTTGAGGAAGCATGGTTATGCTACTCCCCATTGTTAGGGGAGTATAATTCCTACTCCTCATTCTTGAAGACCATAATTCTTGCTCCACATTCTTTAGGAGAGCATAATTCTTGCTCCTTATTCTTTAGAGGAGCATGATTCTGCTACTCCACATTCTTGGGGGAGCAGGAATTCTTGGGGAGCATGATTCTACTACTCCCCATTCTTGGAGGCATCACTTTTTGCTTTATTAACTATTTTATAATATCGATAACAGATGCTCCCCAGCTCTTGGCTTCTTGTTCCACCAGAAGCATAAGAGCTCAAGTTGTTTTTCTCTCTTCTCATTTCTATACAAACCATCCTTTGTATCATTCGCCCACCTCATGGAGTTTCAACCCTTTGGTTTTTGCTATGCTTGGTAAGGGTCTGTTCTCTTCTCCATTTTTTTAGCAATTTCAATGTCTTCTGATTCTAAAAATAACTCTAACTCTTTTTACCATGAGTACCTTGAAGATGACGACACTACAAGAAAAATGATATTTTATTACAAAAAATTTAGTCACTAAAGATAACAAATTAGTCACTTTATATTTTCTATGACGATAAATAAACCGTCCCAAGTTAGTTGCGAAAAGATGGTCTTAAAAGGTTCTAGCGACCAAAATTATTTTTGTTATGTTAAAAATATGTTTTTCGACAAAAATCATTGTCTGAAAATTAAGTTAAAATTGTCAAAAATGGTGTTCAAAATGGTCAAATTAAAGATTAAAAAATGCAATCAATGACACTTCATATTTGTCACAATATGTGATTTATAATGACTATAATATTTGTCTTAATAAGTGATTTATAGTGACTGTAATATTTGTCTCAATAGGTGATTTATAATGACTTTAATATTTATCTTAAGAGTATGTAAAGATACTCTCGATAATTACTAAAATTCGTTATTTTAAAGGTTCAAAGATACAATTAGCAACACTATTTTTCTGTTGTTGAAATTTACATATCGCAACGTTATACAATCGTCTCAAGTAGTAATCATTTGTGACAATTTTTACAAATACAATTAGTAATTAATTTAGTCTCAAATATAATTTAAGGATAATTTTTATAGTCTCACATAAATTTTAATAACAATATGTAGTCATAGAATTCAAAATTTAATGACAAAAGAACTTTGGAGTGAAAAATATTATTAACATAAATATAATTCACAAAGAAATCTAAAATCTAAAAGGTAAAAATCAATAGTCTAAAAATAAGATTACATTGTAGAAGAAAAATAAAAAGAAAAATTACACAAAAGTAGAATTAAGTGAACAACAGGTTGTTGTTTATGAATGCTTCAACTTCCTTAAATTTGCTATCTTCTTCCTTGATTTTAATTTTTTATCCTTATTTTGCTGAGACAATGATGTAGTAGATGATGACTTTGAAGGCACCTGTCATTTTCAATCTTTATAAAATTAAAGATTTTTCCCAAAAGTATTTCACAATTTGATCATTATGATCTATTATTGGTACATCATTTTTCTCTATCTATATTTGGATCTACATGATTAAAAAAATAATATTAACAATAAAAAAAAAACTTGAGCAAACACTTAATTGGTGTATAAGAGTAATCTTATAAAGAAAATCTTATTGCCAATGCATAAAAGAATAGTATATGGCAAGCACAACATTCATTGGGCTAGATGGAAGCGAATGAGCCATGCTAAGCATAGAGGAGGATTGGGTTTCAGAGACATATCTTGTTTCAATCAGGCCCTAGTGGCAAAGCAAAGCTGGAGAATTATTCATGATCCAGAATCTCTAATGGCAAGAGTCCTCAAAGCAAGATATTTCAAGCATGATGACTTCCTCAACGCAAAGATAGGTACCAACCCATCCTTTATATGGAGAAGTATCTTGTGGACAAATAATTCTAAAATGCTCAAATGGAGAATTGGTTCTGGAATGTTCAAGTTTATAGAAGCAATTGGCTACCGCGACTAACAACTTTTAGGCCAATATCGTCAAGACCCTTGCTGTTGATACTAAAGTGGCAGAGTTGATAAGCCACGAAGGAGAGTGGAAGAGGGATATAATTCAGCAGCATTTTATTAAAGAAGATGCAGAAATCATTTCAAGGATTCCCCTGCCAAGGCACACATCATTGGATGAGTTATATTGGCACTATGATAAGCTCGGGAAATACTCGATGAAAAGTTGCTACTAGATAGCTTTAAAAGAAAATTTTCCAAGTGCCCCAAGCAGCTCAAATCTAGACCCCAGACAATGGAATGTCATATGGAAGCTAGACCTCTCTGAGAAGAAAAAGATATTTATGTGGAGGGCTGTTAAAAACCTACTGCCAATAGCTGAAAGCCTGTGGAGAAGGAAGGTGGTGCCAAGCCCAATCTGTCAAAGATGCAAACGCGGAGTGAAAACCAGTATTCATGCAATGGTTGAATGCAAAACTGCAAGGAAGATTAGGCAGCTTTCTCCCCTTGCAGATGTGGAGATCACAGCCTCTCAAGGGTGGAATATGTTTGATGTATTTCTTGATACAACAAGACTCCTGAACAAAAAGGACATAGAGCTGCAGGTTGCATATTGGTGGGCTACGTGGAACGCAAGAAACCACTTCTTTTTGAAAAAAGAAAAACTGGATGCTTTGATTTCAATTGCCAAAGCTGAAGGTCTAGTAGAAGCCTATAGAAGATTCAAAAGGACCGAGCAACAACAGTTGGAGATTTCAAAAATGGAGAAACCTAAGCAATGGAAACCCCCACCCGAAAGCTGGTGCAAAGTAAATGTGGATGCTCCATTGACTATCAAAGTCAAAAAGTTGGGTTGGGAGTGGTGATAAGGAATGACAAGGGAGAAGTGGTTGCTGCAGCCATTAAGCCCTCAAGTTTCAACAGAGATGTGCCTTTTACAGAAGCTGAAGCAATTGAATGGGGAATGCAAGTGGCAAAAAAGGCAGGAATCACTGCAGTCATTTTGGAATTAGACTGTCAAGCAGCCATTGATTTGGCAAACAACAGAAAGGGTAGCAAAACTGATATTTTTTTGGTGATATAAGAAATCAAAGAGAGACAAAAAGAGTTCCAGGAAGTTAGATTTCAACACACCCTTAGGTCTTGTAATGCTAATGCCCATACCTTGGTTAAGATAGCAGTAAAAGGTTCAGAATCTGTTGTATGGCTGGGAAATATACCAGCACAAGTTATGTGTTTACTCTCTTTTCAGTAATGAAGTTTTTTTCCCTTCTAAAAAAAAGGTATAAATAAAAATATTTAGGTAAGAGTGCAACATCAATTAAATTTCTCAATGAAACATATCCGCAATCAATTCTTTCATCCATTAAAAAGATGGAAAAAATTCTAAATGAAAGAAAGGAGATTACAAGCACATACTTGCTTTCGTTATTACTTCAAATTAACAATATAATCAAAAGATTACAAGCACATAATCAACCTCGATGCACTTGCACAAAATTTGCCTCCAAAACTTTGAAGTTAATCTATTAAACATTTGGCATCAAACTTGAATTAAATTAAATTATTAAGCAGTCAATGAATAAATGTTTACTATACAATACTGAAACGACCCGCCCCGCACCCCTAGGGCGAGTCTATCTAAACTTGTATAATCGAATCGATATTATTTATGATATCTAAGAATTCTATTAAAAATTCAGCAGAAACTCCCTTATAAATAAAACATCCCCAAACCTACAATTTACAAAACAATACTCTAAAAAAATAACTCAATATCCATCCAACCCTTCATAACCAACTTCTCAAGTCAACATATCAAATATCACCCAAATCAATGGTTATCCTTAATTACAAAATATAACAAATAAATATAATTCGCAATAACTAAAAAAATCAAAATTATTAAATCTACGACTCCTAGCACCATCACGTGGTCACAATTTCAAAACTAACATTCGTTGCTGGGTCGAGTGGTGTACCTGCAAATCTCCTGTGGGGGGGAAAAATATAATAAAAACGGGGTGAGTATAAAACTCAGTGAGCTCAGTGAGTGGATAGTAGTTTTTGAAAAATAAATTTATTTAAAATGATTTAATCTTTCTCAAATCAATTTCATCAAAATATCATAAGAACTTATATGAACTTATTTAATTCAAATTAGTCACTGAAATACTATATTACATAAATCTGCATAAAATCGATGGAAACATAATACTTATCATATCAAATACTGAATACCAAAAACTATCATCAAACAATTACCCAGGGGAATGATCTCATCATATTCGGACCTCGATAGACGGGCAAACAGGGAACCATCATGCCCCGGAGCTACAATGGATAGATGGGGAAAATCTCATCTCATATCTCATGTATCTCAACATCTGTATCCCTGTAATCATCATACTACATGCATAAGCCCCCAAAAGGTAAAAGCGCCCAAACACACGACCCAAAGCCTCTATGTGTGTTCAGACGGGCCCCAAAGGCGTCTATCTCATCGCATCTCATCTGTATCTCTGTATTCATCTCGTATTATCTATATCTCTGTATCTGGAGGGGAAGGGTACTGTCCAATGATTTTTCCAAACAATATTTATACACATGTACATAAACATATAATCACATCTGAAATCTCATTTTCTTTTTATTTAACATATCTCAAATCCATTGAATTCTAATATCATGCATTTACTCAAAAACGACAATAAAATCATTAATCAAACTCATTCTTGATAACAATAAATATCAACATGGAGATAAAAATCAATTTTCTAGAAAATCATTAAATCAAAGCATTAAATATTCATTTGTCAAAACAAGCTATACTGCACTGTAAAATCATAATATACTATGAAAATAGGTTTTGTATATTCCACTCACAGTGACGATGTCCAGACTAGGTATCAACAACGTCCGCGGGTTAATTCTCGTTCGCGGATCCTCCTAATCAAGGAAACGCCATAATCATTCTCCGTAAACTTGAAATACAACTAATTTTACATAATAATTCTCGAAATGAATATCTACAATGATAAACTATTCCCGCATGTATAAAATTATCAAAATACCCTTACATGCAAAAATTACCAAAATGCCCCCAGCATCATTATTTTACCAAAATATCCTCAGAATCTTCAATTACCAAATTGTCCTCAATTCAAATCATGAAATTATCGCAATGTCAAAAATTATCGCAATGTCAAAAATTATCGCAATGTCAGAAATTACGAAATTACCCACGGAGCGTAAATTACCAAAATGTCCTTAACGACTTAAATTACCGAATTACCCTCGAAATCTTAAATTACCTCACTGCCCTAACCTAAAATTACCAAATTATCCACTGATTCCGTAAATTACAAATTCACCCTAAAGTTTTTTGAATTTACTGAATTGCCCCTGCCGGTCAACAGTGACCGGACTTCAGTCAACGACGACGAGAAGCTTAGGTCTGGTAGTTCAAACCTCGGTGAGTCCAATGGTGGTGGCCGTGAGTCCCCACGCGCGGTGCCGACGGCGGATCGAGCTTCCCAAGATGTGAGCATTCCAAGTGGCTGATCGTCGGCAATCCGGCCGTTTCAGGTGACGAGGTTGGTCGGAAAATGATGCTGGTGAAGTGAGGGTTAGAAACCAGCTGGAAGTGTACCCAAACTCCTGCGAAATCGACGACGGCGGCAAAAATGGGTCTTGGCCGCAAATTTTCGAGCTCAATTGCCGGCGTTTCCAGTCATTTTCCGGCAACGAGGATGGCTAGGTTATGATGGCCGGCTTCCAAGCTTCAGATCGGTACCAAGCTTGGCCGGTGAGGTGGCCGGAATCGCAAGATCCGTTCGGGTCAATGTTGCGGGTCGGGTCGGATTCGCAGGTCAACTCTCTTTCTCTCACGTGCCCCTCTTTCTTTCCTTTTTTGGAAACCAACTTCCCCTCTCCATTTATAGAAACTGGCTTCTCTTTTCTCTTTTTGTTTTTTGCACTTAAGCTTAATACAAATTAAGCTAATACCGAACCCGTGACGAAAATAAAATCCAACTACCCAAGCTTTGAATCGCGCTATCGTGCTCAATTTATCTCGATTTAATGTTATGACAAATTTTAAACTTAATATCGAAGAGGAAAAATTAAATCATACACTTAATTAAGAAAAATCAAAGTGCATATGTTACAAATACATATAATGTTGAAAGAAATAAAAGATTAAGTAAAAAAGGAAAAATAAAATAGCGTACACATTTAGATTTTGTATGGAAACTACTTGAACCTTTTTCGCTCACTCTAATACTTTTTTTGAAACAAAGTGATAAGCCAAGAAGGTCTCAACGTGTGCCCATCAAGAATTACAAGTTCACTGTCTAAAAGGAATGAGTCAAGAATGCATGGAGCCGTTGAGGATTTAGTGGAGTGGTCAACTTATGCACGTGGAAGTTAAGGCTTAGTCAAGTTCCATTAGCTAGTATTTTGTTATTTTAATAAGTGCCGGCTTGAATTGGATTCAGTTATTGATTTTCAGTAGTTGTGGTATTATTTTTAGGAGGAGTCTGTTATTCCTTTATGTATTTAAACTCGATTATTATGCAGAGTAAAGTAAGTTGATTCAATAACAAATTCCTGTGGTTGATTCTCACCCCAAGTAGAATCCTATTTACATACAAAGTACAACAGCTCTGACTGAGACCTATCACAAAGTAATTAAGGAAACTCTCCATACATTTTTGTTATCCCAGTACAAAGGGAGATAAGTATATTAACTTTGAGTAAACATACAACAACCACTTGGGGGGGGGGGGGGGAGGCTTGTTAATCTTTATTTAGTCATTTCATCTACACTTCCCAGCAAATCCAACGATATTTTGAGCAAACTTTACTACTTTAGCAACCCAAGCTTCAAAATCGTCCTTCTAAACAACACATCAAAGCTACCTAATCTTTTATATTTAAAATTTTGTAGCTTAACTTATTATTGTATCAGCTGGACTTGAATAGTTTACTAACTCTTTCTATTATATTAATACTAGCTATAATTTTCTTAAAAAATAAAGAAAGATGATTAATTACATACTAAGATGAAGTGAGCAAAAATTAGAAAGATTCGAATTTTCTAAAGTTCTTATGAAAGAATATTAGGAAAAAAATCTAATATCATCACACCTAAACCCACTGCCCAAATTGAAAAACAAATTGATCTTAATATCCTAATTTTGCAAAAGTTTCTCAAAACCTAGTAAACTTTGCTTCAAATTCCTTCATTTATTTGCATGTATTTTATGTTTTTCTTTTACTAGATTCTCTTAGGAATTTTATCAAGCACTTGATAAGCATAAATAATATTCAAATAATAGATCTAAGAATTTCAATCCCTAATTTTACCAAACAAAAAAAATATGAATTTCACATAATCCAATCACAAATAAACGAATCAAAATTGAATTGGCTGAGTTTATATATACTCACAATTTCGAAGTAGAATGAGAGATGAGAGTGAATTTTGTTGAGTGGCTTATTTTGGCATGCGTGAGTGAATGGTGAGGGTGGCGTGCTTTTGAGCGGCGGCAAAGGGCGTGATCCTAGTGGCTTGTGCGGCGGCTAAGGTAGAGTTACAGTGTTGCCTTCATAGTCGTGGGTTTTTGTTCTGTTATCATCATTCACAAACACACGCACAAATTGGAAAGGATTACAAAAGATAAGGATGGGTAGTCTTTTAATACAAAATCAATTAATGTGAACTGACCAGGGTGAGAGTGGGAGGGAATTAAATTGTTTCGTTTGGATAACAACAGAATTGGCCAAGGATTGAGTGGGAGGGGATTAATTTGTATTTCACGATTTCATTAGAGAAATTTATGTTCTATTTAAGTTTAGTTATTCTTTATTTTTAAAATTTTTATCCAATATAATGTGTATTCTTTTTATAAATCCAACATAATTAACTATTATAGGATTCTTTTAAAAATAAAAAAGAAGCTATTATAAGTTTGTTATTATTGGTTTAAAAAAAGCCTATTATCATCTTTTATTAAACCAGGTTAATTATTTTAAGGCTATTATTTTAATTTTTATTAATCTAACATAGTTAAACAAAATTTGTATGAAGCTAAATAATAAACAATAATGTGGGTAATTAAACTTTAAGAAAAAGGGATTTAACTAATTACTCTTGCGGGATGCTCTCATTCGAGCAATTTCAAGTCTTTATTTAAAATTTGCTAATTGTCCTTCAATACATTTTAGAATAAACTTCAATTGACTCCTTATTTGGAATGAAAATCATCAATTTATCTCCCAAAAGTATAAGACTTCAATTTGTTTTCACTTTCATTCAGAAGATGGTGGCAAAAAAGAGGCGCAATATTGACTTTTTGTTTTAATCTTCTTAATAGTACACAAAGGTAAATTGATGTTTTCACACATTAATAAGATAAAATATCAATTATTTAATAAAAATACATAAAAAAAATCTGTTGGACCCAAAATATAATATAATTAAAAAATATTGATTTTTTTTTTTGGTCAATGTTGTAAAGTTCGTAAAAAAAAAAGAATCGTATACTAAATAATGTGTCTCTGAAAAAAATGGTCATGAAATACAAAATTACTTAAGTCAAAATTGTTAACTACTATTTTTAGTTTTGCCACAGTAGGTAATTATCTGTGACAAAAAAAATAGGGTCTTAAAAATTAATCAAAACCATGTTAAGTTTCGTCACAAACGGTTTGATTAATTTTACATCCCTCTTTTAGTTACGAAATGATTATGTCACTTATAAATATATTTTGCTACCATATTTTTTGTCATAAAAGATGATATTTTGTCAGAAAATGATCAATTTTGGAGGGAATTTTTTGCGCTAAAAAAAGCATGTCCTTTTGTGGCTAATTTTATGTTTGTCGCAAAACATTTGATTAAGTGACCAATTATTGGGTCATAAAACAAATATTATTCGTTACAAAATATAACATGGGCTAGGACAATATTATTAGCTACGATTTTAAAAACTCGTCACAATAAGTTTTATTTTATGACAATCTACAAATGTCATAAAAAAATTATTTTAAAAGTCAGATTTCTTGCAGTGACAGTTAATTGAATTGCACTATTTAAAGATTTTATTGCTCTTTTCTACAAGTTTAGTTAAGAATATATATGTAACTCTATTAAAAATGGTAGTAAGGAAGAGATAAATGAAAGGGTTGTGAATAACTCCACTCTACAATACACATAGTAAAACACAAGCATTAACTATTGTGTACATTTGACCACTGTTCTCGTATCTAATTCGTTGACTGCGGTAAACTTAATTCGAAACAAGCACGGTAGCTGAAAGGAGAACCTTTTTGTGTAATTCATTATATTCATCAACGTCTAATTCTTGGTAATACTTTTAAAACTTGTCATGTTTCTGTGAAGCTTGATTAGTTAATTCTGTTATGTGACTAAGTGGCGTGCTGAGTCAACATTTGTGTGGGGCCAGGGTTAGTTAAATTTGTTACTGCTAACAGCTGGACAACAGAGCTATACATTTACATAGTTCAGAGCTGATCAAATGTATGATTAAGTCACGATTTTGAGAGACCTAGGGTGAGAGATAGAAAATTCTCTGTAGGAGAGATTTAATCTTCGTCATCAATACTCTCATTGTAAACACTTTGTTAAATAAAAGCTTCAAGCCCAGAGGGGTTTATTTGGTCGTGGATGTAGGTACTTTGGTACTGAACCACGTTATACTGTGTGTATTGTTTTCTTGTTCATCCTCTTTTTTTTCAGGTTATTACTTGCATTGAGCTGGTTAACTTTCTTGGTTAAAGAAAGGTTGATCTTGATTGATTAGGTTCAATAGCTCAGCTTGGTTGTTTAACGATAGTGGATCTTGAGAAATTCCACAACAGTTTCTAGGAATTAAAATCAAGCGGCTCATGTTTTAGCCAAGCCCTGCTCTTAGGTTGCATAAATTTCAGGTTTGGTTGGAAGATTTCCCGACTGAATTAGGAGATTGCTTGTGATTCTGAGTTCTTAATATAAGTTTCCTTTTGAATAAAATTTAAATTACAATTATTTACCGCCAGTTCATTTTTTAAGAAGTTGAGGGAGTATATAAAGAAAACAAACTTTGCTCAGAGTCCTATTTTAAAAAATTACTAAAAATATTCATGTTTTATTATTCCCATTTAAAAAGACAAATTTTAACGAGGGTAGGTATAACAACAAGGACGTTACAGCTGGGGTAGTTAAAGACTTTTTCAAAAGAGAGCTTTTTTATGAGCCCAAAAGATTAAAGCATAAAGTAATGGGACTTTATTATCATACATGATTTTGCTTTAACTATAGTTGATTTCATCAAATATAAAATCGATAGGGATTATTATTTAAATTACACAAGACTAAGATAGATTGAAATAATCAAGAGTGTCTTCAAATATTCCTTGTTTTCTTCTTTGATCTTTAGATTTAGGACTACAAAGCATCTGTGTCGTTAGGGGTGGGCAAATCGGATTTCGGTTCGGGTTGTTCGGGTTTCGGTTTGGGTTTCAACCCGTTCGGGTTAGAGAATTGAACCCAATTGGGTTGAAAACACCAACCCGAACCAAACCAAACTGAATTTAATTCGGTTCGGTTCGGTTTGGGTAGACAATTTGGATCGGATTGGGTTGATAATTTGGGTTACAATTTTGGTTCGGGTTAGTTCGGGTTAGAATAATTCGGGTTAGTTCGAGTTAGAATGGATTGAAACAATTTAATCTAAAAATTCTAACAACCACTTAAAATCTAAAAAGTTAAATTCCAAACATTCTTAACAACAAATATCAAGTACAATCAAACTACAAAATTACAAATCTAAAATTAAAATGGCAAATGGCAACCATGATTAAACATCTCCATTCTCCACATGACAAACAAGGCTAATAATCCATCTCTAAGACTCTAACACCATCAATACTCAACACAACATCTCCAAATTAGCAATAATTAACCACCACCATAGAAAAATATCGACCAACAACGGATAGAAAATCGAGCAACAACGGATATGCCTTAAAATTAAAAAATTAAAAAATTAGCAAATCAGTCCATGCTGGAAAAAAATTAAAAAACTTAATTAAAATTTAGTTGAATCACTCAATATGCCTTAACAATTCTCAATATTACTAGTAGCATATTTGTATTATGACTATGCCTTAATTGTAAATGATTATTAAGTTTGATCCAAATCGATATACATAATTACAAACTTACTATTGCAGCAAAAAATCTTCATATTAGAACACTTGGATGTTCCGCTTATGTCGATTTACGAAGCTCTACATAAAATAAAAAGACTTAAAGTAAATAACTCTTAACTTAAAGTAAACAAATCTTAAAAATAAATAAATAATCATTAATATTTATACCTTCTGTAAGAGCATTCATAAACTCGTTTTCCTCCACCAACACTTGAAGGTTTGTCGTTAAATCAACAAAAAGTGAAGTTCGCAACCAATTTTGTGTCAGTATCAATGCTTCCACCATATCAGGAGTCATAGAACTCATATATTCATCTAAAATACGACCTCCTATGCTAAAGGCAGACTCAGATGCAACTGTAGATACCGGAATGGCAAGTACATCTCTAGCTATTTGCGATAAAATTAGGTATTTCGAACTATTAGCTTTCCACCATAATAAAATATCAAATGGAGCCCCTAATGCATTAGACACTTGATATTCAACCGACTCCATCAAGTAAAGATCTAGCTCATTTGAAAATTCTATGTGATCTCTAGTGACAGCAACCATCTCAGTATATTTGGAAAAAAAGGTCCTTAAATACCTCATCGTCTTCATCCATAAAAGTCAGCCCACTATTAGCACTAATACCCGCACTTTCACTCGGAAATGCACTCTCACTCGCACTCGCACTAGCACTTGGTTTAAAGTGTTGAGCACTATATGCTTCAAAAAGCTTGTTTAACACATTCTTCACCACATCTTTCATCTCAGCACATTTTGCACTATCTTTACCATATAAAGTGTCAAAGCAAAGTGTTGCAAAATTCATTTTCCCCCATGGATCTAATATACAAGCAACGATCAACGACTTGTTTATCTTCGAAGACCCTTCCCAATACTCCTCAAATTTTTCATTCATGCTACTTGCTATCATACTAATGTGTGGGTCAAGGATGTCCGCCATTGTATTCAAAGCTTTTTCAACTTTGCATATCTCGTTGTAGCACGTACTAGATGTCACCCTCAGTGAAGAAGAAAATGACAGTGTGGCCTCATAAAAAATCCTCAAAAACCTGACCATCCGACGAGCATTATCCCAATCATAACTTCCTGGTGGTCCAACGTTTTTTTTCCCACCTTCTTCTTCATGAAAATAAGCATCATAAAGCTTATCTTCATATGCCATTCGATCAAATATTGATCTAAACTTTAATGCCGTCGTTAACATGGTATATGTGGAATTCCACCTAGTTGGACAATTTAAAACCACACTTCCTCTAGAAGGCTGACCATTCTTCCCCAAGATCTTTTCTTGCTCTACACGAATTTGAAATGCTTTCAATCTCGCAGTAGATGATCTTACATACTTCACAGCATTGCGGATACTAATAATATTGTTATCTAGTTTTTTCAACCCCTCATTAACAATAAGATTCATGATATGTGCGCAACAACGTACATGGATAAAGTCACCATTCAACACCAATGCACCATCTCTCCAAGTCTTCAATTTATTCATCAAATAGGTAATGGCAACTTTATTTGCACTTGCATTGTCCACGATGACTGTGAACACCCTCTCTATACCCCAATCAAGCAAACATTTCTTGAGATGCTTACCAATTGTCTCCCCTTTATGATCAGAAATTGTGTTAAAACTGATGATCCTCCTACGTAACTGCCAATATTGATCAATAAAGTGTGCTATTATTACCATATAACTGACCTTCGTGATGGAAGTCCAAATATCCATAGTGAGAGACACTCTTTGCTTTTTATTACATAATAAACTCTTCAATGAAGCCTTTTCTGATAGAAATATGTCAATGATATCCTTGGTAATAGTTCTATGAGATGGGATCATAAACCTAGGACATGCAACACTGCAAAAATGTCTAAATCCAGAATTCTCCACATGCGAAAATGGCAATTCATCAAGAATAATCATTTTAGCAGTTGCTCTTCTAATAACCTCCTGATTAAACCCCCTAACCACAACCTGACCAACCTCTTCATTACCGACACCAATAGTTTCTTGACTTAAAGCTATTTGATTTTGTAAATAACTTTCATATTCTAAACACCTTTTCAAGTGGTTCGACAAACTACTAGTCCCATCAGTAGATTTACATGAATATTCTTGGCCACAATAGTTGCACTTACACTGATTATAATCTTCCGGCAATTTAGTGAAATCTTGCCATACCTTTGATCTCGGAGCCATCACTTTTCTTGGCTGAGGTGGTTTTGATGATGTCCTCGATGACCTCTTCCTCTTTGATTCGGATTGGGCTCCTGTAGCCGTTGGTGATATATCACTAACTTCATTAGATTCAGTGGATTTAATGCTTTCATGAATTCTTGAGCCATCACTATCAGACATCTGAATCATAAATCCATAACATGATCGCATTAGGTTCTCATTACAAAACCTCAAAATTTCATAATTTTATAACTTATAATAGCCTAAATTGAACCAATATCACAATTTAATTAATAATAACTACAATAACAACAACAACATTTGGAAATATATATAACTTTGTCGAACAACAATTAAGTTAAATACAAACAATAATAATAACTACGAATCAACAATTCAGCATATTGCCATTTTCTAAATTAAAAAAAATAGCAAAAATTAATTAATTAATCAATCAATTAATTAACATTCTCTAATTTAATTCATAATAACAGCAGTAAACCCACTCCAATTTAATTAATAACCATCTCCAATTGTTCAATTATCAATAAACCCACTCCAATTTAACTAAAAACAATCTCCATTTGTTCAATTATCAATCAACAACAACAAACCCACTTCAAATAATTGAATAATTGTCAATCAATTAATTAAAAATTTACAATTTAATTAATAGCAACATGTTGTTAAAAACTTAAAATTCGATTCAGGTTGTTGCCATCAGCTGCGTGCAAGTCAACAAGTTACAGCGTCGCCGTCGGCAAGGCAAGACAAACCTTGATCTTGGAGGTCGGAGCAGCTACAACGTCGGCAGATCGAGACTTTCTGGGCTGAGTGGGACGCGAGCTGAATGCACAGCGCAATTGCGGGTGAGGCGTGCTGGCTGACGCGAGTGGGCTACGATGAACGGGGCTGCTGGCTGTTGCTGTGAGTGTTGTCGTCGTGGGAGAGAGTGAGAAGATGGAGCAAGGAGGGGGAGGGAGTGAGACGATGAGGCCGGCTGGTGTCTGTTGGAGCTGAACGGGGCTACTGTGGCTACTGCTGAAGTGCTGATGTTGTCGGCCACAGTTCACAGAAAGTGAGAACTGAGAAGTGAGAAGAGGGAGCAAGGATGGGGAGGCCAAGAGGGAGAGATTTTTGTTTAGGGATTTTTCATTTTTAGGGATTTTTTGGTTTAATTAATGTATATATATTTTTAATTTAAAAGCTAAATCTTAAAAAAAAAAAACCTTCAACCCGAACCGAAATTTAACCCGAACAGGTTGAAGCTTTGAATCCGTTCGGGTTTCACCAATTAATCCAAACCGAATCGAACGCCCACCCCTATGTGTCGTCCACCAAAAAAAGGCAATCTAATGCTCAAATCAAGTGTTTAGTTGATAAAAGAAGATACAGGCTCCGTTTGGGATTGAGGTTGAAATTCAATAAGCTGTTTATTTCATAATTTTTGAGGAAAATAGTGTTTGGTAAACTTCGTAAAATCTACTTATTTTATAATTTTTTCTATTTTAACAGCAGCTTTTAAATGCAGGTAGAAGGTTATTTTTCATGAGCAGCGTATTAAATAAGTCACCACTCCTTTTTAAATTAAATTCTTTTATAACTTTAATATTTAAAAAAGAAGATAATTATGTCTTATTTTTCCATACACCTAATATATAAACCACTAGATATCATATTACCAATATAATCAAATTACTCTTACAATTATCAAGTTTTGATCTTGTAAATTTATATTTTTCATACTTTACTTTTATTTTCTATTATAAAATTTAATAAAACTTGCGTATGATTACATAAATTTTATTTGAACTATGAACAATTTCACATGGAATTTAACCATGACTTTTAAAATCAATTTATAACTATTGATTTTAACATTCAATCATTTTTTTTTTCTATATACAAGGTGCTTATTGCAATAACTTTAATATGAATGTAATGTATATTACTTTTGTATGTTATTTGGATTATGTATTAGTATAAATTTTTATTATATTTTATGTAACAAATTATGAAGTTCATTAGATTCTATATGAGTTTTTTTTTACTTTATGCAATTTTATGTATTTTAAAAAGAAAAAGGCATGTCTAAACATTATTAAACATACCTTAAAAAATAAAAGGTAATCTAAGAAAATGTCTATTTTTTTATTATATAATAAAATAATACTTTCGTAATAAAATTTACCAACGCATGTACACTACTTTTTAAACTCAAGCCAGTTTACCAAATACCAAGCTGCTTTTTTAATCAGCAGTTTATTTCATCCGCACAACAGAAGCAGCTTATTTAATCAATCACCGCAACCCTAAACTGGCTCATAACATGAGAGAAATTTGGAAAAAAATGTGAAATTGTTATCGAATATAGAATGAATGAAAATGAAAATGAAAATGAATTGCTTATAGGCAGTTACTTTAAGCATGAAAATGAATTGCTTCTCTTGAGTGGATGTGAGTCGTCTTTTTTTATATATGTTTTTGGAGTTTGGTTTTCTCTTCTTTTTTTCTTTCTGTGGGGAATTTTTATGCCTATAACCATGGAGAGACTTGAAGTCGAACCCTTCACCATATGGATAAGGAGTTATTGGCATTTTACTTGTTCTAATATTTCTAAAAGGTTTATTTTGTCAATTTCACTTGTCCTCTCTGTTTTTGAACAAGCACGTGAGTGCGTTGGTTGTGACAATCCCAGAATATCTGGCAATATTAATGAGATGATAGAGAAAAATACAAATAATCAAACGAAATGCACAATGATATCCATGGTTCGGCTTTTTATCCTATGTCAATGAGTAAGGACAAAGAAGAATATTTTACTATAAAAACAGAGAATATAAGTATTATAATATTTATCTCACAATCTAAAGCCCAAATAGACCCAAATTCGTAAATCACTCAAGAACACTTTAACTGTCTCAAATGCTAAAGAATTATTTCTCAAAAAACACTCAAAGTTCTCAAATTGTTAGAGAACTTCAGTCACGCTCCAATTCCCCTTTCTTCCAAGACCTCTATATATTTATAGTGAAAGTGAGCCTTTAATTTTCAAATAATTTGGGACCAACTCCCCTGAAATAGCCTCCATTTGAGCTTGATAATCTTGACTTTTATAAGCCATCAAATGAACACGATAGTCGCCAACGTGATGAATAATGGAGCCGAATTTATCTTGCATGCCATCATGCATGAAATTAAGTCAGGGAACATTTACGGAAGGCTTAACTATTGCTTCCAAATGGCAAAATGGCCATTTAAAAAATGCGAAGAAAGTGGCCTAGAGAGCTCGTGATGAAATGGCCGGTTACTTGTCAATCTATTCAAGCCAATAAATCAACAGAATCATCTTTGTCTGATGGTAAGAAACCTAACACCTACAACAAAGCAAAAACAAAGAACATGCAATAGTTTCCCATAACTGTTTCAACAGAATTGTTGTTTATCTTTTAGAAGAATCCCTTATTAGTTAATAACCATATATAATTTTTCTAAAGGAGAAATGTTGTCCTTGAAGAGGAAGAGGGATCCACTGTTGCTTTTGACAATGAACAAGTTTTAATACCTGTCATTGATCATGAAGTAAATTCCTCAACCATCTAACAATGTTGTTCAACCTCAGCATCAGCATGAGATGATTATTCCTGAGGAACAAACTCAACAACTTTAAGAGCCTGTGCAATTAAGACGGCCCACAAGAGAAAGGAGAAATGCTATTCTGGATGATTATATAGTATTTCTTCAGGAATATGAGGATGAGACTGGAGTGATGGAAGATGACCCAATCAACTTTCATCAAGCCATGCAAAGCTCCAATTCTCATAAATGGATTGAAGCCATGAATGACGAGTACAAGTCAATGCAAGATAATAAAGTTTGGGAACTTATCTCATTACCTTCCGGTGCGAAGTCCATTGGTTGTAAATGGATATTTAAAACTAAAAGGGATTCAAATGGGAATGTGGAAAGGTATAAAGCAAGTCTTGTAGCTAAAAGCTTTACTTAAAAGGAAGGAATTGACTATAAAGAGACTTTCTCTTCGGTTTCTACGAAAGACTCTTTTAGGACAATTATGGCACTTGTTGCACATTTTGATCTTGAGTTACATCATATGGATGTTAAGACTACTTTCCTTAATGGTGACATTGAGGAAACAATTTATATAGTACAACCATAAAACTTTGTGTTGGGAGACCCAAAGAAAATGGTTTGTAAGCTAACCAAATCTATCTATGGGCTCAAACAAGCTTCTCGTCAGTGGTACTTTAAGTTTCAACAAATAATTATCTCATATGGTTTTGAGGCAAATGTTATTGATGAATGTGTGTATCACAAGTTCAGTGGGAGTAAACATATATTCCTGATTTTATATGTTGATGACATATGGCTTGCCACAAATGATATAGGCATACTGCACGACACCAAGCGTTTTCTATCAAAACATTTTGAGATGAAAGATCTTGGTGATGCCTCCTTTATTTTAGGAATCAAGATACATCAGGATCGTTCTCGGGGTATTCTGGGATTGTCACAAAGGAACTATATCGATAAAGTTTTGAAGAGATTTGACATGCAAAACAGTAAACCAGGTGACACCCCTGTCGCCAAAAGAGATAAATTTAACCTTAGTCAATGCCCTAAGACCAATCTTAAAATCCAAGAAATGGAGAAGATTTCTTATTCTTCAGCTATATGGAGTCTTATGTATGCTCAAGTATGTACACGTCCAGATACTGCGTTCATAGTTGGCATGTTGGATAGATATTTGAGCAATCCCAACATGGATCATTGGAAAGTAGCCAAACGGGTTATGAGGTACTTACAGAGAACAAAGGAGTACATGCTCACATATAGGAGGTCGGATCAGTTAGAGATCATTGGGTATTCCGACTCTGATTTTGCTGGATGCCAAGACAGCAGAATATCCACATCAGGCTATATTTACCTGTTGGCTGGTGGAGCAATTTCTTAGAGATCTGCCAAGCAGACACTTGTAGCTTCATTGACAATGGCAGCAGAGTTTGTAGCATGTTATGAGGCATCCAATCAAGGAATATGGCTGTGTAATTTTGTCACTGGGCTGCGCATTCTAGAGGGTGTAGAAAGACTGCTCAAGATATTTTGTGACAATAAGTCTGCAGTTTTATATTCCAACAACAGCAGGAGCTCTACAAAGTCAAAACACATTGACATCAAGTTCCTTGTTGTGAAGGAAAGAGTGCAGAGTGGACAAATATCTATAGAGCACATTGGGACAAACTCCATGATAGCGGATCCGCTCACTAAAGGATTACCACCTAAAGTCTTTCATGAGCACACTGCTCGTATGGGTGTGATTTTACTTGAGGATATTCAGATTTAGTGGGAGTTTGTATAATTACTAAGTGTGACTTTTAGATTTTGGTTATATTATTCGGATTATTTTCTGCAGAAATAAAGTATTTCAGTTCCTTACACTCTACTGGACTAACTTAAGTTTAGATCTCAATAAAGCAAATTAGGACCAGTTGGGAATAAACATGTTTAGATCACATTGCATGTAATTTCCATGCTATGCATCCACAATTGATCTATGTCATGTAACTATATTGATATATGTGACCATGGATGGTTGAGTTATGATTAATGTAACAAAGGCCACTATGATCCTATACCGATGTGGTTATTGAACTAGATTGTTCAAATATACCAAAGGACATAATAGCAATTTTATGAGCTCATTAAGTTAGACACATTTCAGTTTTCATTTGTGGCCCAGTGAGGGATTGTTAGATTAATTTTATATTAATCTAATATATTTGGAGCCACACATGAAATAAATAAAATGTGTGTGCTATTATTTAATAAGCCAATAATTAAGTGATCTATTTGAAGTTAATTAAATGGTTAAGGGTATAATTATTGTGTATTAAATGCATAGATACCAAAATTTAATCATCACTTTAATGAGGAGCTCAAGTGATTATTATCATAAATAACGTGACTGTTGGGTTTTCTAAAAGAAAACCGATAGTCACGATATTTATATAAAAGGGGTTATGGTCCCCAATCTCTCTAATCATCCTTTGTAATTATCTAATCCTCTCAAAGAGAATTCTAAACTAAAGAGAAAAGAGAAGATTGGAAGTCCATCTCCAACACTCAAGAACCACTACGAATCACTATGGATTCAGGTACACTTCCGCTTTCGTATTTCTCAATAATTTAATCTGGATGTTATGAAGATTTAGGGGATAACAGAGAACACATACACTAAGGTGGCGTTTGTTTTTTTACCTTAATAACTTAAAGTGACTTAACTTAATTAATTAAGTTAATTAGATGTGTTTATTTTTATAACTTAATGAGACTTTTTAGATAATTTTGACTTAATAAAATAAGCCAATTTTTTTGGCTTTTTAGATAATTTTGACTTAATAAAATAAGCCAATTTTTTTGGCTTTTTACTTAATGGAGAAATCTGAATTAAGTCAATTACTTGCTAATGTGAAAAATATCCTGACTTTATAATTTATTTTCATGTCTATCCCACACTCACCCCATAGACATTTACTTCATATAAAAATATCCCTATTTTTTCTTTCTTATATTATGTACGATAAAATTTAAAATTTATGGTATTTTATATATTGAAATTCCGAAATAATTATGTATTCACTTGAATATAATTTTACTTATAAATGTTAAAATATTGTGGTATTTAATATATTATTTATTTGACATTCAAATTTAATAAGGATACAAATGTAAAAGTACATATTTTTAGCTTTTTAAGTTGAAAAAAATAACTTAATACTTATTTTCTGAGATTCAGACGAAAAAACAAACATATTATTCAGATTCAAACATTCAGATCTATTCAGAATTCAGACTAATTCAGGTCTATTCAGATTTCAAACAAAAAACAAATGCCACCTAAGTTCATATCTAATAAAATTAACTCGATATCGTAATTTTTTTAATCAATTTTTTTTACTAAAAAGAATAATGATTCCTATCCAAAATCAATTTCGGATGCCATACAACTTTAACTTTTGATTTTTTTTTTGTCGGTGGTGGGACTCGACTTTGACTACTATCATTCTGTGTTTCCACTGTCAAAAGTTCCTTTCTTTCTGTAAATATTTAAATTATTGTCTATCTTTTTATAAGGATCACAAAAATTTATAGTTTATGATGTGTTTAACATAAACAAGATTTTTCAATTGCAGTGGAAACCGTGGCTAGCTTGACTAACAACAACAATACTAAATTAAGTAGTCAATAGTTTTCATTCTTGGCTGGTATTAATTGCATAAAATATTTAGTCATTTTCTAGATGTTTATAAATTCATCTTGACTTTAGACTACTCCAATTTTACGTGTGAAAAGTTACAGGAAATTTGAAAAAGATCTTGACTTGACTTGACTGCTTAATTTGTATTGCCATTTCAACTCTCTAAATATTCAAATTTGGGCATATTTTATTCGTACAACTGCACTCTGAAGAATCTATTTTTTGTCATAACATCTAAAAAATTTTCCTTCATGGCTTCTTCTTCGATTGCTACAAAAGGCAGACATGATGTCTCCTTAAGCTTCAAAGGACAGGATACCGGGGATAACTTCACTAGCCATCTATTTACTGCTTTGCTTCGGAAAAAAAATTAAAATCTTCATTTACGACGAAGCTAATAAACCCAGTAGACTGCGTACATTACATTCACCTTAATAAAAATGCTAAACCTACTAGGAAAATACAACGTAGGTTAAATCCTAATATGAAAGAAGTTGTTAGAACTGAAGTCCTTAAGTTATTGGATGCAGGTATCATTTCCCCATTTCTGATAGTTCATGGGTCAGTCCTATACAAGTTGTCCCTAAAAAGTCAGGAGTCACAGTAATTATAAATGCCGATAATAAATTGACACCCACTAGAGTGACTACAGGATGGCGTGTATGCATTGATTATAGAAAGTTGAATTCTATCACACGTAAAGACCATTTTCCTTTACCATTTATCGATCAAATACTTAATAGATTAGTAGGCCATGAATTTTATTTCTTTCTAGATGGCTACTCAGAGTACAATCAGATTCCCATAGCACTAAAAAATCAAGAGAAAACCACTTTCACTTGCCCTTTTGGCACTTTTGCATATAGGAGGATTCCATTTGGATTATGTAATGCACCTACTACATTTCAATGATGCATGTTAAACATTTTTTCTAATATGGTTGAATGATTCCTTGAAGTCTTTATAGATGACTTTTTTGTCTTCGGTGATTCATTTGATCAATGTTTACATCATCTAACACTAGTTCTGCAGAGATGTATCGAGAAGAACTTAGTCTTAAATTGGGAGAAGTGCCACTTTATGGTAAAATAAGGTATTTTTCTCGGTCACATCATTTCTAGCAAAGGTATTAAGGTTGACAAAGTTAAGGTGGATCTCATTTCTAATTTTCTTCCACCTAAAATAATAAGAGAAGTAAGATCTTTCCTTAGGCATGTTGGTTTTTATAGACGTTTCATTAAAGATTTTAGCAAAGTTTATAGACCCTTATGCAATCTACTTACTAAGGATGTACCTTTTGTCTTTGATGATTAATATCTTGTGGCATTTGAAAAATTAAAGCAGTTGTTGACATCATCACCCATCATTCAGCCCCCAAACTGGAGTTTACCATTTGAGCTTATGTGTGATGCATATGATTATGCACTATGAGTAGTATTAGGACAAAAAGTTGATCGAATTCCTCATGTTATTTACTATACTAGTATGACATTGAATTATGCACAATTAAACTATTAAACTACTGAAAAAGAAATGCTTGTAGTAGTGTTTGCATTGGAAAAATTTCGATCTTATCTCATTGGTTGTAAATTAATTGTGTTCACAGATCATGCTGCTCTTAAATATCTTCTCACAAAGAAAGATGCAAAAGTTAGACTAATTCATTGGGTGTTACTTTTGCAGGAGTTCAACTTGAAATTTAAAGATAAGAAAGACACAAAAAATGTTGTGGCTGACCATCTCTCTCGTCTCCATTTTAATACAATTATGGAACCATTACCATTGAATAAATCATTTCCAAATGAACAATTAATGAATGTGGAAGTATTACCATGGTATGCTGATATCGTTAATTATCTTCCTACAAGTCAATTTTTAGAGCATTGGACCAAGCAAAACAAGGCCAATTTTTTTGCGGAAATAAAAAATTTTTTTTGGGATAACCTTTATTTATTCAAGTATTATGCAGATTAAATTATTATACGATGTGTCTCAAAAAGTGAAATTCAAAATATCCTTTCATTCTGTCATGAACAAGCTTGTAGAGACCATTTCAGCGCTAAGAAAACAGCAACTAAAATTTTATAATGTGGTTTCTATTGGCCAACTATATTTTGAGATGCTTACACTTTCTGTTTTTCATGTGATAGGTGTCAACGTATGGGGAGAATTACACGAAAGAACATGATGCCACTAAATCCAATTTCAGTGTTTGAGATTTTTTACGTATGGGGTATTACCTTCAAGGGACCCTTTCCCCCTTCTTTCGGCCATCAATACATATTGATTGCTGTTGACTACATATCGAAATGAGTAGAAGCAATTCCATGTAGAACCAATGATCATAAGGTGGTGATAGGATTTTTGAAAAGCAACATTGTTTCACGCTTTGGATTCCCTCGAGCGATAATCAGTGATGGTGGTGCCCACTTTTGTAACAAAGCATTCAAAGCTCTTTTGACAAAATATTCAATCACTCACAAAGTGGCGACCCCATATTATCCGCAAACCAGTGGCCAAATTGAGATCTCCAATCGAGAAATAAAGCACATATTAGAAAAGACGGTGAGGCCAGACAAAAAAAGATTGGTCATTAGGGCTTGATGATGCATTATGGGCATATAGAACAGCTTTCAAGACCCCAATTGGGATGTCACCCTACAGGCTAGTGTATGAAATACCTTGCCACCTACCTGTGGAACTCAAGCATCGTGCATATTGGGCCATCAAGAAATTCAACTGTGACATGCAGCAAGCTAACTCAGAAAGAAGATTACAACTGGCAGAACTTGAAGAAACTCACAATGATGCATACAAAAATGCCAAGATTTACAAGCAATGAATGAAAGTCTTTCATGACAAGCAAATTATGAGAAAATCTTTCACTCTAGGTCAAAAAGTGCTTTTATTCAATTATCGCTTGCACCTATTCCCAAGTAAGTTACGCTCTCGATGGTCTGGCCCCTTTATTGTTCATACTATTTTTCCACATGAGGCAATTGAAATTAAGGACCCAAAGAACGGTGTCACGTTTAAAGTTAATGATTAAAGATTAAAGCCATATCTAGAGTACCAACCACATGGAGAGGACACTAAAATAAATTTGAGTGACCCACCAAATTTTAATTGAGTTTTTTTTCTTTCTTTCTTTTCGGTGATTTGATTTTTTTCTTTCTTTATATTATTCTTTTGCTAATTGAAATTATTTTTGCATAAGTGTGTTTATTTAACCATTAAGTTTTCTCTTATCATTGTTAATCATGAGTGCCATAACTAAATAGTTCCTCCTGAACATTCTTAACCCACTTCAGCTTGTAAAATCTCATCTCAAAAGGCAGATTCAATTTTGTAAGAGACATCATATTTGGGCTCTGCAACCACCAGAGTTAGTATCTTTTATTGAGGATTTGGAAAGCCAACTCAGAGACATTGAGAGAAGTGTCTACAACATTCAGTTGGAGCTTGAGGTAAATTCAATAAGAGGACGATTATAATTTTCTTTATGTGTTTTAGTTTGTTTTTCTTTGTTTGTATGCTATAGTTTGTTACCCTGGTGAAGTGGCAGATAACAGTACTCCGTGACAATCAAGTCGGTTACTTCAGTTTCCCATAATAATTGATATTCTGAGGTGAAGGTATGGATAGAAATGAGATCTTAGCAAAGCTTCACAATTGATTCATTTCACTTCCTCAGAATGCCCTCCTTACAATCTATAAAGTTCGGTCCAAATGCATGCGATTGCTCATGAGGAATAACATATTTGCTGACATTCGTTGGTTATTCGAGGCTAAAGTACGATTGGCAGGTGAGTTACCTCCAAAATTTATTGCATACATGCCTGGTTGTAGTAAAGAAAATTATGCAAGAAAACGATGAGCTCGAAGAATTTCTGTTGCTTGTCATAAGTGTACCAGAATGAGTTGCGATAAAAAAACCATGTTCTTTAGGAACGGTGTCTGATAATAGGGAAGATAAGATTTAATTCATTAGGGATGACCTGAATAAGGAGTCATTGGATGATATTCTTTTGTCTCTTGAAATGCGTCCCAGTGGATATGTGTAAGGAACGATTCTCTAGTTATGGCCATTATTCCAAAAGGAGCATGCACAATATAGTCTCGAGAATCTGACTATAAATGACCTTATTTGTCAGTTTATAAGAAAATTGGATGGGAAGCCTATCCTGGACCCATAGAGGGCGTTCAAGCCGTTTCTGGATGTAAAATGTTAGAGTGCAATTTATGCACTAGTTTTGGATTGTTTATTTCCCTTAATATCGATGTTTTGCACTTAATAATAATGATTTATTTGTGTTTTACTTTTGTAGGTACAATTTTATTGATTTGTGATAAAATTGAGCTACAAGATGATGTTTAAGGATGATTGTTCTCTTGGAAAAATTATGAGCGGCAAAAGAACTTTGTTGATAAGGCATGGGCGCGTGCTATCAACTGCGGACCTGCAGTTTTTAGTTTAACGTGTTTTGTATTTTTGGCTATTTTTGTAATTATGAATTTAATATTTCAGATATTAGTATTTTATTTTAAATAGAACTCTAAAAGAGAAGAGAGAGAGAGTATTTAAGGGAGGAATCTATTGTGAAAAAGGAGGGGGATTGGAGAAAATAAAGAAACCCTAGATCTTAATATTTCTCTTCTCTATATGAAGAAATAAACCTATTTTTCTGGTTAAAGGATAATGAAGCTTTGATTCATCATTACTGTGAGATCTTTCTTGTGCTTTAATTGTTTTATTGCTTTTTGGGTATTTGTTTATTCTCTGAATTATTTTTATTATTATGTTTGTTAATTAGGTAATTGGCCACTATTTAATTATCAACTTAATTTATTGTCAATTAAAGGATTCATGGTATGAAGAATTTTTTGTTTGTGACAAATAACATAGCAGAGAGTTGTGTTGTGAGAATAAACAATCTAATTTAAAGTTGAAAAGGCTATGTTAGATCTAGGAGCTTCTATTAATGTCATGCCTCATTCCATTTATTCATCTTTGAATGTTGGTCCATTAAAAGAAACTGGCATGATAATTCAACTAGCTGATAGGTCTAATGCATATCCTGATGGAGTATTAGAAGATGTCTTAGCACAAGTTAATAAGTTGGTTTTTCCTGCTGATTTTTATGTACTTGATATGAAAGAGGATAACTCCTCTAATTCTGTCTTAATTTTGCTGAGAAGACCTTTTCTTAAGACTTCTAGGACTAAAATGGATGTACATAAAGGGACTCTCACTATGGAGTTTGATGGAGAGGTTATAGAATTCAATATGAATGATACCATGAAATATCCTAGTGAGGAACATTCGGTATTTTCTGTGGATGTTATTAACCCTATAGCGTAGGAAGTTTTTTACAAGGAAAAGACAAAGACATTTCATGATAAAATGATTTTGAGAAAGGAGTTCTCTATTGGTAAAAAAGTTTTTCTTTTTCATTCTAAGCTTAAACTTTTTCCGGGTAAATTACGTTCTTGCTGGGTTGCACCTTTTATTGTTACTAATGTTTTTCCTCATGGTGCAGTTGAGATTCGGTGTCTGACCTCTGACAAAGTTTTTAAGGTTAATGGTCATCGCTTAAAACCTTTTTATGAAGGTTTTTCGGTGAATATTGTGGAGGATGTGGCTCTCGAGAGTCCCAATTATAGAGATTGATGCATAAATGTGTCTAGCCAAAGACATAAAACAAAGGCGCTTTTTGGTAGGCAACCCAAATGATTTATTTATTTTAGTTTTTGTTATATCTTTTTTTTATTTAGATTTTTTTTAAAAAAAATAATGTGTTTGCTTATTTTGGTCAGAAGAAAATTTTTGATAAGGCGTGCCCACGTCTTAACTAATAAGTACTTATGTGATTTTTAAAGTAAAATGGTTTTAAGGCGTGCCCACGTGCTTATTAGAAAAGTACTTCTAAAATTTTTAGTGTCTCAAGTGATTCATCACTAAAAAAATAAAAAATCGTTTTCTTTCCCAGCAACCAGCCATTCCAGCCTTCACCATTGCAACAGCTGCGTTCACCTAGCAGCCATACACGCCCAGCAACCCACGCATCTCACAATTCAAGGAAGTTTTTTCCTTTAATCTTTTATCCTTATGCTTTAATTTTTATGTGAGTTTTGATTATCTTACATTGGGGACAATGTAAGTTCTTGGTGTGGGGGAGGGATTTTTGCATTATTGATGTCTGGAATTATTATTTTCACTCTACTCATCTATTTTCACTCTACTCATCCTTAAATGATTTTGGAGTTAGTATGCTTTATATATTATTAATTTTCTTTTCCTTTCTCTCTCACTACTCTTTTCCCATCTATCTCAAATTATTTACGTCTATTTTTTTTCTATCATACTCTTTCATCACTCACATGTTATCTTTCATTTTTTTACTACATACATCTTTCTCACTTATTATCTTTTTTACCTTTCCATTTATATTTCACTCATACCTTCTTTTCATTCTACACCACTATTGATGGTTGATTCATTTGAAGAGTGTACATGATTTGATGGCAAATTTACCAACTTTGTGAGGATTTGAGCCTATGAGCAACCACTTTGCTCTAATTATTTTTGTTATGTGAATATCAATCCTAGTTTGTTTATCCTAGAACTTGCTTTGTTATGTATGTTGAAGCCGCATTACGAGATTTTATGCATTAAAATGATAAGGGTAAACCATTTTCCATTTTTCTATTCTCGCTTTTTTTTTCTACCCGAAGACCTTTATTTGCTATCTTCGTTTGAGCCTTAACCATTACCCATCTAATTATCTCCATCTACTTAACCATTTTTCTTCTTTTTGAGCCTCAATTTAAGGAGATTTTTGGACTCATTGTGTGGATATATTTTGTTGCTTTTTCTACCTTGTATTAAAGTTTCTCAATTAGATCAACAAGCATTATGCTTGAATTAAATTGTGCAAGGTTCGTTTCTTTTGTTTGATTCAAAAACAAAAAACACAAAAAAGAAAAAGAAAAAGAAAAGGAAAAAGAAAAAAGAAAAGAAAAAGAAAAAAGAAAAGAAAAAGAAAAATCGAAAAAAAAAGTTTACATTCTTGGTGACTTGAGTAGAAATAAGCATTTTAATTTCATAAGTTCATTCAATGAGTTCATTCTTCTCATTTTGATCTCTTTTTCTTTCATAAACCTTTCTTTTTCATTTAACCTATTTAACCCCATTACAACCCTTTTAAGACCCTTAGATTTTTGCATTTTATTCATGTTTTGTCGATTGAGATGTGATATATGAGCAAGCTAATGGTAATAGTATTCTTTGATTTGATTTAAGTGAATAAATGACACCCCAAACACTTTAAGGGCATGGAGTGAAGTTATTGAGAGGGCTATTAAATCTTGTTGCACTTAAATTTTGAATGGATCTTCTTGGTGGTTGAATGTTCTTATTCTATCTTATGAAATTCTATGCTTTAAAATCCTTGTCTCTCGAATGTTGATCGACTTAATTTCTTGAGGTATGCTTGCTTAAAATTGTTTTTGGATGAGTTGAGATGAGAATTTAGTGGAGATTTGACATTAGTCTTGAGTTATATGCTTGAGGACAAGCATCATCTTGGTGTGGGGGAATTTCTTAGAGTGCAATTTATGCACCAGTTTTGCATTGTTTACTTCCCTTAATATCGATGTTTTGCACTTAGTAATAATGATTTATTTGTGTTTTACTTTCGTAGGTGCAATTCTATTGATTTGTGATAAAATTGAGCTATAAGATGATGTTTAAGGATGATTGTTTACTTGGGAAAATTATGAGCGGCAAAAGAACTTTGTTGATAAGGCGTGGGCGTGTGCTATCAACTGCGGACCTGCAGTTTTTAGTTTAACGTGTTTTGTATTTTTGGCTATTTTTATAATTACGAATTTAATATTTCAAATATTAGTATTTTATTTTAAATAGAACTCTAAAAGAGAAGAGAGAGAGAGTATTTAAGGAAAGAATCTATTGTGAAAAAGGAGGGGGATTGGAGAAAATAAAGAAACCCTAGATCTTAATTTTCTCTTCTCTATATGAAGAACTAAACCTATTTTTCTGGTTGAAGGATAATGAAGCTTTGATTCATCATTATTGTGAGATCTTTCTTGTGCTTTAATTGTTTTATTGCTTTTTGGGTATTTGTTTATTCTCTGAATTATTTTCATTATTATGTTTGTTAATTAGGTAATTGGCCACTATTTAATTATCAACTTAATCTATTGTCAATTAAAGGATTCATCGTATAAAGAATTTAATGTTTGTGACAAATAGCATAGCAGAGAGTTGTGTTGTGAGAATAAACAATCTAATTTAAATGAATCATCATATGTGTTGATTAAGATTTGGGTCTCTCTGGTTTTTCAAGCTGTCAATTGATTAAATCCTATGATCGTATCTAGGGTTGTCTATTGATTAGGGAAATAACCAACGGTCGTACCTTGGTTATCGTCTAGTTAAGGAGAGATTGGCTATTAGAGGATCTCAGTAGCTATAACCGGTCTATTCATGAGTAATAATAATCTATATTTGAATCAATGATCAGTAGTCCAATCAAGCTGAGTTAATTCATTCAACCAGAGCTTTCTCCAATTTGAATTACAACTTTAATTTGCATTCTTGTTATTTTAATTTGATTTTTATTATTGTCAACAATTCCCCCATTTTACGTTTTACGTTTTAAAAGGATTTAAATAATTACCGATCTCTGTGGACACGACCCTGCTCAATCACTATACACAATTTATTTAGAGTAAGAATTTATTTTTGTTGGCTTCGACAACCATCATAAAACAAGAGGACGATGTGAGCCACAGTCGCAGCTACCTGTAAACATCCTTTTACTTCACTGTTATTTTATTTCATTGTTGTTTTATCATTTGCATTATTGTCTTTAAGAATTTTATTTTATCATTTTTTCTTTTTCTTTTTTACTGTTTCCATTTTGACTTGCACGCCATGTGCTTTACGCATTATTTGACACTAACATGTTACCTCATACACAGCTGTGACCCACTGTCATCAAGATTCTTAGATGTGACTTTTTGTCAAGCACTCACAAATTGTTTTTGAAAAGTATCACAATGGTAGCTACTCACAATAGACAATTCAAGAACATTTGTGTGCTTTCTGGATTTAACTATGGCAAACATAAAGAGTTCGTTGAGGCAGTCATAGATCTTGGTCGAAGCATAGCAGAGAGAAAATTCTACTTGGTGTATGGAAGAGATAACCGAGGGTTATCAAAATTAGGCTTAGAAGCTGCTTTTGTCAGAGGAAGCCAAGTGTTAGGCATAATCCCAAAAGCCCTAAAATCTTTGGGCAATTTGTCTGGCTCACCGATTGGAGAAGAGTTAGTCGTCTCAGGTATGCAAGAAAGAATAACTTAAATGCTTAATTATGCTGATGCATTTATTTCCTTACTAGGAGATCTTGTAACTCTAGAGGCACTTATCACATTAGCATCTTGGGTCCATCTGCACATTCACCAGAAACCCATCGGTTTGTTAAATGTCAATAACTTTTATGATGGCTTCATCGCATTTCTTAACCATGTAATAAAAAACCATTTCATTCCTTCCACTGCAAAAAAATTTTTTATTTGTGCTCACACTGCTAATGAACTACTTGATCTGTTACAAGCTTATCGACCAGAGCAGAGCCCAGGACTGTTGTGCTGGAATCTCCAAATAATGATGGTAACAGTAGTCGCATTAAGAAGTACAAATTAGATTTAACTCTCCGCTTGTAAATATTTTCGTCTGTGTTGCACCACCCAGGTGATGTCTTCTAAAACTTTACATCTTTCCTTTCAAACATTGAGGACAATGTTTCGTTCTGCTTGGGAGGAGGGAATAGTCGACAATTGTAGAATCTTGGTTAAGTTTTTACTAATTTTTTAATGTAGAGACTAACAGTGGCTAACTTTTTGTGTTGAAAATGGCTGAATATGGAGTATAGTTCCTTTAGAAACGCATATTCTTCGTTTGAAAAAAAATTAAAAAAAAAACATTTTCTTTTTCTTTATTAAGTTTTGACAATTATTTTTTTCATCTTTTTAATTTCTCCTTTATAAATATACATTTTCAAATTTTGGAGTTGAAGATGGCTGAATATGGTGTGTAGTGCCTCTAGAAACGCATCTTCTTAGTTAAAAAAAAACCATTTTCTTTTTCTATCATTTTAAGTGTAACTTTTCTAATTAGTTTTTCTGCATCATTTTCACATTTCTGCATGCATATTTTCCTTTCATGTTTAGAACAGGTTGGAGGGTAGAATGTGTTTAAAAAAATTGTGTGATTTGTTTTAACATCGGATGACATGATGAATTTCAAATTTTAGTATTTGTATTATCTTTGGTTTTAAGTGATGTTACGCCATGTTTGCTACTCTGCATGTTGATGTCGGAGACAAATATAAGTTGCTTAAAGGAATGAACATGTCATAATAAGTACCAAGTGGGTTTTTGAGCCTATCATTTTTCTTAGAGAGTAACCATTTAGCCCATTTTGCATACAGCTTAGCAGTTTATTATTTTATACACGATCTCTAGATTTCTTTTGAGTTAACCCTTAAAAAAAAGGTGTAAAATTAAAAAAAAAATGTGTGTTGCTACATCTGGAGGCCCATCTAACTAGTAGATATAAAAGATTATTTAGAGCCCTAAAAGATGATGGAAAGACCATTTTTTATCCGTTTGAACCTTTCTACCCTTCTTTTTGTGAAATATCCATAGTTAACCCTTTTCAGCTTTTAAAAAAAATAAAAAATTTTCTTTGTCAAACTTATCATTTTGACCTACTCCGATTTGGAGTATTACCCGATATCTTATAAGTTTCATCACCTATTTATGTTTGAGAAAAATGTAAATAATTATTTTATTCAGTGAAGTTGTGCCAAACAAAAGAAAAAACAAAAAAAATTGTTGTTAAAAAAATAATAAGTGAAATCCACCTTGCAATTTCCAAAAAAAAATAAAAAATAAATAAAAATATCTCTGCATTTTTCTCAAACATACACTTTATTTTCCTTATTTCCCCTCCTTTGTTAGCCATATCCCTAACCTACGTTACGTCCTAACAAAAGTCCTTTTTTCATTTTAGAGAACTATAGTCTGAAGTAGAAGCTAGTTATATGGGCTAAAAAGTTGTAATGGTACATAAAAAAATAAAATAATAAATAAATAAATTGGGTTGACTAGCATTTTTATTTGACTTGAGATCGTATTATTTCTAAACAGAGGGCATATTTCTTTCATCTTGGTGAGAGCATATAATATCACTTCTTTATTATTTTTTCTCAATTACCATTCATTGGAGTGACTATTTTTATTAGGTTTAATTTCTTTGTAAGAGTGTCACTATTTCCAGTGAGATTTTAGGGTTTAACATGTCATTCTTGAAAGTAGCTGTGACAAAGTCTACTGGCTAATTCATGTGGATGGTTGATGTAGGTGTGATGTTTCTTTAGACTGGAGATAATGCTTATACTTTTATTTGATTACTATCGTTTGTCTGGTTGAATAAACATGATTGTTAAAAAAAAATCATTTTGGATTTGAATTTTTTTTTCGTTTTATTTGCTAGGGACTAGCAATAAACTGGTTGGGGGGTGTGTTGAGTGTTAGAAATGTATATTTACAAAGGAGAAAATCGTCATTTTACATTTCAAGTCTTACTAACACCCTTACTTTTATGTATTTAACCTTCTTGTAATTTAATTATGTGTTTTATTTTAATTAAGTATTTTATATACTTTAGGAGCATCATGGTCATTTCACAATGAATGATAAATCAGACGGTAAAACTAACATCACTTTTGGAGCCAGGACAGTTGAAAACCTTAGTAGGAGCATAAAAGAAAAAATATCACTATTCACATGTACGGTATTGTCTACATTACTATTCATGACACTGTTTACATAGACGGAACGATGATGTGGCAGCATACTAATGAGATGTCATGATCCTGTTGGACTAAAATTCTTATGTACGGTTGATCGATGACGTGGCAGCATATTAGTGAACCAAAAATCTCGCGTACGGTACACGCATTACACAGGATTATTTTCAACCAAATCATGTCATTGTTCAAACTAGTTGACTGTTCAAACCACGTAGTCAAACCGTGTCACTGTTCAAACCGCGTACTATTGACGCGTACTGTTGACTGATGACGTAGTGCAATCCTGAGCGTCCAAACTGTTTTTAATCTGATGGCTATGATTTGCTCAATGCATCTATAAAAAGATGACCTCTCCCCCCTAATTTGGCATCTATGAATCCATTTTTGGGCTTTATTCTCTGTAATTCCTTCTCCATCTTATATTTTCTACGTATTTTGATAAATTCCTATTTTGCCCCTAGTTCAATTATGAGTAGCTAATTTTCTTTCAAGCTTGGGTTGAATGTGAAGTCTCAAAATGTGTTATGGGCTTTATTTGGTAAATTTATTTTCTATTTCCCTCTAGTTTTTGTGAATGTTTAGACTTCTCGTCGACAAATAATAATAATCTTGTCTAGATACCGCCTTGGTTTCACTGGCTCCCTGGTACAAAGTTATTATTATTTGGTACGATAAGTCCTTAGCACCATATTAATTAGAGCATGGTTCATGAGGTGTGGAAACCCCCCTCATGATTTAATTGGCATTAATAAGGAATATTTAGTCCATAGTGCATGTTGATACGGATCTAGATACCTAAGTACGTCATTTCAATAGATTTCTCTTCAATTTCTTCTCGCCATTTTAATTCAAAATTTAGGATAATTTAAATCACTTCTACCATAAATCCAACCACCCTCATGCAAAATTAATTCTACATATAATTAAAATCCACCTCCTCATGGGATCGACACTCGTCACCATTAATCCATTCTACAATAGATTCGTACACTTGCGAGTTCAATAAAATTTACACAATAGTTGTGAGTCAAACCACCGAAAAAAAATCTCATTGAAGTTAATACATTCTTTCTGAGCATATCCTTTGACCACTAATCTTGCACGATACGGCTCCACTTGGTCATTGTCATCACGTTTGATCTTACAGACCATTTGTTACTAGGGATGGGCAAAACCAGGTTCGGGTCAGGTTCGGATCACCCGATCGGATTTCGGGTTGTTCGGGTTTAACAAAAATTAATCCGAATACAACCTGAACTTCCCACCCGACCCGATCCGATTCGATTTATATTCGGATCGGGTCGGGTCGGGTTGTGAATTCAGGTTGAAATCGGGTAGGATCGGGTTGGCCAATTTCCTTGATTTTGTTACAACCATTTAAAAACACATAATTACAACAATTAAATACTAAATATTAATTGTTTAATTTATCCATATGCACCATCAATTCAAATCTTAAAAAAAAAGCTTTAAAAAAGGTGAAAACTCAAGATTCAAAGTCAAAGGTGAGAAGCTCGGGTTGAAGGATTGGAGCAGCAAAAGCACCTTGCAGCAGATCCGTGACACTTACAGTAGATCGGTGGCCGTGGCACTTGTAGCAGCATACCGACGGACGCGTAACAGCAGATCGGCCGCACTTGCAGCAAATCGGGTATGGAGACGCGCGGCAAATCGGCCATAGAGATGCAGGTGAGGCTGTGACTTGTGCGGCGGCCTCCGTTGGCGGCTTGGCTTTGGCCCAACGCCGTTGAGGGTGACTGTGTATGTGTTGTGTTGTGAGATTGGGGATTGTGTAATGAGGTTGGGGATTGAGGAGAGTTGTGAGTGTTTGTGTAAAGTAACCGTGTATTGTAAAAATGGAAATTGTGATTTGTGTGTGAGGCGTGTGTGTGGCTGTTTGCTTTAGGTTTAGTTTTTTTTTTTATATAGCAATCCGATCGAGTTTCGGATCGGATTGAACCCGATCCGATCACAACCCAATCGAGTTTCATTATTTTGATCCAATCGGGTTTTCTTCAAAACCCGATCCGATCCGAACTCGAAATTTTTAAGGTCGGGTCGGGTCGGATAGGATCGGGTCGGGTAATTTGCCCACCACTATTTGTTACCAATGACTTTTCTTCCATGTGGTTGTGGTACAAGTCCCCATGTCTTGTTCTTGTGTAGAGCCTCAATTTCTTCCTACACTGCTGTCATCCACAAAGCAACATCTTAGTTGTTTAAAGTTTCATGGAAAGTTGATAGCTCTACATCATCTGTTAGAAGACAGTATGCAACATTGATCTCTGTGACATACTCTGAGTGCCACGCTGGCGGTCTTCTCTCACGAGTTGACTGACGAACTTTTGAAGCCTCAGACTCGACTGATTCTTGTTCCTCGTTCCCTGGTGCTGCTTCAGAAGAATTTGAATCTTCTTTTTCCAGATTATTTTCACATCGATCGGTACAGTCTCTGACTTTTCTTTGACAGTTCTATCATCCTCATCTCTTTTTTAAAATTGATCTTCTATAAAGATAACATCTCTGTTGATGATGATCTTGTGGGCAGTGGGGTCCCACAGACAATACCCCTTTACTCCATCAACATAACCAAAGAAGATTGTAACACCCTAGGCGAATCCCACATCGGCAAAGCACGGGAGAGATGCTGGGTTTATAAGGGGTGATCCACACCTTAATTAGCAAGACGCGTTTTGGGGTGTATGGGCGCCCCAAGAACAAATCCGTGCGGGCCTTGTTAAGGAGCGAACAATATCTTGTTAGGTCTTGGTTGAGTCATGACATTATGGTATCAGAGCGGCTCCGTGTGTCCTCTTGAGCGATGGTGGGGCAAACCTCAGCGAGGACGCTGAGTCCCCAAGGGGGGGTGTATGTAACAACCTAGGCGAATCCCACATCGGCAAAGCACGGGAGAGATGCTGGATTTATAAGGGGTGATCTATACCTTAATTGGCAAGACGCGTTTTGGGGTGTATGGGCGCCCCAAGAACAAATCCGTGCGGGCCTTAACAAGGCCCGCACGGATTTGTATGGGCGCCCCATAATGTCATGACCCAACCAAGACCTGACAAGATATTGTCTGCTTTGTGCCTTAACAAGACCCGCACGGATTTGTTCTTAGGGCACCCATACACCTCAAAACGCGTCTTGCCAATTAAGGTGTGGATCACCCCTTATAAACCCAATATCTCTCTCGTGCTTTGCCGATGTGGGATTTATGTAACACCCTAGGTGAATCCCACATCGATAAAGTACGGGAGAGATGCTGGGTTTATAAGAGGTGATCCACACCTTAATTGGCAAGATGGGTTTTGGGGTGTATGGGCGCCCCAAGAACAAATCCGTGCGGGCCTTGTTAAGGCCCAAAGCGGACAATATCTTGTCAGGTCTTGGTTGGGTCATGACATTATGGTATCAGAGCGGCTTCGCGTGTCCTCTTGAGCGATGGTGGGGCAAATCTCAGCGATGACGCTGAGTCTCTAGGGGGGGTGTATGTAACACCCTAGGCGAATCCCACATCGGCAAAGCACGGGAGAGATGCTGGGTTTATAAGGGGTGATCCACATCTTAATTGGCAAGACGCGTTTTAGGGTGTATGGGCGCCCCAAGAACAAATCCGTGCGGGCCTTGTTAAGGCCCAAAGCGGACAATATCTTGTCAGGTTTTAGTTGGGTCATGACATTATGATACCATCAATGTCATGACTCAACCAAGACCTGGCAAGATATTGTCCGCTTTAGGCCTTAACAAGGCTCGCACGGATTTGTTATTGGGGCGCCCATACACCCCAAAACGCGTCTTGCCAATTAAGGTGTGGATCACCCCTTATAAACCCAGCATCTCTTCCGTGCTTTGCCGATGTGGGATTCGCCTAGGGTGTTACAAAGATACACTTCTTAGATTTGGATCTAACTTTGTTCTTTCTTGGGTATTGTATATCACGTACACATGGCATCCAAATGCATGTAAGTAGGAGTAACCAACTGGCTTTCGAGTCTACATCTCCATCGTTGTCTTTAGCCCAATTGCTGTGGATGGCAGCCGATTTACTGTATAACAAGCAGTTTTGGCTGCTTCTGCTCAGAATGAATTAAGTAGACCAGCAGTCCTCAACATAACTCTTATCCTTTTTGTAAGAATCATGTCCATTCGTTCTGCCACTCCGTTTTGTTGAGGAGTGTATATTACCATGAACTGCCTTTGAATATTTTCTTGCTTACAGAAAGCAAGAAACTCACCGTCTATATACTCTCCACCATTATCTGTCCTCATGCACTTGATCATTTTGCCAGATTTAAGTTCCACCTACGTTTGGTATTCTTTAAACATTGGAAATACATCTGACTTTTTCTTAATTGGATACACCCAACATCTCCTGGAATAATCATCAATGAAAGTCACGATGTACTTTGCACCTCCCATGGATATGTCTGGTGATTCCCAAACATCAGAGTGAACTAAGTTTAGAATGCATTTACTTCTAGTAATAGATCTACTGAATTTTAATCTATGTTGTTTACCTGTAACACAATGCTCGCAAAATGGTAAGCTTACAGATTTGAGCCCTGGAAGCAATTTTCGTTCAGAGAGAATCTTCAAACCTTGTTCTGACATGTGGCCAAGTTTGAGATGCCACATCATCGTTGACTCTTCTCTATTTGATGTGACAGAAGCATCAGCCTCCCGTAGTGTTTCTCCTTTAAGCATTAATTAATTAGCACCGACCTTTTCTTCCGTCATCAATACAAGCCCAACTTTAACAATCTTCATAATCCCATTTTCAACATGAGTTTTGCATCCATGACTGTCTATTTGTTTAAGAGACAATAGATTCTTCTTTGGGCCTTTGACATGTCGCATCTCTTTAATTGTGAGAATTGTACCATTAAATTACCCTAAAAAATTTATATTAATTTTTAATTGTCAAAAATTAAATTGTCAAAAATTGTATGCAAACTATCAAATGTGCAAATGGTGCTTACAAAAAATTAATATAATTTTTTATCTTTTAGGGTTTTATAAAAGGGTAATATCGTAAAAGTAAGCCAAAATAAATAAAAAGTAACGGTAGGGGTATCAATACTTTAACGGCAGGGATATTTCGAGGCATTTTTTAAAATACAGGGACTAAATGGGTTTTTACCTAGTTTACGAATTCCTCTTAATGGAGCTATGCATTGAGGCCGTAGGCGAATTTTAACATTTAATTTAATATTAACCTTATGTTGCTATACATATACGCGTGGTAGAAAATTATAAAGAGTTAAGCTAAACAATTTAACTCAACATTGGATTCATATCGGATGTTATTACCACTGTAAATTTTAGTTTAAATACTCATATTTTAATGAGATTTTATATTATTAAAATAATTTTACTGTAATTTACCTTCACTATAATTTACTCTTAAGGACAATATAATTTTAGTTAATGTAATGTTTATCATTTTATACACCATTAAACACCCTTTACCTTATCTCTTAAACCTTAAAATTATCTTCTTGTAATGCCAAATCCAATCTACACTAGAAATTTCTCACTTTTGATAAATATTCATTCATGGAAAATCAACACATTAATTGGGAGTAACAACAGAAAGCATGTTGCTGCTTGGAAAATTAAAAAAAAACAAAACAAAACAAAACCAAACGAGAGAGAGAGAGAGAGAGCTTTGGCTTGAAAGTTCTGAACAAATTACAAAGAGTAATAAATGACACTGATCAAAAGTTGGTGTCAAAATTTCAGCTAATTCTAGCAATATTGTATCACACACACATGACGATAAGAATAAGATAGATTAAACAAGAAATAATAAAGAAAAAATTGATAATCGAAAAAGAAAATATTTAACATATTGGATTCTTTGGATTATTTTTTGTGGGTGTAAAAAGAACCAAAATATTTAATGAAATGAGTTTAATGAAGGATTGGTTTGGCATTTCAAAGAGTACTTCAAATCAAATTTAATTTTTTAAATTTTACTAATGAGTATTTCAAATAAATGAGTGTTGAAAACAGCTTTTAGAATGTAAATTACTTAAAACATTAGTCATTTAGGAGGATATGTGTATTTATGCTCTAAATTTGAGGTTTTTTTTTTAAATTCTCTTATCTATTCATACCTATTAATGAGTAGGGGCAATTAGAAAAAAAAAAACTAAAATTTCAAGACTAACTTTCTCAAAGTTTTTGCCCTCAACTTTTCAAGACAAATTCTCTCATTGGGCTTAAAAACTGCCGGTGCTACAAATTTGAGCATCACTAACAGAACTAATTATTATTATTATTTAAGTACATGGTGGAAATTTTTATCCAGATTTGAGCATCACTACAAATTTGAGCATCACTTACAAATTTAAAATTTTTATCCAGATTATAATATTATTTCAATACAACGGAGAAAGTGAGGTGGTGACATTGGAATTTGGAAGTTCCTCACCGGAGAAATTGTATAAAATATGAAAAGTTAAGAGCAGTGACAGAGAATTATAAAAAGCAGAATACCATTCTATTGGTGGGGGTTAGGGGGGACTCCCTGCCTGTCATTTAAAACAAATATGAAAAATATATGTGGAGGGGGATATAAACCAAAACCTCCAAGCGAAAGAAATAAATACAATAAAAAAAGAAAAGATTAAGGCATAACTTAATGAAAGAAGCATAATAAAAACTAATGCAATCGGTGATAATGTCTCTTACAATACTTGCAGCAGGCAAGTAATTTAATGCCCTTTTTCGAATAACTAACAATGTTAAAATCACGGCTATAGTCAATTTTATTAGAATTCTCAAGAACAGACAAAAAGTGGTCATTATTTTCCAGCTGTTCGTCAGAACTATCATCATTAATTTCCTCCGATTATTGGTTGCATCAAATTTTAATATTAATGAATGCTTGTCTTTTCTGCCTGCAACTATCCAGTACCATGATTCCGTTTCTCTACTTGATGAACCATGTATACGAAAGCCCCAAGAAATTTCCAGAATAAAAGAAAGAAAGCAAGCTCCAGGCATTCAATTATTTACTTCACACATTTTCAATCATACATCTACGTACTATTGGAATTTTATCTATTTCGTTCTTACATCTCCTCTGTCGACTCTCGAGATTAATTCTCTGTCTCTGTCACCAAATTAATTTCTAAAATCTTTATGGCTTCTTCTTCATCTTGCAATTATGATGTCTTCCTCAGTTTCAGAGGGGTGGACACTCGCGCAAGCTTTACTTGCCATCTCTATGATTCATTGTTTGAAAGAAAGAAAATCAGAACATTTATTGATGATGAAGAGATTAGGCAAGGAGATGCGATTTCACCTGTCCTTTTGAACGCAATCCAAGGTTCAAAAATCTCGTTGATCGTTTTCTCAAAGGACTACGCTTCTTCAAAATGGTGCCTGAATGAACTTGTCAAGATTCTAGAATGCAAGAACACAAACGGCCAAATCGTTATTCCAGTTTTCTATAACGTAAGTCCGTCCGATGTGCGACATCAAACTGGAATTTTTGGGGACGGTTTTGATAAGCTCGAACAACAGTTCAAAGAGAAACCAGAAATCGTTCAGAAGTGGAGGTATGCACTAAGAGAAACATCCCATCTAGCTGGCCACGAATCAACGAAATTCAGGTAACTCTCATTTCTCGTTCATCATTTCTCCGTTTGTGTCTTGACCCGAATTGACTCAATTGCTTTTGCATCTTTGCACCTATATATTAGGAATGATGCCCAACTTGTAAACAAGATTGTCGAAGATATTTTGAAGAAGTTGGAAAAAATAACAGTCTCAACGGACTCATCCAATGGCCTAGTTGGATTAAATTCACGAATTGAGCAGATTAAACCATTTCTGTGTATGGATTTGTCGGATACTGTCCAAATTGTTGGAATTTGGGGAATGGGTGGTATAGGCAAAACCACCCTTGCCACAGCTATTTTCTATCAATTCTCCAGTGAGTTTGAAGGTAGGTGCTTTATGTCAGATGTTAGGAGAAATTCAGAAACAGGAGGTGGATTAGAACATCTACAAAAGCAAATGCTTTCAACAATATTAAGTGAAAAGCTTGAAGTAGCGGGTCCCAATATTCCACAATTTACGAAAGAGAGGGTCCGACGCATGAAGGCGTTGATCGTACTCGATGACGTGAATAAAGTTGGACAATTAGAGGGTTTGATTGGAGGGCTTGATCAATATGGTCCAGGAAGTAGAATTGTTGTAACCACTAGGGATAAAGGAGTCCTCGAAAAATTTGGGGTGGAGGAGGAGAAAATATATGGGGTTAATGGATTGGAATTTGATGAGGCTTTCGAGCTATTTTGTAACTTCGCTTTTGAAGAAAATCATTGTCCTGAAGATCTCAACTGGCACGCACGGAGGGTTGTATGGTATGCCACAAGCAATCCATTAGTTCTTAAAGTGTTGGGCTCCTCCCTGTGCCTCAAGAGGAAAAGCCATTGGGAAAATGTATTGGATGACTTAAATCGGATTTGTGAATCTGAAATTCATGATATTTATGATATATTAAAGATTAGTTTTAATGAATTAATTCCCAGGGAGAAGAGTATGTTTCTAGATATTGCGTGTTTCTTTGAGGGAGAGGATAAAGATATTGTGATGAGGATACTTGATGATTCTGAGTCTTATGCTTTGGGTGTACTTATTGATAAGTCACTTATAACAATATCACATAACTGCTTGCAAATGCATGATTTATTGCAAGAAATGGGGCGACAGATTGTTCGCCAAGAATCTCAGAAAGAGCCAGGCAAACGCAGCAGGTTGTGGGATCCTAAGGAAATCCGCCGCGTACTAAAGCATAATAAGGTAAGAATCCTCCCTTTTTTTTTATGTCTTTTATTTGTTTGGAGTTATGCACTCATATTTTTCCAACCATACCAGCACACCCATGTTATTTTAAAAAAAATTTTATTATTACCAGAACATCCTTTTGTAAAACCATTTTTATGAACAAAACAACCAAAATCATAAAAACCATAATTAGGTAAAATTAATGACTAAGGGTGTCAAGAGAACAAGTCTCAAATTTTAAATTTTTAGAGAAAACTCCACATTTTATCAATTTTGGGATGTTGAATAAGTGTGTGAAGAGTATAGTTTTTTTATTTTTTCAAATTTTGTGAAGAGTGTCAGAACAAAGTGAGTGCTATGAGGATTGGCCCCCCTAGTTCTACTTCAATAAAATTATATTTTTTTTCAAAAATGTAAGTGTGTTTAGAGTATAATTTTATTTTTTTAAGCGACAGTTGCTAATAAAATGGATTGATTGGCCCACCTAGTTCTGCTTCCAATCACTTTTTTTAGCTCAAATGTACCTTAATTTTTTTTAGCTCAAATGTCACATTTTTTAGCTAAAAAAAAGTGACTTTCATTTTTTTCCCTAATTTTGAACTAACATTTTGGATTCTATCGACTAAAAAAAAATATCGAAATCTTATACCAATCAAATAGGCCCTATCTTCTCAACTTCTAGATATCAAGATAACAGATTTTTTAAATTAGAGAAATTTTTGAAATTTTGAACAGTGTTCAGAGTTTTTTTTTTGGTTAGTTAATTTTGCGATGGTCCCTAAAATTTTCTTTTCTCACATATAGATATTTAATATATTAAAAAAATAAAATCAAACATTGCAGAATTTTTTTTGTTTAAGGACTCTTAGTTAATAAAGTTTATGAATGTTTCTTTTGGGTTTTAGGCTTACTCATTCTTTGCTTTTCTTTATAAGGGGACCGATGCAATTGAAGGTATATTTATGGATTTGTCCAAAATAGAAGGCATCAATTTAGACTCAAGAGCCTTCACAAATATGTCTAATTTGAGAATGCTCAAATTTTATGTACCCAAGTTTCTAGGTATGATCATTGAAGAGAAGCTTGAAGACTCTAAAGTGCAGCTTCCAGATGGCATAGATTATCTTCCAAAAAACTTGAGGTATCTTCACTGGTATAAATATCCATTAAGAACACTGCCATCTAATTTCAAGCCAAAGAACATTGTAGAACTGAGTTTACGTTTTAGTAAGGTCGAGCAAATTTGGGAAGGGAAAAAGGTAAATTTTGTACTAATACTAAAACATCAAATTTTCTTTCTTTAAATATGCATATAATTAATTGTTGATTTCAATTTTGCATTTTAATTAACATAGTCTTTGTATATCTTTTATTACAGAAAGCTTTCAAGTTAAAATCTATTGACCTCAGTCATTCCGAACATCTCATTAGGATACCAGACCTATCAGAAATCCCAAATCTTGAGAGAATATATCTTTCAAACTGTACAAACTTGGTTCACGTTCCTGCATCCATCCAAAATTTCAAGTATCTCAGTATGTTGGATTTTAAGGGCTGCAAAAGCCTTAGGTCCTTTCCAAGCAATCTTCATTTTGTTTGTCCAGTAACTATTAATTTCTCCTCTTGTGTTAATCTCATAGAGTTTCCACAGATTTCTGGGAAAATTACACGGCTATACTTAAGCCAGTCTGCAATAGAAGAAGTTCCATCATCAATAGAGTGCCTAACTGATCTTGTAGAGTTGGATTTGAGGGATTGCAAACGGCTGAAGAGGATTTCAACTAGGTTTTGTAAATTGAAATCTTTGGTTAAGCTTTGTCTTGATGACTGCTTAAACCTTGAGCGTTTCCCAGAAATCTTGGAGGAAATGGAACATTTAAAACGCATCTATTTAGAAAGGACGGCAATCACAGAGCTGCCATCTTCATTTGAAAATCTACTGGGGCTTGAATTCTTGACCGTAAGTGGTTGTTCTAAACTTGATAAGTTGCCGGATAACATTGGCAATTTAAAATCTTTGGATTTCATCGCAGCAGTAGGGTCAGCTATTAGTCAACTACCATCCTCTGTTGCAGATTCAAATGTACTTAGAATGCTTTTTTTCTGTAGATGCAGGCGTTTGCTATCATTGCCTCGATTATTATTATCGGGTTTATCTTCTTTGAAATTTCTATATATAAGTGACTGCGCTGTAACGGAAATTCCGCAAGATATTGCCTGTCTATCCTCACTGACAACATTAAATCTAAGTGGAAATAACTTTGAGAGTTTACCTGCAAGTATCAAGCAACTGTCGCAGCTGAGTTCTCTGTATTTGAAGGATTGTAAGATGCTTCAGTCATTACCAGAACTTCCATTGTGTCTAAAATATCTTGACTTGAGGGATTGTAACACGCTTCGGTCATTACCAGAACTTCCATTGTGTCTAAAATATCTTGACTTGAGGGATTGTAACACGCTTCGGTCATTACCAGAACTTCCATTGTGTCTAGAATCACTAAAAGCAAGGAACTGCAAGGGGCTTCAATCTTTGCCAGAGATTCCGTCATGTCTACAAGAACTAGATGCATCCGTACTCGAAAAGCTATCCAAACACTCTCCTGACCGAAGTATCAAATGGAGATATAAGACGTCGACAATTTATTTCGAGTTTACTAACTGCTTGGAACTGAAAGGAAAAGCAAACAACAAGATTTTGGCAGATTCACGACTAAGAATTCAGCATCTGGCAATTGCATCACTGAGACTGGGCTATGAAAAGACAAACGAGGAGGTATCAAATTCCCTCTCTTGTTTACTCTGTCCCTCTTTGTTATATCTGAAATCATGGTTTTCATTTTACAACTTTCTTTTTTTAAATGACATTTCACAGAAACTTTCTGAAGTCGATGGACCCATAATTGTTTTACCTGGGAGCGAAATTCCTGACTGGTTCAGCAATCAAAGTTCAGGATCTTCGATATGTATTCAACTGCCACCGCACTCTTTTTGCAGAAACTTAATCGGGTTTGCTTTATGTGCTGTTCTTGATTTTAAGCAACTTCATTGTGATTGTTTGAGTGATTTTTACGTCAGCTGTCAACTCGACTTAGAAATAAAGACTCTCTCTAAAACCAAACATGTTGATCTGGGTTTCTATTTGCCCTATTTTAAATACTCCATTGATTCAGATCATGTCATACTTGGTTTTAAACCTTGCTCGAATGTTGGGTTTCCTGATGGTTACCATCATACAACTGCCTCATTTAAGTTCTTCGCTGAGTGTCACCAAAAGCGTCACAGGATAAAGCGTTACGGAGTATGTCCAGTATATGCAAATCCCAGCGAGACCAAAGCCAACACTTTTACTCTCAATTTCGCTACCGAAGTTTGGAAATTGGATGATTTGGCAAGCGCGAGTGGAACTTCTGATGAAGAGGAATTGGAACCGAGTCCCAAGAGAATTTTCAGAGCTGATCAAATCAACACTCCTTAACAAATGAGTCACCCGTTTTCACATATTCTTTTTCCTTAGGTATGTCGAAAATGCTCTAATTCTAGATTGTGATTTGTTTAAGATGATGTTTTATCTATGTATTCCATTTTGCTTTTGAAAATACCTTATTTTATTTAACTTAGCTGCAGAACTAATTAGTCAAAGCATCAGTTGATAATTCATTGCAATCTGCTAATAAGTCAGAGCATCAGTTAATCCTCTGTTGTTGTTTTCATTATTCACATTAGACAAAACGAAAGGTCTGTGTCTATAAGTGGAATTCAACTCTTCAATCTCTACTGCATGAAATTGTAGTAATTTGTGGAAGTGTTCTTTTATTATATGCTCCTGAAGATTACATATTTTAACTTTTTTTTTTCTTGAAATTTTTGTAATTTTATTATGTTAGACATTATGTCTCGCTTTCTTCTCTGATTTTAATCATGCTGGTGAAACATGTAAGAAACCTCTAAAATGTTTAGGAGCCAAGACATATATGAGGGCTGTTTCATATTGAATTCTTTTTATTTATTTATTTATATTCTGAGAAAATAAGCATTTTGAAAATACACTAAATTGAAAACATTTTCTTGGCCAGTGCGCAGTTTGCACAGTATATAGCATTGGGAAGGCAAGCAATCCATTGAAGGGTTTTTCTTGTGTCCAATTCGGATTGTTAATATCTCTACATTGATGTTTTCGTGTGGGAATTCTGTTTTATTTTGAATCCTTTATAATGGTGTTGTGAACTTGCAATCCTCTCTTTGCTTCTTAGACTATTTGTTGTTTAATTGAACGTGCACTACGATTTTGCTACTACTATTTTAATTTGATACGGAAAGGCTCTCAGGATATGAGAAATGTTGGATGTACAAATAAATTCAAACAGACAACTTCTTCTTCTTTTACAAGTGTCTTTTTGGTTTGACAATGCAATGGGAGATTCTTAATTACCCCTCTCCGCACTTCGAACTTTAATGTGACAATCTCTTTTTTACCTCAGTCACGTGACTTATGCACGTGGGACTTAAGTGATGAAACTGAAAACTAACAACAGCTAAAACGTTTTAGTGTATTGGTTCGTTTTTTTTTTTTAACCTATGGGTGTATGTTTGTATTATTTTATTTTATTTTTATCTTTTAACTGCGTTTCAATATAATTTTTATGTAGATGTTCACGGTGATCACAATTCTTCAACTATTAATTAAATATTAAGAGCAATTTATAGTTGATATTTTGAAATATGGTCATCTGACTATTCCATAAATGACTCGGTAATTTTTATGGTTTATTGAAAGGTAGTCAATGAAAACCTCAAGGAAAAAGGAAATCGAAAAGTCTTAATTAATGGGCAGAAAGTAGACTAATAAAATGAAAGATAGACAAATTTTGTTTAAATAATATTAAAAAAAGGATAAGATTTTCTAAATTAAATTAAATTAGTCTCACCCAAAAAAAAATTGTATAATATCTTAAATAGAAACGTTTAGAGAAATTTCGAAAAACGCAAACAAAGGAGCCAGATACGGGAAATTCAGAGAAAAGTTTGGTGAGAAAAATGTTGCGAGCACTTTGGAGTCGTATACTGTTGGGAAAATATGCTCTTTAAAAGCATATATGTTTATTTAATTGTAATAAATAATTTTTCTGATTAATAAGATAAATGAGGCATTTTATTCATATATCTTAATTGCATTAATATTTTGATTAAAGTCCATTTAATCATATTATATGTATTTATGTGGTCACCATGTGAATTCACAGAAGATATAAATACAAGTTATCTTATAATTAAATAAATTTAGTTCACAGTTGATAAATAAAATTGGGCACTTTATTTTGGTATAGATTGTAATGAATTCATTGAATGATTTGTCTTAATCATGTATGAATTTATTAATGTAGTACAACTACATTGAACAATATCACATATGAGATTTAATTAACTTTGTAATAACTGTCAGACTTATTAAATCTCATGGGCATTGATTTTACTGTAATCTTAATCTTGAGTTAATTATGATTTCATGATTATAATTGTTATTCCATTTGAGTTACCAATGGGCACGACACATATTTATAGTCAAGATTACCCGGTATCTTGGTGGGAGCAATTATGAGTATTGAAGTTATAGATTAACAATATAGAATTTGTACAACACATCTCTTGATAGGTTTTCGACACTTGATCATAGAATTCTCTGGCCAGAGTGTGTCAACATATTTAGTATGTTGAAAATGACTATTAGAGAAAACTCATAAGTATCAAGGAACAAGATGTAATTAAATTAATTGGACAGTTGAGATATCGATATAATTAATGATGTGGTACAAAGGATTGTGCAGTAAAGAAATCAATGTGGCTTGGGACGAATTATTATTTGAGCATACAATTATGGAGGTCAGTTCCAATCTTTTAATGGAGTAGATTTGGAATTAAATAACTTGGCTAGTTTAATTACAGGTCTAATTATTGTATGTTCCTAAATGATCCTCGGGTTAGCTCATTTAATTGACTATGCTGCTACTGGATTAATAAGTAAGATAACTAGTTATTTAGATTAAAAGCCTAAATATATTATTTAGTGGGAGGCTCCATGTAATATGCTTATGTGTAAGGGCCTTGTATCATTTTACATGGTGGGCCCCTAGAACACAAGAATAAGTAACGTTGCTTTTATTTTTTATTTTGAATTTAAATTAAATTTGATTTAATAGAATTAAAAAATAGAAAATATGGAACCTAGTGTTTCCACTAGATAGAGATATAAAAAAACTTATTTTCTCTCAAAAGAGTGTGAGGCCACATTTATACAGATCAGAGAAAAAGAATTTTTCTCTCTGATCTTGACAGAAATTTTTTCTCATACTAGTTGCTATTGGTAGTGATAAAGGCGCCCATACGTGAAGTAAAGATCAAACCTAAGTCATAACCTAGAAGATCATTGGTAACAATTCGTGATCTAATAAACGTGGTGGTTACAGATCGTGATTTAACAGAGTCATAATCTAGAAGATCATTAGTAACAATTCGTGATCTAATAAACGTAGTGGTGACAGATCGTGATTTAACAGGCATGGTAGTGACGGATCGTGATCTAGGAGCCTAGTTTCATTTCAGCGGAAAAACAAAGATAATTCATCTTTTCAAATTTTCAAGATACGATTTTTAAATTACAAATTCTTATATATTGTATGAGACGGTCCTAAAAAGTTTTATTAAAAATTAAAAAACTGATTTTTCTCCAACGTATACATCTATGTTCATGTGTAATTATTAATATAGTTGATTTTATGTAATCAACTATATTATAATTAATTTATATCCCCTATATTAATATTAAATCAATATCCAAGCATTTCATTTAATTTTATTTATTTTCTAATTAGTTGAATGGTTAAGTTAAAAACTAAAAATTCAATCTCTTCCACCAAACACAAAATAACACTAGCTGTTTGGAAGCCATACTAAATCCTGGGATTGATTATGGTTGGTCCCATGTTAGACCCACCATTTGGTGCCCAAATAATGCCTCAACTTTTCCTATAGGGCCAGGGGATAAAGTTTTTTTTTTTTTTTCATCGACTGTGACTGATTTTGTTTTTCTATTTCTATTCAAATTGTAAAGACTGATTTTATTTTCTATTCATATTCAAATAGTAAGTACCTGATAATCCAATCACAGTTCTTATAAAAAAAAAACTCCCTTTTTAGAATTAGTAAAGGGTTCGTGTCAAGCTCATAATATTATAATTTCTCTTGATGGTTTTTTCAACTTATTAATTAAACAAAATTATATTTACTATTCTAGATGGTCCGCCCCTTTATTAAAATAATAGCTGTTTGGAGAAAATGATTCCTTAGTTTATTTTATGATTTATCGAAAGTTAATCCATGGAAATTCAAGAGATGAAACCGGAAAGTCATAGAAAAATCAATGGGTAGAAAGAAGATTGATCAAAAGAAAACTTCTACCACATAATATATTATTCTTAATCAATGATTTTCATTAGTATTTGCTTGGGCATTTTGAAAGTTATTTTTAGATTTTAGATTCGTTTAATTTTGAGATTACCTTGTACAAATTTCAGCTGTCATAATCTAATGGTAGATATTTAAAATTTTTAAAAAAAGACTATACCAAAAACTTTTTATAAAAAGTTGAAGTTAAATTAATTAGTCTCACCCGAAGAAAGAAAAAAGATATTGCATAATACAATATTGTTCGGTTGATATTGTATTTTTTATGGTCTGTTGAAAGTTCTTCTACATGGAAACCCGAAGCAAAGCAAACAAGAAAGCTGTCGGCACTTGACACATATCTATTACTATTTCCATGTCTATCAATTTCATTCTTCTCTGTTTCATGACTTCATCCTTGTTGTGCGCGCGGAATGCGGAATCAAGCGCACCACATAATTACTGAAAAATAAAGGACACAAGAATTTACGTGGTTCGGTAATTAAACCTACATCCACGGAGGCAAGAAAGAATAATTGTTTATTTAACAATTAATAGAATACAATATTTGAGTAACGAATCTCACTTCCCAGAAACCCAAATATACCCAGTATTCTCACACTCTGCAGGAAAGATAAATTCTCCAGACACACTTCTCTCAAAAGCTTAGAAACATATAAGCTTAACAATTTTGGGATGATTTCAAATGAATGAAATCCTAAGCTATTTATAGAAAAAATGTTGACACTATTCATGAAACAAATATCAGGAAAAAGCCGCGTTCAAAACGCGTCCAAAACGCGTTCAAACTGTGTGTGTGGATATTCTGCAAAATATCCACACGGTTTGACTTTTCCACTTTTCAACAAATCTCCACCTCGGTGAAAATTTATCTAAATCTGAGCCGATTGACAATGATTCGCCAAACTTCATCCCTCACATGATCCTCAAAAGGATCCACATTGGCTGCATCTATCCGACTGCCTACGTACCCCAAGGTTGGGATCAAGCCTACCGTAGTTCCAAAAACAATCCGTATAAAGATTTACTCAATCTGTACACACGATTTCCTCTTCCAGCAACTCTGAAACCACAAGGCTGAATCATATAGATTTCCTCCTCCAAATCTCCATGTAAGAACGCCGTCTTCACATCCAACTGAGCCAACTCTAACTCATATTCTGTAACTAAGGCATGTAGGATACGAATGGAAGTATGTTTTACAACTGGAGAGAAAACATCATTGTAGTCAATACCTTCCTTTTGAGCAAAACCTTTTGCTACGAGCCTTGCCTTGTATCGAGGAGTTGGTTGATTCGGAGATCCTTGTTTTTTTGGTGTAGACCCATTTATTGCCAATAACCCTTTTCCCCTTTGGTAACTGTACAAGTTCCCAAGTCTGATTTTGATGGAGAGATTTCATCTCTTCCTCCATAGCTAGCTTCCACTGATCACTTTTACTGTTGCGTAATGCTTCACCGAAAGTGTTGGGGATGTCATTATCAATAACTGGAAGTGCTTAGGCTACCACCATATCTTTAGTAAGCCATCCGGGTTTCTTTATCTCTCTTCTTGGCCTCCTTGTTGCTATAAAATCATCATCATCTACATTATCAATTGTTTCTTCATTTTGTAGGACATCAGAAGAAACAACCTCTTCTTCAACTCTAGATGTCACCTCCATAGTTGAACCATTTTTTGATGTAGAACTAACTGGTACATATGGAGTTACATCAAACTCCACCCGCTGCAATACCTCTGTGGTCTTGTTCTCCACCTGCTGAGAACTTGAAGCTTTCATCATTGAAACTTCATCAAATGTGACATCTCTGCTAAACACAAGTTTTTTATCTTCGAGATCCCAAAGCTTGAAGCCCTTTACTCCACCTTTGAATCCCACAAAGATAGCTTTTCTAGCACGAGGATCCAGTTTACCATCTTTGACATGATAATAAGCTGGACACCCGAATATACGAAGGGAATTATAGTCTTGTGCATGCTTTCCAGACCACATTTCCATAGGATTTTTACCTCCAATTGCAGCAGAAGGCAACCGGTTTACCAAGTGACTTGCGTAGCTCACAGCTTCAGCCCAAAACTTTTTATCTAAACCAGCATTAGATAACATACACCGTACCTTCTCCAGTAAAGTACGATTCATACGCTCAGTACACCGTTCTGTTGCGGAGTATGTCTCACCGTGAAATGTATTTTAATACCCTCGTTCTGGCATACTTGCAAGAATGGATCAGAAGTATATTCACCCCCATTATCAGATCGTAATACTTTGATCTTTCTGCCAGTTTGAGTCTCCACTAATTTCTTCCATTTCACGAAAATCTCTAGAACCTCATCCTTTACTCGCATGGTGTACACCCATACACGTCTAGAGAAATCATCAACAAATATAACAAAATAATGGCTTCCACCAATTGATGCAGTCTTGGTTGGTCCCCATACATCACTATGAACATATTCAAGAATCTCACGAGTATCGTGATTAGCTGTACCAAACTTGACCCTTGTTTTCTTGCCTACTACACAATGCTCACAGAAATTTAATTTATAGGTTTTGGTACCTTTTAAGAGTCCATGCCTCATCAGAGTTTGCAAAGACTTTTCTCCTGCATGTCCCAGTCGTACATGTCATAGCTTGGTGGTGTCACTGTGCACCTCAACAACATTTGCTTCATCTGTTGTACCTCCCTTCAAATAGTACAGATTGTGACGCCGAACTCCTTGCAGAATCACCATAGCCCTATGTGTAAACTTCATTGTGCCATCTTCAATGGTAACTTTGTAACCTTTAGCTTCTAAAGCACCCACAGAAATTAGATTTTTCTTTATCTTTGGAACAAATCTAACCTCTTTGAGTTCTCTAACCATCCCATCAAACATTTTGAGCCGAATTGTTCCTATCCCCATTGTGCGACAAGGTTTATCAGTCCCCATCACAACTGCACCGGATTCCAGATTACGAAAATCTGTAAACTATTCCTTAATAGGACACAAATGATAGGTTGCTCCAGTATCAAGTATCCACTCGCTCGAACTAGCCACACATGCTGCAGGAGTGATACTTAGTGAATAATCAGAATCCTCATCTTTCCGTGCCATGTTTGCTGCTGCTGGTTTCTTCCCATCTCTCTTTTGAGCCTTTGGACAATCTTTCCTCCAATGGCCCTTTTCATGACAAAACGCATACTCATCTCGAGCTATATTTCTGCTTCTCGATTTGGATCGAGAATTCTTTCCACCACGCTTCTTCTTTTGCTCCATCGCCCAATCTCTGCTCACCAAAGCTTCAGACGATGCTCTTTCAGAATTTTAATCATTATTCCGAATCTCCAAACTAGTCAATGCTGTGCAAACATCTTTGAAGACGATCACACTCTTCCCATATATCAAAGTAGTCACAAAATGGCTATATTCCTCTGGTAGTGAGTGTAACAGAATCATAGCATTGACTTCATCTTTAATATCTTCATCAAGATTCTTCAAATCAGCAACTAACTTTTCAAATCTTGAGACATGATCGTGCATTGACACCCTATGCTTCATTCGAAAACCATATACTTGGCTCATTGCATGAAGGCGATTTTCAGGACTTTTCACCAGGTACTTCTCCTCCAATGTATGCCACAAAGTCACCGCACACTCCTCATCTTTCACCAAGTATTTCACCTCCTTGGTCAAATAAGATCTGATCTGACCACAGGCTTTCTCATTCATACGATCCCAAATTTCTTCATCATACAAGTGTCTTTTATTTTTCAGAATAACATCAAGATCGATTTGAATCAGGGCATCCATAACTTCGCACCTCCACATGCCGAAGTTGATTTTCCCATCAAACTTTTCAACATCGATCTTCTGGCCTCCTATAACAGGTGCTGAATAGCGATTTGACAAATCTCGCCTCCCACCTGAAGTGTCTCCTGAAATAGTCTCGGTAGATCTCTCCCTAATTCTGAAAGTTTCACCTTCTACCATTTTCTCAACAAACTATTTCCACTTGAAAAACAGCGTTTATGATGTTAATTTCGCGTAAATAAATGCACCAGAAAAGTTCCCTGAAAACTGGATGGGAACCTGGTCCCAATTAAAAACCAGAATCCTTAGACTCTTATCGTCTTTTTTGACAGAACTTTCCTAGACATGCAAAAATATACACTACTTACAATAGACTGTCTCCCAAGTACAAATGGTCGTCTCCACCGTATTCGTGAATAATACCTCTGTGAACAGTACCGTATACGTGAATAGTACTATATGAGAATAGTATCGTATACGCGAAGAATACCGTATACGTGAATAGTAATATATACGAATATAATACCGTATACGTGAATGATACCGTATCCCCCAAGTACGAACCTTCGGCTCTGATACCACTTGTTGTGCGCGCGGAATGCGGAATCAAGCGCACCAAATAATTACTGAAAAATAAAGGACACAAGAATTTACGTGGTTCGGTAATTAAACCTACATCCACGGAGGCAAGAAAGAATAATTGTTTATTTAACAATTAATAGAATACAATATTTGAGTAACGAATCTCACTTCCCGGAAACCCAAATATACCCAGTATTCTCACACTCTGCAGGAAAGATAAATTCCCCAGACACACTTCTCTCACTTCTCTCAAAAGCTTAGAAACATATAAGCTTAACAATTTTGGGATGATTTCAAATGAATGAAATCCTAAGCTATTTATAGGAAAAATGTTGACACTATTCATGAAACAAATATCAGAAAAAAGCCGCGTTCAAAACGCGTTCAAACCGTATGTGTGGATATTCTGCAAAATATCCACACGGTTTGACTTTTCCACTTTTCAACAATCCTCTTCTTCCTGCAATTGTACTGTCTTACATACCATCAATATAGCATGTAAATTCTTTTCATCTTCATGTCTTATTGGGAAATTTTGATGCCTGAAGGGTGTTTTAGTCGTTTTGACATGGGTAAGGTGACTGGAAAAACTTGAATTTAGTGAAGGATCGAAGATGTTTAGTAAGGTTAAGTTGAAAGGGCCAAAAAGTTCCCAATTTACAATTAAAGGAAGTTGCCCTCTCAAAAAAAAAAAAAAAAAACTGAAGAAGAAGAATGAAAGGAAGTTGCAGTTGAATAAGACTATGTCAAGCACATATTTGTAATTTGTAATTTTGTCATTGCTGATTGCAAATACAGAAGATGCTGATTAATTTTTAATTACTAACGCATCAATTGATATATATTTTTCAGTAGTATTATATTATCTGAATTCATCCGTACAATGCACTTCACAATCTTATTTCTATTTAATTATTCTAGACACAATCATAGCCCTTTATCAAAGTAATAACTGTAATTAAATACATAGGCTCCTAGAATATAACGCCTATAAAATCACTTGCGAGAAAGACAAAACGAATTTACGGCATTTGTGTTTTTCTTTTCTTTGTTTTAATTAGTCATTCATTTGTTGCATTTTTTTCTTTTTTTTTTTATACATAGATCTTTCATAAAAACATATCATAAATCATGGCATTGAAACTACGCCCCTGTAACAGTTGCATTATAATTATTTCTTGGGCAATGGAAAAATCATCTCAATTTTTTTTTCCATAAAAGTAATATGATACCCACAGATGAATGATGAGTGTAGTTTATTCAATAAAATATTTTGAAAATTGTGAAAATTTATTATTCGCTTAATAAGAATCACATGATATGAATGAGACTAATTAATTACTTCGAATTTCCCAAATATTGAATCCCTTTCCTCTTCCACTCTTTCAGTTTTCTTGACTGCACAAGGCAATAGCCTTTACTCTCTATCTTATTATTGATTGGTTGTTTTTTATTTTGACCTGCACACAAAGTGATGGCCATGAAAGAAATCGCTTTAGGTTGTTTGATGTTAAATATATACATTATTTGTCGGGAACATTGACTAGGCCAAGTAAATAAAGTAAACAATGGTAAATAAAGAAGGAACTTTTTTATTTTTTTTTGGCTTAAGTCTAGTGTAAGGAGAGATAATGAATTGTTTGGAAAGAGTCAAGAAACATACTGAGTCAATTATTTTATCTAATTTTTATATAAGAATGTCTCCAATGTTTCTAAAATCATCATTTTATTGTCTCGAGATGTAAAACCCTATTAAATCCAAATTTAATGAAACCATATAAATTCTAAATAATATTGTATTACTTTCATTTACCCTTCACCTTCACATCCACTTTACCATCATCGTCACTATCAGAGTTGATAGAGACTCAAAACGTGGATTAAGAGATTGCACTTTTTATTAGTCGGTAGTGTAGAATAAGTCATTCACTTTAATTGGAGATATATTTATTGTATTTGAGTTTGAAAAAAATATTTTTTTCCTTAATTTAATTGTATCCAACATTTCATTAGAATTTATCAACACATATAGGTAAGGTATACAACAATTACAGATTTTAAGATGATATAAAAACTATGCTTCTCAAGCTAAAAAAGAAAGTGATGATAAAAAATGATTATGGAAAAATCTTTTGGAAGCCCTCAAGGTCCTCTTGTGCAGAAAACCGAAATGGGTGAAACTCCATATGAAGGGGATACCAAAAGGGCGTACAGCGTTACCAATTCATCCACTGAATGAAAAACAATAGCATACAGCTTTACCAATGAAAAACAATATCCCACAACAAATTTACTAGGGTTTTTTCTTTTCGTTTTTATCCTCCCAATTCTTTGTAAATACGACAGCTAGCTCTTCTGCTCAGCGAGCATGAGAACGATGAAATTTTAAAGCTGTATCACAATTTTTGGATGACAAACTAATTTGAGAAGTAGAAGTATGAAGGCAGCAACTTGTTGACTTACATATTCTACGGTAAGAGTTGTTAATCTCCTTGTTAATTATTCTTCCTCAATGTCACCCTGAGAAGTTACAGAATCTTTCATAAGGATAGCCGTGTGCATATCTCTCCAATCAAATTATGCCACGAAGTAATTGTAGACGCGAATCAATTTTACTGGGATGCGTGTATACCACTCGAACCAAATTAAAATATTTACATACGTGAATCAATTTTACTTGATAGGAGTAAGAGTCTGTGCACCGATACGGCAATGCATCAAGGACTATTCTGTGGAGTAGAGGAAGCGTGCAAGCCAGTAGATTACACGTCGACGTGAGAAATGAGTACAGAAATAATGAAGTCGAACATTTGAGTAGTTCTGCTAGCAAAAATTAATTTTCTTTTTACAAAGATTTCACTCCGAGTTTAAGCTGAGGCATATGCATAAGTCAGAAGAAATATTTAGGGGAGTTACTCTTAACATTTAACTACAAAATGAACATGGCATTGCATATTTTTGTGGACGCCATCGTAGGTTTGTACCCGGGTGATATGTCATGTCCTTCGGAAAAATTACTACACATGTCCGTACAACATTCACATAACTTGCTTAGTCCTCAAAGCTTCATGATACACGAAAGTGATTCAATTATCACCAAACAAAAATAGAGTGTGAAGAATACAGGCTAGCATCATTAGAAAAAACAAAGCAACAAAAAGTACAATCATTACCATCAATTTAATCACTAATATATTTGCTGACACAAACAAGTTTCCCTCAACTCTAAACCGATTTATCCCGTGGGGGTTTTGGGGGGGTGGAATCCGATTTTCAATGTAGTGCACAATAATGGTCTGAAAGAATCCATTGAATAATTACCCTGGGGATTTGACTTTGGAAACTCAACTCCCAAAGCTTTTGTGGATTAAGCCTCACAGAGATTGGGATAGTCCTAATAAAATGCTGAATTGCTGCTTTTGGTTCTTCTCAGCATAATATCTTTTGCTTCATTAATTTTAGATGCAAGGTAATGGCTACCGCCCGCATCTGGATGGTTTGCTACCATCACTCTTCTATGAGATTCTTTGACCTTTTCTGTTGGAGTAATTTCTCTGATGAATAAAAGAAGTTAAAAGAGAGAAATTAAGCTCAGAACACTTTTAACAGCAGAATTTGCATAATTATATTGAACACAAGCAGCATTAAGGTACAAAATTCTATGAACAGGAAAGAAGCATTGGTTTTGTATCATTGTGTTGACAATAGTAACAGAAGTGTAAACAACAGCGGGTTTACAATTTGAAGTATATCGAGCAAATGGGAGTTTAACTTGCAACTTCACCACAAAATTGTTCACTGTCCTAAATCTAAAACGAAGAACTCATTGCCGATGTGGCTACAGTAAGATATTGAAATTTGAATGAGAAACAAGGATTCATATTCACACTCACACATCAGCCTACAACTTCCTCTGGTTCTAAACTAACAGAACCAAACAATCATCGACAGCTTAAAGTCAAATGATAAAACGGCTCAGAGAATTTCAGGATTATTAGGTAATCAAACAAGGCTTTAATTTGAAATGAGGTCCATTTCATAACTAGCCAAGTACCTCAAACTAAGTTAAAGCCAACTGAAAATAAAATGAAACGTTAACTGTTAACCCTTATCTTCCCACACGAGAAAGATCACCCAAATAAGAGTGAGCTCCTCCATTACATTAACATCACAACATCAAATCAACCAAAAATTTCAACTAATGCTATTAAACATACATATATTATTTGACAAGCGGATATCAATTGTACCTGACTCCAAGTATCATAGCCGCTTCCCTCCTTGTCATGACAGGCTGAAAACCACCTTCGAAAAATTTCCGCATTCTAGCCGTCGGCGTTCGTGCCTTGAATGCCTGCCAGGCCGTGATGCCATACTTACCAGCATAAGCAGCAGCAGCAACTGCCATTCCCGCTATCAATGTTGCAACCTGATTCGACATTTACATTGTAAGGCCCCAATAAGTAATAGACAGATCATTGATACTAACACGAATAAGAAATTAAAGTTTTCCTCAACTAAATTCATATCAAACTATGCCCAAAGTTTTACATGTAAATTCTTTTTTATTTTCTATTATTTTCTTCCTTTTCTCCCTAAGAAGCCAGAAATCCCATAATCGCAATCAATATGTAATTAGCTAACCTCATAGGAGGATTTAGAAATTAGGGCTGGGCAACTTTACATTTGGATTGGGAAAAAATCCATCCGATTCCAATCCAAATCTCAAATCCTATCCCATCCAAAATAAATCGGATCGGATGAATATTTTGGATAAGTTCGGATTCAGATTGGTTCGGATGAGTTCAAACTTCGCATTTGGGTGATATTTCTTGGCACTCCTAGCCGTGGTTTATTCTTCCTTACTGGTTCTTCACTCCAACTACAAGCCTACAGTGATGCAGATTGGGCTGGCTGCCTGGACACGAGAAAATCTACTATGCGATGGTGCATGTTTCTTGGTGATGCACTTATCTCTTGGAAATGCAAAAAGCAAGACTCAGTTCCAAATCATCCACTGAGGCAGAACACCGCGCCATGTCTGCAGCATGCTCCGAGATCATTTGGCTGCGTGGTCTTTTAACAGAACTTGGTTTCTCACAACATCAACCTACTCCCCTACATGCTGACAACACTAGTGCCGTCCAAATTACAGCCAACCCTGTCTAACACGAGCGTATGAAACACATAGAGGTTGATTGCCACTCTATTCGCGAGGCCTATGACCGCCAAGTTATCACTCTCCCGCATATCTCTACTACTCTACAAATTGCGGATATCTTCACCAAACCCATGACACGTCAGCGACATAACTTTCTTGTTGGCAAATTGATGCTTGTAGATTTACCAGCATCAATTTGATTTAGCAGATTCTATGCTTGTACAACTGTAACAACTATCTTTATGATTGTAAATCTTTTATGGTTTCCTTATTTAGGACATACTAGCTGTAGGCTATTTTAGATAGTTCTGTCTATGGTAGTTTAGTTATGTTTAGGGCTAAACATAAGCTTGTATTCATAGTATATATTGGGAATTCTCCTCCAAGAGAAAGCACAACTTTTGCTCAAAATTCTCTGAGTTTATCAGAGGGTGTAAGTGGAACCAAATTCGAAGATAATTTGCAGAGAAAAAATCAGTTCTCCTCGTGTTTTCTTATGTTTCTTGTAATAAGAGAGCTGGCTTATTTCCTTCCTTATGTTGGTCCAAAGTTTAATCTCCAGTCCATTAGGGTTTGAATCTAATATTCTGTTGAACTTTACACTAGCCTTGATCTGTGTTGTTCAGCATTTGGTTTAATCTATTGTTTTATTTAAAATCTGGAAAGTCGACTAACTTGAACCATGTTTTATTGGTCATTCTCCAGCCTTAGGCACATAGACATGTACTTTTGAGTCTAAGAATTTGGTACTTGCTGAAGGCTTGATGGTGTTTTTCTTTGGGTGTATTTCTACATCGTGAGAGGTAGCTGATGTAGTTAAGGACAAACTGTGGGCATTATTTATAAGTTTGAAGAGCAGAAAAACAAGCAAGAGTCAAGAGAAGAGCCCGCCACTGAAGGCTTTTTCTTAGTTCCTGCAGTGTGAAAATGAAATTATTCTACTTTTCAAAAATCGGCACTAAATTGCTAGAGATAAGCATTATCAATGACTGATATGAGCATATACAATTCATTTCTGGATGCTGGATTTAAAACGTAATTCATTTTAAAATTAAGCAAACTAGAACAACATGAGTACCCTTATATTGGATTTTTAAAACTCTGTTTTAAGACAAAACAGTTAATAGACAGTACAAGACTAAGAAAAAGATTTGAAATGTTCCAACACTCTACACAACTGATTCAGAGGTGATTTTTGAACACCACCACCATTAAACTTAATCAATGTGATGACCTCTAAGAATAAAGCAGATAGTTTCAATTGATCTTTAGACTTGTATATTTTAAATTATTTTGTCTGCATATAAACCTCATTTTGTCAAAGATATTATCCATTTAAAGACAGGCAATGTTGTTCTTGATCCGCCACAATAATTGAAAACCTACTTTTGGCTTGCTAGCCTGATTATGAAGATTATCCATATGTTGTTGCCACAATGGTATCAGATTAATCACATACACGAGAAATGAAATGCTTTTATATGTCTTTGATGGGCCACTAAGCATTTTTGCCTTTTTCTTTCAAGTTCCTTTGAATCATATTTTTGCGTCGTCCTAGCTAGATTTATGCACGTGCTTGAATAGACATGGCTTACTGTGGGCAATTCTTTCTGTGATAGAATTTACCCTGTCATTTCACAGTATAAAATCTAACTTGATTATAATAAATCAATAAGGCAGCGAATTATTACAAATTAACGGCATCAAGCTAAAGCATGCTCATCTTTGATTTGGCTTTCTGTTTATGGGTGCTTAAACCTTGAGAGTTTCCCAGATATATGGGAGAAAATGGAACATTTAAATCAAATCAGTTTAGGCAGGACTACAGTTACAGAGCAGCTACCATCTTCATTTGAAAATGTAGAAGGGCTTGAAACGCCTGGCTTGGAGGATTGCTCTGAACCAGATGAAATTGGCAATTTTAACTCTCATGAGTATGTCGGTGCACATGGATCAGCCATAAGTCAACTACCACCCTTATTATCAAGTTTGGTGTCATAGCCTTCATCATTAATCGTTGATATCGGGTTTACTTTTTTGTATTCGCTAGGTTTGAGACATTGTGCTTTAACGGCTGTTCTGCAAGAGATTGGCTGTACATCCACATTGGAATGGTTACATCTAAGAGCAAATAACTTTGAGAGTTTGCCGGCATGTATCGAGCAACGTTCACGGTTGACAAATCTTGCCTTATGTGGTCGCAATATGCCTCAGTCATTAACAGAGCTCCCGCTAAGTTTGAAATTATTAGACGCAAGTGATTGCGAGCGACTCCAATCTTTGCCAGAGATTCCATCATGTCTAGAAGAACTAGATGCACCCCTAATCCAAACACTCCTTTGAAGATGAAAATCAAGATGAAGCTGACTTTTCGTCAATTATTTTCTGCTTTCCTAGTTCCATCAAATTGGATGGAGAAGCAAAACCAACGAGACCAAAACCAACACTTTTACTCTCAATTTTGCTACCGAAATTTCAAAATTGGATGATATAGCTACAGCAACTGAATCTGAATCGAGTTCTGGTGGAGATGAATTGGAACCGAGTCCCGACAGAATTTGTATTTCTTCTTCTCCTTAGTCTTGATTCACTCTTTATCTAGTTCACTCAAGTTTTCATAACAGAAATGAAGTTTTGATGTTGTTTAGTGAATTAAATTGTTTGAACATTTAAGATTTTGATTAATCCAAGCCCCTGATTACCATTATATAAGGTGTATCAATTCCAACTTGCATTACATGTTTCTTGTTATCTTATAATTACCATTATTTGCTTAATATTAGGATTATTATGTATATTACATTTCTTTGCTTTTCTTATTACTGCCACAACTTCACAAATCACAAGTCTGGCTCCATCGCTTTGGACCAGAATCTTGAGTAAATCTGAAAATGACCCACTGAGTCCCACTAAAAGCCCAAAGCCCACGAAGACAACTTATTTTTACAAAGTCACTAGAGCTGGCGGTAAAAGTCAGGCGTCAGCTAACAACTTATTTCCTCAATTATCGGGGTTGTCTTGTTAAGACTTTAACGTACTTTGACTTCGGGAAAATGAAGAAAATACCTAATTGGAAGAAGTCCAAAAAAGTCAAAGAACGATTAATGGGCAGGAAGTGGTCTGTTTCAAAAATTGAATATTAATCACGATAACATTCCACAGATTTTTTAATTTCAATTTTGAAGATAAGGACGAATTTATATTGCTTGTAATTTCTCTTTTGGGTGTCTTTGTAATGTTAAATTTTACAAATAAGTGTGTTTAAAGTTTCGTGGTTCAGTTATCCAGTCTTCGGTCAAAAAGCCTTTCTAAGACCACGATGAAGATGAAAGCAACTTTTTTGTTTTGTTGAAATTTTGGAGGAAAATGGGCATTATGGTCTAATAAAAAATGGAGTTAAAAAGTACAAATCAGATAGATAATTTAGTGATGCCTTTCCACATTATACGTATATAATTTAGGCTCCGTTTGGTACAGCTTATTAAATAGAGCTTATAACAGTAGAGCTTATACCAATAGAGCTTTTGGACAAAAAGTCATTGGGTGTTTGATTGTAATAAAAAAAGTACTTTTGAACCATTAAACTATGTGATATTTTTTATATTATATATTTTTTAAAAAGCTCTATAACCTCTATTCCTAAAAGCTCAAATTTTGAGCTTTTTCTAGTAGAGGCAAATTAGCTTATTTAAGCTAAAAAAACTCTACTAAAAAAATAACCAAACACCATAAAATTTTTTAAAAAGTGCTTATACGATTAAATAAGCACTTATACCTCTTAATCAAACGCCAACCGTGATGGTCCGGCGTATAAGTCAGAGCTGCTGATGTTTGACGTTCGATGTCTTGGATTTTAGCAACAAGCTGGTACTGATTGTTTTTTTAAAACGATTGGCAACCAACGATGAAATGACTTGCTTGTATTTTATAGTGTTCTGATGAACGAGATTGAAGAGGTTGAATCTTCTTTGCAAATGACGAACAACTCTCAGTAATTTCTGTTTATGTGAAAAAGTATCTTGAAGAGTTTGTTTATGGCTTCATTAGTGTCTACGTGTTCTGTGACTCTTCTCAATGCCTTATCATCCTATTTTTTAAGTAGATAGATTGAGGGTGTGTTTGGGAGTGAGGTGATGTAGCTTTTAGGGTATAGCTACTGTGGAGTAAAAGCTACAGTTGTGAAGTAGAAATTGAGAAAATATTTTTGCTAAACTACCAAAGTCCAGCTACAAGTGTTACCAAACACTTTAATAGCCGGGCTGCCACAGCACACTCCCAAACGGACTATGAGTCTTCAATTATGTATTTTAGAGATTGATTTTTTTTTGGGGGGAATACTGAGAGTATATCCAACTTATTATATTACCACACAATTATATTTGGAGATGAGTCATTCTCTAGTGCAGATATTCTTATTTTTAAAATGTAAATTCTAGATTTTAGAAAATTATAAAACTTCCAATCTGTACTTTAAAATGCAAGAGTACTATACCTGAGAATGATTAATCTTGACTTTAGAATCAATACGCATCTCCTGCAAAATATGCTACAATGGGTAAACAAAACCAGTCGATTTAATTCGTAAGATTCGTAAAAAACTCAAAATTATACAAGAGCTAATAATGATTTAAATAAACATTTATATAATATTTGAAAGCTTAATCTTTTTTTTTAAATATGAATTTACAAACAAAGGTTGAAGTAGATCCTGCTCAATATAAACAAAAATTGAAAGGAGTGAAAATTTCAAATTTAACCAAGACATTGGCAGTTCCTCGCAGTCAAAGGGAAGTACCAAGAAAGATAAAAGCAACATCCATCGGGGAAGAAAACTCATTTATTTATTGGGTCTAAATGAAACCTAACATAACTTACAACCAAGTAAAATTTATTTACTAACCCATCGGAATCCACTGGTCTAATACTCATTTATGCACCGGAAAAACTTGATTGTAAAGAAAATCATTATTTTAGTATCCACTTCATGATTCTTACATTTACTCTCCATACTCTCTGTTTCAGTCTCAAAGCTTCCTTCATCCATGGCTTCATCTTCTTCTACATCTAGCCTTGATGCTCAAAACAAATATGAGGTCTTCCTCAGTTTCCGAAGGGAGGATACTCGTAATGGATTTACTAGCCATCTAGCAGCAGCTTTACATCGGAAACAAATACAATTCTTCATTGATGATGAAGAGCTTAAGAAAGGAGATGAGATTTCGCCTGCCCTTTCTAACGCAATCGAAACAACAGATATTTCGATAATTATCTTCTCAAAGGGCTATGCTTCTTCGAAATGGTGCCTTAATGAACTTGTCAAGACTCTTGATTGCAAGAGAACGAATGGCCAAATTGTGATACCGGTTTTCTACCAAGTAGACCCATCTGATGTGCGCAAACATAGTGGAAGTTTGGAAGAAGCTTTTCTTGAGCATGAAAAGAACTTTTCAGATAAGGTTCAGAAATGGAGGGCTGCATTGACGGAAGCATCAAATTTATCTGGTTATGATTCCACTGAATCCAGGTAACTCTTAGCTCTTCCTCTACAACCTTTTTTCTATCGATAATCATTTTCGGCCTCTGTTAGAAAATAAAAAGAACATTAATAATTTATTCCAATGAACCTTTCCTCTAGGAATGAGGCAGAACTCGTGGAAGAGATTGTTGCAGATATTTCCAAGAAATTGGAAGACATGTCAGACTCAACTGATTTAGACGGCTTCATTGGAATAAATTCACGAATTGAGGAAATTAAGTCACTGCTGTGTCTCGAATCGCATGATGCTCGAATTGTAGGAATTTGGGGCATGGGCGGTATCGGTAAGACAACCATTGCCAGTGTTGTTTTCCACCAAATTTCTAGATACTTTCAAGGCAAGTGCTTCATGGCAAACGTCAGAGAAGAATCAAACAAACTGGTAGTAATACGTGTTCGAGATGAGGTCATTTCTCAAGTACTAGGAGAAAATCTTAAAGTAGGAACTCTCACTATACCCCAAAATATCAAGAAAGGACTACAACGGATGAAAGTTTTGATCGTTCTAGATGATGTTCATGATGAATTCACACAATTAGAAAGTTTAGCCGGAGTGATAGATAGATTTAGTCCCGGAAGTAGAATCATTATAACTACCAGAGATAAACGAGTACTTGATAAATGTGGAGTGAATAACATATTTGAGGTCAAGGGATTGGAGCACAACAAAGCTTTTGAGCTCTTTTGTAGAAAAGCCTTTGGACAAAACAATCGCTCTCATGATCTTTATCAACTCTCACAAAAAGTAGTGTGTTATGCTGATGGCAATCCTTTAGCTCTTGAGGTTTTGGGTTCTTCCCTTTATCAAAATAGCATACAACAATGGGAAGATAAATTGCACAACTTGAAATTGATTTCTGAACCTAATATTTATAAGGTTTTGAAAATCAGTTATGATGATCTGAGTTCAGAAGAGAAGGAAATTTTTCTTGACATTGCTTGTTTCTTCAAAGGAGAGGATGTAGACTTATTTACAAGGATACAAGACAATCCTACGTCTATGTGCCATAGACTGAAAATTCTTGTTGATAAGTCACTCATTGCAATATCAGATCAGAAACGACTACAAATGCATGATTTATTACAGGAAATGGGTCAGACAATTGTTCGTCAAGAATCACTCAAAGAACCGGGTAAACATAGCAGGTTGTGGGATCACAACGATGTCTATCATGTTCTAAAGAAAAATAAGGTAAGCAGCTCTTTATTTTGCTATATGCATCATCAATTTTCCTCTCCAGTTTTCAGTAAATTTTTGTTACCAAAAGTATCCTTAGTAGTTTTTATTTATTTATTTATTTTGGGTTTGACAAGTTAATGGATGTTACTTATAAGGACCAAACAACTTAAAAGACCCTAAATTATTCTTTATACCCGTTCACTGTAATATAATATCATTTAAAACTTTTTGTGGAACAGTTGATGAGCATCTCAAATTACTTAGTAATAGAAAAAATATCGTTCAAACAGTTTTTAGGCAATTAAAGATAGGTTGAGGCTCTTTGCACCCTCTAATTAGTATGAACACTTATCTACTTTGAACACCCCTATCTTAAATTTTAGAATAAAATTTTACGCAAAATACCTTCCAAGAAAATACCAAAATAAATTATTACATTAAATATTTTTATTGTTTCGATCGGAATTTCCATAAGAACAATCTTCGGGCCAATTACTGGTTCATTAGCTATATTAAACACAGGGTGAGATTGATTCAATAGAAACTGTTGATAAGACTTAAAAGAGTATCTACTCTTTGGCATCAAGTACTGATTCTCGGTTCAGTTACTTTAAAAGGAATCGTAAACTCCCCTTTTAATTTGTTTACCAACTTCAAATGAATTGCGTATCAAAATATACTTCTAATCTTAAAGAACCGCTGAGTTTTACCTTTCTGAAATTGGGAAAAATAATATGCACATCTGCTATGGCGATATTCTTCTCGTTGCTTTTTTACCAATTAAATTAATGAGATATAATATTTACAAGGAATTCAACCTCTCAAGCAAATTATTGAGTATATATAATAATTGGTAAGCTAAAAACAATTATATTTCATTAATTCTATTTCTTTTATTTTACTATCTCAATATAGATGGTAATAACACTAATCTCTTTAAATAATTGTATATCCTAATTGAATAAGGATAGTTTTATGTTTTTATAATATATGTGAGCATATTGCCGCGGACTACCCACTTCGCTAGCCCAAATGCCCACAATTTCGGGCTAGAGAGCCAACACAAGGCCAAGAGTGCTAGCTTGGCCCAATTCCGGAAAATTCTAGGCAACTCTAGCACATGAGCTTGTAAATACTCTAGAATTCTCCATAGAATTCCAGCACATGTAAATAGCTAGGAAATGGTAGAATTCTCTAGAATCTCTATAGCTTGGCAAGCCTCCCCTATAAATATGGGATGGCATTAGGCATTTGTATCCAACAAGCTTTAAGCATTGTAATCTCTCCTTGTGCAATACAAGTTCCTTCTTTGGCTCAATTGCTCTCTTCTCTTGTTCGAGAAGCTCTAGGCTTACTTAGCAACATTCGGCAAAGTTGTCTAAGTGCCGCACGGGTTAGCTGCGCAAAACACTCATCCCGTAACAAGTGGTATCAGAGCTAAGGTTTGCACGCACGCAAGTTAGCTCACGAAGCAATGGCCAACCCTTCGAACGTAGCACAAGAGGGTGTTGTTGGTGTGGATGTTCCACCAGAACCAAGCCGCGGCCGAGAGGGAGAACGCGCCCAAGGCAAGAATCGTGGCAAGTCCAAGGCCCCATCCGTGGATGCGTTGGAGCCTCATGTAGGCACTCTCGAAATAGCATTGTCCACCGCTCAAGATAGCCTCGAGGGATTGGAGAAAAGAGTGGACGATCTTGAGGGAGAGTACGGCGAGTTCACGGTGGCCACAAAAGCTCTCATGCATGAGTAAGCAAACACTCTCTGAGGTGAGTTTCGATCTTTCCATGATGAGTTACTGAAACTTCATAGTTTTGTTCAGGACGAACTACGTGCTGTCCGTGCGGAAGTGGATGAAGTCCGCTCGGATTGGGCATAGCACAAGCGCACACTCTCCGCAAATCCAGCTTCCGCAAACTCGAGTGATGCGCGCCGCATTGATGTGCCAAAGCCCGACACTTACGATGGCAAACACAATGCCATAATCGTGGACAACTTCCTATTCGGGCTGGATCAATACTTCGATGCCATGGGTGTACGAGATGAGGCATCGAAAGTGGGCATTGCACCCACCTATCTTAGAGGCGCTGCACAACTATGGTGGCGTCGCAAGTATGGCGAGATGGGCAAGAGAATTTGTGCCATCAACATTTGGGCCGACTTCAAGCAAGAACTCCGAAAGCAGTTCGCCCCAAGCAATGCGGAGAAGGAAGCGCGAGCGCGCTTACGTCGCCTCAAGCAAACGGGTAGCATTCGGGACTACATCAATGAGTTCACTACCCTTATGTTGGAGATAAGCGACATGTCCGACAAGGATTCACTCTTCTACTTCCAAGATGGCCTCAAGGATTGGGCCAAGACCGAGCTTGATAGGCGTGGTGTTCAAACACTTGATGACGCCATCGCCGTTGTGGAATCGCTCACCGAATACTCTTCCCAATCCAAAGATAAGAAGTCTAGCCAAGGCAAAGGTGGGGGAGAGAGTCGCAAGGACAAGGGCAACAACCGCAAAAATTGGGGGCTGAAAAAGCCGCCTAGCAACAAGGGCTAGCAAGGAAAATCGGAGGGCAAGAAGGAGGCGCCAAAGCCGCGAAGCCCATGCTTCATATGCAATGGTCCTCATTGGGTACGTGACTGTCCGGAGAAGCGGTCGCTTAATGTTCTTGCTACACAACTCAAGAGCAACCCCACAATGTCCACGGAGGAACCCCAACTCAGCATGGGTTCTCTCCAACGCCTTGGCGCAGTCAACCGCCAACAGCCCGCGCTTGTCAAGAAAGGGCTCATGTATGTTAGCGCAAAGGTAAACGGTCAGTCCGTTCACGCCCTGCTAGACACGGGAGCAACACACAATTTCATGTCTGTAGACGAGGCCAAGCGTTTAGACCTCAAGGCCACCAAGGAAGGAGGTACAATGAAGGCAGTCAACTCACCCGCCAAGCCAATTGCGGGAATTGCACAAGGCGTGCACATTATGCTTGGAACATGGATCGGAAAGCTTGATTTCTCCATCGTTGCCATGGACGACTTCAAGATGGTCCTCGGCATGGAATTCTTCGACCAAGTCCATGCCTTCCCGCTGCCCGCTACAAACTCCCTAAGCATCCTCGACGGGAGCAAAGCATGCATGGTACCTACGGAGCGAGGCAAGTCCAAGGAGAAGACACTCTCCGCCATGCAATTCAAAAGGGCTTTCAAGAAGGACCCAAGCTTCTTGGTCTCTATTCGGGAACTAAATGAGGAAGGAAATAGCGGAACGTCGCCAAGCCAAGTCCCTCCGCAAATATACAGAGTCCTCAATGAGTACGAGGACGTGATGCCTCCAGAACTTCCGAAGAAGCTCCCACCTCGACGAGAGGTAGATCATGCGATCGAGCTAGAACAAGGCACGAAGCCAACAACCTTGGCGCCCTACCGCATGGCGCCACCCGAATTAGAAGAGTTGCGGAAACAACTCAAAGACTTGCTGAACGCAGGCTACATCCGTCCCTCAAAGGCCCCATTCGGTGCATCGGTCCTCTTCCAAAAGAAAAAGGATGGATTGTTGCGGATGTGCATCGACTATAGAGCACTCAACAAGATCACCATCAAGAACAAGTATCTGATTCCCTTGATCGCGGACTTGTTCAACCAACTTGGCAAAGCTCGGTACTTCACCAAACTTGACTTGCGCTCCTGTAACACCCTAGGCGAATCCCACATCGGCAAAGCACGGGAGAGATACTGGGTTTATAAGGGGTGATCCACACCTAAATTGGCAAGACGCGTTTTGGGGTGTATGGGCGCCCCAAGAACAAATCCGTGCGGGCCTTGTTAAGGCCCAAAGCGGACAATATCTTGCCAGGTCTTGGTTGGGTCATGACATTATGGTATCAGAGCGGTCCGCGTGTCCTCTTGAGCGATGGTGGGGCAAACCTCAGCGAGGACGCTGAGTCCCCAAGGGGGGGTGTATGTAACACCCTAGGCGAATCCCACATCGGCAAAGCACGGGAGAGATGCTGGGTTTATAAGGGGTGATCCACACCTAAATTGGCAAGACGCGTTTTGGGGTGTATGGGCGCCCCAAGAACAAATCCGTGCGGGCCTTGTTAAGGCACAAAGCGGACAATATCTTGCCAGGTCTTGGTTGGGTCATGACAGCTCCGGGTACTACCAAGTGCGCATCGCCAAGGGAGATGAACCGAAGACAGCATGCACAACAAGTTATGGGTCTTTCGAATTCCTTGTGATGCCTTTTGGTCTTACTAATGCACCCGCCACATTTTGGACGCTCATGAACAAGGTACTCCAACCATTCCTCGACCGCTTCGTGGTCGTGTACTTGGACGACATAGTGGTGTATAGCACCACACTCGAGGATCATGCCCGACATTTGCGACAAGTCCTCCAAGTACTTCGAGACAACGAGCTCTTTCTCAAACTAGAGAAGTGTTCGTTTGCCCAACAAGAGGTGGAGTTCCTTGGCCACAAGATTGCGGGTGGGAAGATCATGATGGAGAATGACAAAGTAAAGGCCATCCTCGATTGGGAGCCTCCCTCGAAAGTGCCCGAGCTTCGCTCATTTCTTGGGTTGGTGAATTACTACCGACGCTTCATTCAGGGCTATTCAGCCAAGGCGGCACCCTTGACGGATATGTTCAAGAAAAACAGAACGTGGCATTGGTCCGAAGAGTGCCAACATGCATTCGAAGAGTTGAAGAAGGCAATTTCGGAGGAACCAGTGCTCACCCTTCCGGACCACACAAAACCCTTCGAAGTGCAAACGGATGCCTCGGATTTCGCTATAGGAGGAGTTCTCATGCAAGAAGGCCACCCCATAGCATTCGAGAGTCGAAAGCTCAATGATACGGAACGCCGCTACACGGTGCAAGAGAAGGAGATGACCGCAATCATACATTGCTTACGGGTGTGGCGACATTACTTGCTAGGCTCTCACTTCACGATAATGACGGACAATGTGGCGACAAGCTACTTCCAAACTCAGAAGAAGTTGAGTCTGAAGCAAGCACGGTGGCAAGATTTCCTAGCGGAATTCGACTATCGGCTCGAGTACAAACCAGGCAAGGCCAATGTCGTTGCGGACGCTCTAAGCTGCAAGGCCGAATTGGCAACCCTTAGCATGAGCCAACCAAAGTCTGATCTTGTCTCACGCATCAAGGAAGGCCTCCAACAAGATCCGCTAGCAAAGGATTTGCTGGAGAAGGTGCTCGAGGGAAAGACAAGGCGATTTTGGCAAGAGGAAGGCATCCTCCTCACCAAGGGAGATCGGCTGTTCGTGCCAAGGTGGGGAAACTTGCGGAAGGAGGTAATCAAGGAGTGCCACGACTCTAAGTGGGCTGGTCACCCAGGAATTGAGCGCACCACCGCACTAGTCCAAGCCTCGTATTTTTGGCCGCATATGAGGGATGACATCGAGGCATATGTGCAAACTTGCCTTGTGTGCCAACAAGACAAGGTGGATCATCAATTCCCAGCGGGATTATTGGAGCCGCTGCCGCTAGCAACAAGGCCATGGGAAAGTGTCTCCATGGACTTCATCACATCGCTGTCCAAGTCTGAAGGTTGTGGAAGCATCATGGTCAAAGCGGACGAGGTAGCCCGCCTATTCGTCAAGCACATTGTGAAGCTTTGGGGAGTTCCGAAGAGCATTGTGAGCGACCGAGACCCTCGGTTCACTGGACGCTTTTGGACGGAGCTCTTTAAGATGTTGGGGACCGATCTCAAGTTCTCGACGAGCTTCCACCCACAAATGGATGGGCAGACCGAGCGCATTAATGGCCTCCTCGAGATGTACTTGAGGCATTATGTGAGCGCTCACCAGCGGGATTGGGCGAAGCTACTCGACATTGCCCAATTTTCTTATAACTTGCAGCGAAGCGAGGCTATTGGCAAGAGTCCGTTCGAGATCATCATGGGATTTCAGCCCATGACCCCCAATGCCATAGCCTCGACTTACGGAGGGAAAAGCCCCGCGGCACACAAGCTCGCCTGCGAATGGCATGAGGAAGCGGACATCACGCGAACCTACCTCGACAAAGCCGCGAGGAAAATGAAGAAATGGGCGGATACAAGGAGACGTCATGTTGAGTACAAGGAAGGTGATCAAGTTATGATCAAGCTCCTACCCCAACAATTCAAGATTTTGCGGAAAGTTCACAAGGGGTTAGTGAGGCGCTACGAGGGACCCTTCCGAGTTGTTCGACGTGTGGGCAACGTCTCGTATCAACTCCAACTTCCGCCAAGACTCAAGATCCATCCGGTCTTCCATGTGAGCATTCTCAAGCCATATAACGAAGACATGGGAGAGCCAAGTCGCGGAGAATCGAGGCGCGCGCCAACTGCCGTTGTCACCGCATTCGACAAAGATGTGGACTACATCATTGCGGACCGCACGGTTTCGAGGAGGGGCGTGCCAGCACATAGCAAGTACTTGGTGAAGTGGAAAAACCTCCCCGAGAGTGAAGCCACTTGGGAACGTGAAGATGATTTGTGGCAATTCACTGAGCACATCCAGAGGTTCAAGCACGAGAGCGCGACAAGGACGCCGCGAGCTTAGGTGGGGGAGGATGTCGCGGACCGCCCACTTCGCTAGTCCAAATGCCCACAATTTCGGGCTAGAGAGCCAACACAAGGTCAAGAGTGCTAGCTTGGCCCAATTCCGGAAAATTCTAGGCAACTCTAGCACATGAGCTTGTAAATACTCTAGAATTCTCCATAGAATTCCAGCACATGTAAATAGCTAGGAAATTGTAGAATTCTCTAGAATCTCTATAGCTTGGCAAGCCTCCCCTATAAATATGGGATGGCATTAGGCATTTGTATCCAACAAGCTTTAAGCATTGTAATCTCTCCTTGTGCAATACAAGTTCCTTCTTTGGCTCAATTGCTCTCTTCTCTTGTTCGAGAAGTTCTAGGCTTACTTAGCAACATTCGGCAAAGTTGTCTAAGTGCCGCACGGGTTAGCTGCGCAAAACACTCATCCCGTAACAATATACATAGAACTGTATTTGTCTTAAGTATGATACGAATTCTCAGGATGTCGTGATTTTGTTAAAATTGATTTTGAAAAAAAAATTTACCTAATAGCAAAATTAATTTCTAATTTTTTGACATCATATTTAAGCCTCCCAAATACGCCAAGCCAATTGTGGAATATAAAAGCTTGTTAATTAGCATGGGTTGTACTGTGGTGTATGAATTTGTTTGCCTTTTTATATTCTCATCGTATTGAATTAATTGAAAATTTGAAGAATGCACATTTTATCGTCAGGAATCTCTTAATCAATTTTTCAAAAGTGAGATTTTATTCTTCTCATTCTTTGCTTTTGTTTATAAGGGGACTGATAAAATTGAAGGCATTTTCCTTGATTTGTCCAAGATAAATGACATACATCTAATTCCTCGAGCCTTTGCAAACATGTGCAATCTCAGATTACTTAGATTTTATATACCCGAGTATAATGGTGTTCCAATTATGAGTTCTAAAGTGCATCTAGACCAAGGTTTGGAATATCTTCCTGAAGAATTGAGATATCTCTACTGGCATCAATATCCTTTGAAAACACTACCACTTGATTTTGAACCAGAGAATCTTATTGAGCTCAATTTGCCTTACAGTAAAGTTGAGCAAATTTGGGAAGGAAAAAAGGTATCGTGTACATTTATAGCAAAACATTAATTTTTCTTTCTTTAAATACATATCATTAATTGTGAAATTCAACATTGTCTATTTAATGTAATCCTATTTATCTTTTTGTTACAGAAAACTTTCAAGTTAAAATATATTGACCTCAGTTATTCTCGATATCTTATAAGGACGCCGGACCTATCAAAAATCCCAAATTTGGGGAGAATAATTCTTTTGAATTGTACAAACTTGGCTTGGGTTCCCTCATCGATCCAAAATTTCAACCATCTTAGTATGTTGTGTTTGGAGGGCTGCCAAAGTCTTAGGTCCTTTCCGAGCAACCTTCATTTTGTTTGTCCAGTAACTATTAATCTCTCCTTTTGTGTTAATCTCACAGAGTTTTCACAGATTTCTGGGAATATAACAAACCTACACTTGCGGGAGACAGCAATAGAATAAGTTCCCTTGTCCATTCACTGCCTAACTAATCTTAAAGAGTTGAGTTTGATTAATTGCACAAGGCTGAAGAGGGTTTCAACTAGTATTTGTAAATTGAAATCTCTTCTTGAACTTTATCTTCGAGGATGCTTAAGACTTGAGAGCTGTCCAGACATTCTGGAGAAAATGGAACATTTAAATCACATTGCTTTAGAAAGGATGGAAATTACAGAGCCGCCTTTTTCATTTGAAAATCTAGAAGGGCTTGCAACGCTAGGCTTCGAGGGTGTTAGGAAATTGGTGGGTGAAGCAGACACGCAGCTAAAGTAAAACTAGAAGAAAATAAAGAACAAGCACAATAGAGGATACTAAAAATTACGTGGTTCGGCTTTTAGCCTACATCCACGGGCGAAGACAGAAGGAAATATTTTACTAGTGAAAAGGAGTTACAAGTATTGTAGTATTTTAGCTCACTTCCCAAAACCCCAATACACCCAAACTCTCTCAATCACTGTAACTAGAGCTTATAAATGCAAGCTCTTGAACTCTCTCTCAACTCCCTAAATTGCTCTCTGAATGGAATGCCTTTGCTCATTCTCTTCGTTTCTATTTATAGAGAAAGCTTTGGCACTATGCATCAATTCTATATTATTTTTACCTTCTTTTTTCTTCTTTCAAATGTCAAATCCGTGTGCTCCTTTTTCTTTCCAACTTGCTGCAAAATTCCTCTTCTTTGAACAACATGGATGCTGACCATCTAGATGGCTGCTTTAGACCATCTAGATGGCTGCTTTTGACAGAGGGTTTCTCTGAACAAGGTAATTCGCCAGTAAACATTGGCAAGTGGAGCTCTTCCGATGCTGATTCAAACGAACTTAAACAGCTTTGGTTAAGAGGAACCAAATGTTTGGTGTCATATTTTGCATCGTCATTATCAGGCTTATCTCCTTTGGCATCGCTAGATATAAGTGACTGTGCTTTAACGACTATTCCGCAAGATATTGGCTGTCTATCCTCACTGAAATACTTTTTTCTTAGAGGAAATAAGTTCGAGGATTTACCTGCAAGTATCAAGCAACTTTCACAGCTGATAATTCTTGACTTTAGCCGTTGCAATATGCTTCAGTCATTACCAGAGCTCCCACTAAGGTTGAAATGGTTAGACGCAACTGATTGCAAGCGACTCCAATCTTTGCCACAGATTGCATCATGTCTAGAAGAACTAGATTCGTCCGTACTCGAAAAGCTATCCAAACACTCCATGAATATAAAAATTACTTTTGGTTGAATTCGCGGTGGGACAAAGACAGTTCATCCATTGAGTTCATGTTCAGTAATTGCTTGAAACTGAATAAAAACGCAAACAACAAGAATTTGGCAGATTCACAAGTAAGGATTCAGCATATGGCGATTGCATCATTGAGACTATTTTATGAATTGGAAGTGGTATGCAATTCTCTCTCCCCGACCCTATCTCCCTCTTTGTTACGTCTAAAATCATGATTTTTCATTTTTCAGGGTCGCTGTAAACTCGGGGGTCCCTCCATGATTTTACCTAGGAGCGAAATTCCAGAGTGGTTCATCAATCAAAGTTCAGGATCTGAAATAACTCTTCAACTGCCTCAGCATTGTTGTCAAAACTTAATCGGGTTTGCTCTTTGTGCTATTCTTGAAACGTCTGCTTGGACTGGGGATGGTTTTCACGTTGGCTGTGAATACAGCTTTGAAATGAATACTCTCTCTGAAAGGAAATATGTTGGTCGCTGTTGCTATTTTGGTTGTTATTCTAACAAGTTATCAGATCAAGTCATGCTTGGATTCAGTCCCCTGGGGAATGTTGGGTTTTCTGATGATAACCACCATACAACTGTCTCGTTTAAGTTCTCCTCAGATTCCCAGCTAGTGGTACGTTGTGGGATGTGTCCAGTGAATGTAATGCCAACAACACCAAGCCCAACAGTTTTACTCTCAAATTTGTTACCGAAATTTGGAAATTGGATGATATGGCAAGAGGTACTGGAACTCCTGCAAGTGAATCTGAACCGAGTTCTGACGAAGACGAATTGAAACCAAGTTCTGATAACGAAGAATTTGAACCGACTCCCAAGAGAATTTGCAGAGACCAAATCCACACCCCTTAACAACTGACTCACTCGTTTTCTTATTTTCCTCTTCAGCAAGTCCAGTGCTCCAATCAATTCCTATATCTTGATCTTTTTATGCGTTTTATCCCAATAATGTCTCTCCCTTTCTCTATTTTTTTTTTAAAGGAAAAAACAGAGAAAATCCTACACTTGCCGAAATTGTCTTATACAAATTTGTATTTCTCCTCTTCATTCACTCTTTTTTTAATTGGCACAATTTTTCATAATAGCAATGAAGTATTGATGTCGTTTAGTACATTTAATTGTTTGAACATTTAAGGTTTTATTCATTTCAAGTCCTTGCTTTAATGGACCTCCCTGTTCATTACGGTGTTTCAAATTGAGTTCGTTTTTTTTTTTTTTAATTCTGACAAAAACGCTTTCAGAAAATACACTAAATTGAAAACATTTTCTTGGCTAGTGCACAGCTTGGTCAGTACTGACTACATAGACATTCAGTTTTATGGTATTCTCGTGAAGTTATTATAAGATGTTCTTTCCATATTTCATACTCCGTAAAACACTGAGACAGAGTTGCAAATTCATCAAAAGTCTTAGGTGAACAACAATTTCATCGTCGTCAATCGTTGAGGAGGGAAACTTTGTGAAGTCGATGAACCAAAAATGCTGGTTTCTGGGTTGGTTAATAGAGCTGGTTTCTGGGTTCCTTTGTTAGATCTAATACATTTGTGATAACGAGAAAGATAATTGTATGAAGATTGTTCACTGCAATCAGGGAAACAACTCTGTAACTTGTTTTTCATTCTCTATTCTTTGTGTGGATATATATGTGTCCCATCGGGATGAACCATAACAAATCCTATGCATGGAACTTCACTGTTTTGATTCTGGTTTTGCTTTAATTCTTGATTGATTGGCTGCTGTTTGTAAATCTTTAAGGTTTTTACCATGACCATATATGGGTTGATTTAATAAACATAATTGCTGATATGAGCTGGAAAAATCTGTTGCGTTCCCTTGGGTTATTCGAGGCCCACATACTTTGTGAATATAGTGGAACCTGAAATGGAATTGAAACTATGTCAGTAACATTCTCTATGAGGGTATCATTTAATTAACCAATAAAGGTTCTCAAAATAATGCATTAGATTTTGATCAGCAGAGTAAATGTGCAACACTAAACTTTTACCAGGCTAGAATTAACACAGAGATAAAGTTAAAGAAGATGCAAAAGAGAAATTTGGTTTGCCATTTCGTCTATGAATAATGCTACTATGACATGCTGACCGACATAGTCCTCGTTGGTGTCCTGTAGGAAGTCGGTCTTCTTGTTGATTGACCGAGATCGTCGCTTGAGATTTTGGGCTACGAACGACAGCCAACCTAGCAAGAAGCTGTCGTCTATGTTTTATAAAATCGTGCAAATCTAAATTCATTAAGATCAAACCGACATGTCTTGCCCACGTTTTGAAGTCTCTTAAGTATGCACGAGTAAATCACGTGCATGGTGCTCGGTCAAATGTGTCAAAAGGGTTGTTTTGTTAGTTAGAAAAGGCGGGAAACTGCTTTTATTTTAAGGCTGAGCAACTGGCTATCAAATGCGGTGTGCACCAACTCGGAGTCATATTCGTATCCTTCTTCCTTACTTTATCAAATGCAGTGTGCAACTGGCTATCAAATGCGGTGTGCGCCAACTCGGAGTGTTTGCTTTATTTTGGAAGGCTCGCAATGCTTTCAGGTTTGATTCACAGACCTTCTCTATGGATGGAATTATCCACCAGGTGAGATTGGACCTCAGGTTTGCTAGCTCCACATTTGGATTTAAGCCCTCTCAACTATGGGGAGCTTTGGGTTATTGGATTACAGAGGATTTGCATGTCATAATTCTATCCAAGAGACTGATTCGTTTAGTTTCTTGGATGTGACCACCTCTTGGGGTTGGAAAATTAATAGTGGATGGTTGCTCTAGGGGCAATCCCGGGATAGCTGCAACGGGTGGTATTCTTCGTGATTATCAGGGTGACGTATTGGCTACTTTTGGATCTTTTCTTGGTTGCCAACTGATTATTTATGCTAAGCTTGTGGCTATTTGTGAGGGGTTGGAGCTTGCTACTCAACTTGGGTACTTTGCACTTGAGGTAGAATCGGACTCAGCAACAATGGTTTCTTGAATTCACTCCCAGGGCCCTGTTCGTTGGGATTATGTTTACTTGTTACGTCGGGTGTGTGCTTTGATATCTTCCTCACACATTTTTATTAGACATGTGCTTAGGCTACATTTGTTGCTGATTTTTTGGCCAATTGAGCTTACTCTCACCAGGTTAGCCGACGTTTCTTGTGTGCTCAGGATCTACCTACAGGCTTAACCAATATTCTTTATTTAGATACACAAACTTTTCCTCATGTTAGACGATAGGATTATTGGTTTATTATTTCAATTATTGTGTATTCTTTTCTTTTATTTTAATGCATTTATGTATGCTTTAGGAAGTTTTGGGTTATATTATCCTCCTTATGTAATTACTTCTATATTGATTTATATGATAGGTAGGGGTCCCACCTAACCCTCCCCCTCTTTAGTGATTATTAATTAAAAAAATGGCTATCTTTATAGAGCGATTTGTGAGCGGAGAGAAAGTTTTATACTTTTTGTTTCTCTGTAATTCCCTGGGCTCCGTAACTTTTTTCCCAAATTAGTGAAAGTAATTGGTCCTGTTTCATTGTTTGTCAGTGGATATAGCACTTGATTGTGTTTTGTTTCAATTCTTTGTTTTAGAGTCCTTATTGGTTCTTGGGGTTAATATCAAGATCTTGGGGCGTTTGATTCTAAGGAAACTTGTTCAAAATGGGTTATTAATAGATAAAAATAATGTGTAAATAAATTACCACCATACACTACTATAACACTAAATAGCACATAGCACCTTCTTTAAAAGATAATGATTGCTCAAACCTTTGTTCCTAAAGAGTCAGAGGCTCATAGTATTCATGGAAATTAAATGTAAAATTTGTATTCTTTGTAAACTTTCAGAAAAGCCACAGGTAGAACACTTGGTAGAGAGACTCACTCTCGAGCTAAATAAATACCGCAGCTTCGATCTTTCTCAACAAAATCATAACGTGATTGTTGAGTGTCTGGTGAAGCAAATCAGAATAGAGCGCAACGACATTGTCAGCTGCGTTTCGGGGCTGGATTTGTTTTAAGCAAAACGACGTGAAGTATAGCGTTTTGATGGGCATTGGCATTGCATATTAAAACGACTTGAAAGGATGCCGTTTTTGTTTTAATGAATCATGAGCCATGCACGTGCACAAACAAAGCTGTTATAAGTCGTTATTGCTCGTGGCTGTCGCGTGATCTTCTGGGCTTCATCAAATTCAGTTACAGAGCTGTTGAGATAGCTGGCTCTGGTGAAACTAACTGAGGGAAGCTGTGAGCTATATAGAGAGAGAGATATTTGGCGTATTCTTGATCTGTGAGAGTTGCCCTGTAATTCTCTGAGATTCTTCTTGATAATCAATAAAAGCTGATAGTATTGTTTCTTCTGTGGATGGAAGCTGATGAAAATCAGCTGAACCACGTTAATCTTCTTGTTCTTGGTTCTTTTAATTCTTGTGTTCGTCATCATCATTCTCTGCATTTAAGTTCATCTTAGTTTCTGATCGTTCAAGTTAATTAGACTTAGTCCTGATTCATTTTCGTAAGCATCTTGATTGGTTTGATATAAAGATCTTGGGCTGCAATTTGGGACTGCTTGAATTCTTGAGCACACCGATTGCAACAGTGATGAATCAATAAATCTCAAAGTTATGTCTCTTTCCCTATTAAGTTTACTTATTACTGCATCGGAGTGAATATGATCTCCACCAGACGTAGGTAAAGCGTTAACACTACCCAATTTTTCACAATAAATTTGTTGGGTACTTTTGTCTGTTCTCATCTCATTTTAGCATATGCATGTAATATGATTTGCTGCTGTATATCCATTGTCCGGTGCACTGTATTGAGGTGATAAAATAAGTAACCACAAAGCTCATGATAGTATATAACAGTGCCAAATCAGTTAGCATACAAACTTTTTATAGCTTTCTAATATAAGCATTGCATTATAACGGTCACACAGTCAAAAAGTAGCCATAGCTCGCCTTCATCTTCTTGCATTATTGTGAAAATCTAATGTATAAAGAATATTATAGTCTTTTCCAAATTGTCAAGGGGACAGAAAAAGCTGGATTTAGAATTGAAACACATTAGTTAGGTTGAAATGGCTAACATTTTTAATTAGCGGAAGTTGCAGTTATATAGTCTATGTCAAGCACACATTTGTTATTCTCGGTGCATCTTCAACTTCTAAAGACTAATTATATAATTAATTGCTATTCTAGATGGTCGTCGTATAAAGTCAGAGCTGCTAGAGGTTTAATCCTTGCCTTTTTAATTTTCTTTTAAATATTAGTCTGGCAAACTAATGGTGGTTTGTTTAAAATATTGTCACAAAAATGTCCTGATACATGACTGATGACCTCTTGGTATTTCATGGTTTTCCAAGAACATAAATATAGAAATCAAAGAATTGGAAAAGAATATTAATATTAATATTAAATAAAATAATCAATAAGAAACCTGGAGAAGAAAGCTGCCAGCACTAGCATATATTATATATTTCCTAGAATCTCTGTTTCTGTCCCAATGAGCCTGAAACTTCCGTTATGGCGTCTTCTTTTGGCCTAACTTCTCAAAGCAAATATGATGTCTTCCTCAGTTTCAGAGGGAAGGACACCCGTGACAACTTTACTAGCCATCTCCATGCTGCTTTGTGTCGAAAGAAAATTAAAACCTTTATTGATGAAGAACTTAACAGAGGAGATGAGATTTCGCCTGCCATTTTGAAAGCAATTGAAGGATCAAAGATTTCAGTTATCATTTTCTCAAAAAACTACGCTTCTTCGAAATGGTGCTTGGATGAACTTGTCAAGATTCTTGAATGCCATAAAATGAATGGCCAAATGGTTGTACCAGTGTTTTACCGTATAGATCCATCTGACGTGCGGAAACAAAGTGGAAGATTCAAGGATGCCTTTGTTGAGCAGGAAAAACAGTTCAAGAATATGCCAGAAAAAATTCGAAATTGGAGGGCTGTATTGACAGAAGCATCCAATTTATCTGGATGGGATTCCATGACAATCAGGTAGCTCTTAACCCGTTTACCTTTTTAATATTAATGGGGGAAAAAATGAACAGTTTATGGCTTCCATTAATAACATGAAAAAATATCTTCTGTCCTATTATTTTGATTTTGTCATGGTCCAAAGTAATTTGAGTCGTTGATTTTCATCTTCGCATCTTCTAGGTCTGAGGCACAGCTTGTAGATGTAATTGTTAAAGACATTTTGGAGAAATTGGAAAAAATAACAATACCAAAGGACTTTGATGGTCTAATTGGTTTAAATTCGCGAATTCAGAAAATAAAATCACTGCTGTGTATTGGATTGCCGGTTTTTCGAATTATTGGGATATGGGGTATGGGCGGTATGGGTAAAACAACCATTGCTGGAGCTATTTTCAACCTAATTTCTAGTGAATTTGAAGGCAAGTGCTTCATGGCAAACGTTAGGGAAGAATCCGAGAAAGTAGGTGGATTGATTCATCTAAGGGAGCAAGTTCTTTCTGAAATATTAGAAGAAAATATCATAATAAGAACTCCTGATCTTCCTGAATATATTAGGGAAAGGCTCAAGCGGATGAAGATATTTATAGTTCTCGATGATGTAAACAAAGTTAGGCAGTTAGAATATTTAACAGGAGGGCTTGATCGATTTGGTCCTGGAAGTAGAATCATTGTGACCACTAGAGACAAACGGGTTCTTGATAATTTTGGAGTAGCTAACACTAACATATATAAAGTTAAGGGATTAAACTACAGTGAAGCACTTGAGCTCTTCTGCAACTTCGCTTTTAAACAAAGCAATTGCCCTGATGATCTATTTACGCTCTCAAAGAACATAGTTGGTTATTGCAAAGGCAATCCATTAGCACTCAGAGTGTTGGGCTCTTTCCTCCACCGGAAGAGCAAACTTGATTGGGAAAACGCATTGAATAACTTAAAACGGAGTTCTGATTTTGAAATCTATGATGTGTTGAAAATCAGTTATAATGAATTAAATCCAGAAGAGAAGAGCATATTTTTGGACATTGCGTGCTTCTTTGCAGGAGAAGATAAAAATCTTGTGACAAAGATACTAGATGACTCTAATTATGCACTGAATGTCCTTGTTGATAAGTCACTCTTAAGAATATCACGTTATAACAAGCTCCAAATGCATGATTTATTGCAAGAAATGGGTCGAGAGATTGTTCGCCAAGAATCAGTGAAAGAGCCCGGCAAACGTAGCAGATTGTGGTATCATGAGGATGTCTATCATGTACTAAAAAGAAATAAGGTAAATATCTACAGCCATGTTTTCAATAAGTTTATTATTGTGTACTCACCGTTAGTTTAAAAATTTTATTTGTATAGCAAAAAAAAAAAAGAAATTAAAAAAAATCAAACAGGATAAAAATTTTTGGTGATACAAAAATTGCTTTTATGATTGTCCAAATGTTCAAACTTTAATACATAGACCAGGACACCTTGGCTCCCAGATATGCCCTATTAAGAACCATTGTCAATGAATATTAGATTAACTAATGATGCAATTTAAAGCCTTATGATGGTTAAAAATCGTGGTTTATGAATTTGCTAAAATTTTATCTTCTCAAAGTTTTAGAGAAGTAGAGATGAGGATGATCGTGGGTGTTAAGAACAAGCTTTAATCTATCAATTTTGGGATACTGGATGGTGTGGAGCACAATTTTTTATTCTTCAAATTTAATGAAGTGCGTGGGCAGAAATTGAGTGTTGTATTATAGTAATTTGAAGGGTGTAAATAACCTCACACATTAATGAACGCAGATTTTGTCTTCAATTAATGAGCTCTTTGCAAATTTTACCGAAGTCTTTTTTGTATTTTTATGCTAATTTTTTGTTTACTTTTGTTTATAAGGGGACGGATGTCATTGCAGGTATATTCTTGGATTTGTCTAAAATAAGAGACATACATCTCGGTTCTAGAGCCTTTGAAAATATGACTAATCTTAGATTGTTGAAATTTTATTTGCCTAATCGCCGTGGTGATCCAATTATGAGCTCTAAAGTGCATCTTGACCAAGGTTTGGATTATCTTCCTGAGGAATTGAGATATCTCCATTGGCATGGATATCCATTGAGAACGTTACCAACAAATTTAAGTACGGATAAACTTGTCGTACTTAACTTGCCTTGCAGTAACGTTGAGCTACTTTGGGAAGAAAAAAAGGTATAACATAGTGCAGACATGTGTTTATATACACTTTAGAAAAGTAAGAACATGCTAACTTGAGAGATATACTATATGAAAATTATTTGTACAAATCTTTGACTAGCAATTATTTATCTTTTGTTGCAGGAAGCTTTCAAGCTAAAATCTGTGGACCTTTGCAATTCTCAAAATCTCACTAGGATGCCGGACCTATCAGAAACCCCAAATCTTGAGAGAATTTATCTTTTGAACTGCACAAACTTACCTTTCATTTCCTCATCAATTGAAAATTTAAACAATCTCAGTATGTTGCGTTTGGAGGGCTGCAAAAATCTTAGGACCTTTCCCCGCATTCATTTCACTTGTTCTGTAACAATTAATTTCACCAGCTGTATTAATCTCGCAGAGTTCCCAAAGATTTCAGGGAATATCAAAGTGTTAAAATTAGCCAGAACCTGGATAGAAGAAGTTCCCTCATCAATCGAGAGCCTAACTAATCTCGAAGTGTTAGATCTGGCGCATTGCAAAAGGTTGAACAGGTTTTCGGCTAGCATCTGTAAATTGAAATCTCTTAGTTGGCTTCGTCTTTATAACTGCTCAAAGCTTGAGAGTTTCCCAGGAATCTTGGAGAATATGGCACGTTTAGAATATATTGATTTAAGATTGACAGCAATTAAAGAGCTGCCATCTTCAGTCGAACACCTAGAAGGGCTTAAAGAGTTGAGAATGGAGTATTGTTATAAACTTGGTAAATTGCCAGATAACTTGGGTAGTTTAAGGTCTCTGAAGCATCTCCATGCAGGCAAGTCAGCCATTAGTCAACTGCCATCCTCGATCGCAGATCTCAAACAAGTTGAAGAACTTTCCTTTTACGGGTGCAGGGGTTTAGTATTGACTTCAGTCTTATCAGGTTTATCTTCTTTGCAACGACTGGATTTGGGAGACTGCCATATAATAGAAATTCCACAAGATATTGGCAGTCTACTTTCATTGGAAAAGTTAGATATAAGTGGAAATAACTTTGAGAGTTTACCTGCAAGTATCAAGCAACTTTCACAACTGAGATGGCTTTACTTGAGAAATTGCAATAGGCTTAATTCATTACCAGAGCCTCCATTTGGTCTATGCTTTTTAGATGCAAGGAATTGCAAGCAGCTCCAGTCCTTGCCTGAGATTCCATCATGTCTAGAAGAACTAGAAGAAATAGACACATCCATACTGGAGACATTATCCAATCACTCCCGAATATATTTCAACTTTATTAATTGCTTGAAACTGAATGACAAAGCAAACAAAAAGATTTTGGCAGATTCAAAACTAAGAATTCAGCGTATGGCGATTGCATCACTGAGACTATCGATGTATGTAAAGGTATTCTCTTTCACACTCTCTCTTCTCTCCCCTCTCTCTCCCTCCTCATGACATCTAAAATCATGATTTCGTGCTACAGGAATATCGTGAACCACCTGTAATCAAAATTTGTTTACCTGGAAATGAAATTCCTGACTGGTTCAGCCATCAGTGTTTAGGATCTTCATTAACTATTCAACTGCCACATCATAGTTGTAATGGAAGCTTCATTGGATTTGCCTTCTGTATTGTCATTGAACTGGAGAAAGATCATATGGCTCGGGATAGGATTTACTACCATTTTGAAATAAAGACTCCCTCTGGAACCAAAACTGATCACCCTTCAGTTTTTGAGCAGTCTTTTCACTCAGATCAAGTCATACTTGGATTTTTTCCCTGTTAGAATATTGGGCTGCTTGATAATGACGGCAACATCTCATTGCAGTTCTCCGTTCAGTATCCTTGCTCTGAAAAAAGCCCCAAAGTGCACAGTTGCGGGGTGTGTCAAGTGTATGCACATCCGAACGGGACTAAACCCAACACTTTCACTGTAAATGTGCTGCCACCAAATGAAGAGGAATGCACTCAAATCAGGAAATTGCATTATGATTTTCATGATAATGTTGGAACAAGTGGGACTTCTGAAAGTATTGACAGATCTGGGGAGCCGGAAGTGGAATCAATTTGCGGAGAGCAAATCAACGCTCCTCAACAACAAGGAAGTTCCTTGTTTTCCCATAGAATCGCAAAGGGAGGAGGCTTATATGCGTTTCTTGCCTAAGTGCTATCTATTTTACCTTATATTTATTTTATCACACAATTTATTTTCTAAGCAAACGAGGCAAGAACATTGACTTTTTACTTTTTACACACTAATTTATTTAATAGAAATAAAGTTTTGTTACTGTCTACTTGTTTCGTGAATGCAGTTTGCGCATAAGCAGGATTTTCTGCCCCTGCTTTATGCAGTCCCTCTGATCATGCATCAATGCAAATTCAGAGAAGGCATATGAGACTAAAGGTATCACTTCTTGTCAGTAAGGTGTTTTATGATGGCTTTACAATATTTCTTTTATATTTTATATATTGAGCAGGATGACATTTGACATCGTTTTGTCTTTTGGACTTCATTTAGATATGTAAATATTACATTTTTTATTTCTGAATTTCTTGGTTATACATGAACTAAGTTGTTCTGTTTTGATTGAATTTAAAATGGAAATCACTTTTGAGTTGTGCTTTTATCATAGCTCAGTCTCCTAGTATGGTGAAGTTTTGCTAATGAATGTTGTTTTATTTTGACTCATTGTGTTTCAATCCTTCGATTGATTCTTGGATGTTGGAACTAGGTGCTTGATGCAAATGCAGAAGTGTTTGACAAAATGCCTCAATGAAGACGATGCAGCAAGCATAGCAAGCTAGCTCTACTGAAGTGGCAGTGATGCGTAAAAAATGTGATAACTTGGAAGGTTGATTCAGCCAGCTCTCCAGAACTCTCTACATCAGATACGATAGAGCCAAGAAGACAGGCAACACTTATGAGTAGCGAAATCCTAAGCAAAGAACCTCCACCGCCACTGGTAGATGACCGTTCAACAAAAAAGGCAAGGTTTAGAGAGCAAGGTGTTGATGCTGACAATCCACCGCCCTTATCCTTTAAAGATAAACTGATGGAAGACCAAAATGAGCTTGAAGAGGAGATCTTGGGTAGAGAAGAAGACCTGGAATTTGAGCCTGAAGACGTGATTGTAGAAGACAAGAATAGTATCCCATCCATCTCTTTCTCAGGAAAGATACAAGCTCAGCTCGTTAAGCCATGGATGAACACAATTGTTGTCAAGTTGCTAGGGAGGTCTATGGGATATAGGGCTCTCTGTAATAGGCTGAATGAGCTATGGAGAACGTTACAAGGCTTCACAGTTATAGACCTGGAGAATGACTTCTTCCTAGTGAGATTCAAGTCTGAGATTGATGCCTAGTATGCTCTCACACAAGGGCCTTGGACCATTCTTGGCCATTATCTCACCGCACAATAGTGGACACTGCATTTTGATAGTTCTAACGTCAATATTGAAAACATTGTGGCTTGGATTCACATACCGGGTATGCCTCTACACTATTACCATAAAAGGATCCTTCGCATGATTGGAAATGTCGTGGGAAAAGTGATTAAAATTGATTACAACACCGAGTCAGCAAGGAGGGGAAAGTTTGCTCGCATTGCAGTGGAAATTTCATTAAAGAAGCCTCTCTACTCACAATTTTTTCTAGATAGGAGGTTGCAAAATATTGAGTATGTGAATTTGCCTATTATTTGTTTTAATTGTGGAATTTACGAGCATAAGAATGAGGATTGCCCACAGTCCAACACATTGAAAAATCTGACGGAGAGTTGTAAGAATAATGTTGCGGAGGATAATCCCAATGGTAGTGGGGAGGAAAAGTCATCATCTTCTGAAGTTACGGTTAACCCGAGTTTTGGTCCTTGGATGATCGCCAGTCGGAAAGGGAGGGGAAGAGTCAGCAAGGGAGGCGGCTACACAAAAAATTCCAACCGTTTCCGAGACGGCAAAAGTGAAGGGGGCTCTCGTTTCGAAGTTCTCGAGAATGAGGAAACTGAAGAAAGAGAAATTATTCTCCCTCGACAACATAATGTTCCCACAACCGAAAATGAACAACCAACTACCCACTCTAAATATAAAACCAAAAGCAACCCAAAGACCCACTCCACCATGCACAAACCACGAGTCAACAATGCCAAGCCCCAATGTTTGAACATTGAACACTCTGTATCCCCATCAGCCCCCACGCATGCAAGAACACTACCATGTACCCTCTCAACTAACCATGCACCCTCCACCGATTTACCGATTCCCACCACAGTCCCTACTAGCTTGGACGCCGCAAAGCACACAGCCATTAAATTTATTCCCTCAAGAGTTGAACCTTTATCTCCAAATGAAATTATTGATACATCTCAATCCAATTTGAGGCTTGCGGTCCCCACCGTCTATTTCGGAGACCATGACAAACCCCCTGATGATAAGTTGGCCATGGACACTAATGAAGAGAATGACCCGGATGATGGGAACTCAATGGATGATGGTAGTGAGTATGATTCAGCTTCTGTTGATAGCAGGGCCTCTTTGGAGGAGAAATATAACATGGAATATTAAGGATGTCTCGTATGGCCAATCCTTCATCTTTTTTTTTCCTTAATGATGAAATTATCTATCCTTTTTTGGAACTGTCAAGGGGTATCTTCACCGGGTTTTAAAAGAACTTTTAAAACCATGAGCAAGATTTACAAACCTGATATTGTTGCTATTTTGGAGCCTAAAGTCAGTGGGGCTAAAGCTGATTATTTTATTAAAGGAAGTGGCTTTGAATTCTCACATAGAGTGGAGGCTGAGGGCTTTGTTGGGGGTATTTGGATATTATGGAATAAAGGTTTCGCATTGGAGTTTGTCATTAACCACAAACAGTACATTCATTTTAAAGTTACAGACTTTTCTGGTAATTGGTCGTGGGTCACTGCAGCATATGCCAGCCCCAATCCTAACCTTCGAAGGAAATTTTGGAACGAGCTAGAGTCAATAGCTAAATCGATAAAGGGACCTTAGATGTTGGGTGGCGATTTCAACCAATTCTTCATGTTTCAGAGAAAAAAGGTGGCTCACCAAAAAGCAGTGGTGTCTGTAGATCTTTCAATAACTGGTTTCATGACAATCGCCTTATAGATTTGCATTTCAAAGGGCCTTGCTTCACTTGATCTAGAGGAACCCTGTTTAAAAGACTTGATCGTGCCATTTGTAATGATCATTGGAATAGTTTGTTCACAGAAGCTTCGGTCTTACATCTCCCAAAAATTCACTTTGATCACCGTCCAATTCTTGTCAGCTTCGAGCCACACTTGAATAGGAGGAATAGTGTAAAACCATTTCGTTTTTTAGCAGCATGGCTAATGGACCATTCTTTTATTTCTCTCGTTGCTAAAGAATGGAGGGATTCTGAGGGGTATTTTCAAGCTGCTCATGGTTTTGTGGATAAAGCCAGCAAGTGGAATAGAGATAATTTTGGGAATATTTTTAAAAGAAAAAGGAGAATTCTTGCAAGATTGAATGGCATTCAGAGAGCCCTGGAGTGCTTTGATTCAAAAGGGCTTCTTAAACTAGAATCCAAATTGAAGACGGAACTTGAAAATATTTTATCCCAAGAGAAAGTATTATGGTACCAAAAGTCAAGGCGTGAATGGATTGCTTGTGGGGATAGACACACGACCTATTTCTATAGTAAAACAATTGCTAGAAGAAGAAGGAATCGAGTGGATGCTATTCAAAATAGTGAGGGCAAGTGGATTTATGACAAGGAAGAAATTAAAACTCATGCCATTGATTTTTTCTCTAGACTTTTCAACTGTCAAGAGGAAGAGGTCCGATTTTACTCCGTTGCAAATGCCTTTCCAAAGATTGAAGAAGACAGAATAACAGATATCTGCAGAGCTATTCGGAGAGAGGAAATAAAAGCTACCATTTTCGGAATGAAACCATTAAAGGCTCCAGGAATTTATGGACTCCATGCTCTTTTCTATCAGACACAATGGAAAGTGGTTGGTGCTTTAGTTTGCGATCTGGTGAGTAATATTTTTAAAGGCAATCATCTTCCCCCAGAACTGAACAGGACTCTTATTGTCCTTATCCCAAAAACCAATAACCCTACCAATATGAAATTGTTTCGTCCTATCAGCCTTTGTCCAGTTCTGTACAAAACAGTCACAAAAATTCTGGCAAACCGACTAAAGGAGATTTTACCCGACTTGATTGGTCCAACTCAAACTAGTTTCATCCCTGGAAGGCATATCACATAAAATATTATCATAGCGCAAGAAATCATCCACACAATGAAAAATAAAAAGGGTAAAGTGGGGCAGATGGCTATCAAAGTAGATCTTGAGAAGGCTTATGACAGACTTCGATGAGATTTTATTCATGATACTCTTAAAGATGTTGGTTTGCCTCAGGAGTTTATTCGAATTACAATGGAATGCATCACCATAACTAGAATGCAAATTTTATGGGAAGGGGAGCTCACTGAAGAATTCACTCCTTCTAGAGGCATTCGACATGGAGACCCTCTTTCTCCCTACATTTTTGTTCTTTGTATTGAACGTCTTAGTCACGAAATTAATCAGGCAGTGTCTGATGGAAGATGGTGTCCTATACGTCTTTCACATAATGGTGTCCCTCTAACACATCTCTTTTTTGCAAATGACTTGCTCCTTCTTGTTGAGGCTTCTTGTAATCAAGCCCAAGTTATAAATAATGTGCTTGACAATTTTTGCAGTTGCTCAGGGGAGATGGTTAGTAAACAAAAGACCTGTGTGTTTTTCTCACAAAATGTTGAAAAAGCTATGGCAAGGAAAATAAGCGAGTCTTTAGGTTTCTTTGCTATGGAAAACCTTGGCAAATATCTCAGAATGCCGCTGCTCCATAACAGAGTTACCAAAGCTACTTATCAAGAGATTGTGGACAATGTTGATAAAAAGCTATCAGGGTGGAACTCAATGCATCTCTCTTTAGCTGGAAGAATTACTTTGGCTCAATTAGTTATTCAAGCGGTTTATATTTTTGCCATGCAAACAACAAGGATTCCTCAGGGAGTGTTAGATAAAATTGATTGGATTTCTCAGAGATTTATTTGGGGAGGAAATAATGAAGACCGTAAAATCAATCTGCTTAATTAGGATATGGTTTGTACACCGAAATTTGGAGGTGGTCTTGGCTTGAAGAATCTTCCTGATATGAATAATGCTCTGCTTATGAAAATTGGATGGAATATGTTGGTTTCTCCTCACAGTTTATGGGTTAAAGTTCTGAGATCTAAATATAGGCTTCCCTCAGACTCTATACTTATAGCTATTGACAACAAGTGCAGTTCTTATCTTTGGAAAAGCATAAGCAGAATTTGGGATTATGTGTTACGGGACATGAGATGGACGATTGGAGATGGAAATAAAATTAACTTTTGGCATCAGCGTTGGGTTTCAGAGGAAACAATTATTGCAGATTATATTACAAAGCCAATTCCAGCTGAGTTAATAAATAAACGAGTGGGTGATTTTGTAAATGTTGAGGAGCAGTGGAACTGGAACATGATTAGTACTTTTATCCCCAATCAAATTCTTCTCCAAATTGCAGCGGTCAAGCCCTCGGCTGTTGGCCAAAGCGAGGATCTCCTTTATTGGTCTCACTCAAAAACAGGCAGGTTCACATCTAAATCAGCTTACCTTTTTCTGAATAATTCCAATTGCAGCAAAGATGCTCATTTCTGGAAATTAATTTGGCAATGGAAAGGGCCCCAACAAGTTAAAATTTTTTAATGGTTGGTGATGCATGGAAAAATTAAAACAAAAGAGGAGCTTTTTAAGAGGCATATTCTAGATAAAATGAATTGTAAAAGATGTGGTCATGAGAGAGAAAACGTGATGCATGCACTCAGGGACTGTTTTATTGCAAAGAGAATGTGGAATTGTTTAATTCTAGTCAACTTCAGACATCATTTTTTCTCCCTTAATCTTCGTGATTGGCTCCGTTTCAACTTGGGAAAGACTGGTATCAATAAAGTGGGGGATGAATGGGCATGTTTATTTGGAGTGGCTATCTGGAAAATCTAGTTTTGGCGTAATCAATTTCTTTTCTCACAAAAATCCCCTTGCTGCACTCATGTTGTTGCTGAAATTAAATCTTGAGCTCAGGACATTCAGAATGCACGATCAACTCTTAGTTTCGGTCAGAGTAACAAGATCATCAAAGATGTGAGATGGCAAGCTCCCCCTGAATCTTTTTTCAAATTAAATACTAATGGATCACGATTAAAGAATGGTCTAGCCAGTGCTGGGGGCTTAGTGAGGGATTGCTCTGGAAAGTGGCAGTTTGGCTTTGGCATGAATATTGGATTTGGATCGGTGACTACTGCTGAACTTTGGGGCCTTTTTCAAGGACTTAATATTCCTTGGGACCGTGGCATTCGTTATTTAATTGCAGAGGTGGATAGCCAATGTGTTTCCCAACTTATTTCCTCTACTAGCTTGATGCCTAATGCACATTTTTCTCTCATAACTGCCCTAAAGGAACTGATGAGTAGACAATGGCTCATTACCATAAAACATATATATCGGGAAGCCAATTTTGCTGCAGATTCCATGGCGAAATTTGCTGGTTCCTTACCCCTTGGACTTTATGTCTTTGAAAACCCCCCCGGAGGTCTTGGTTATTGGTTATGTAATGATATATATGGGGCCTCTATTCCCCGTTCTGTTTTAGCCTAGTTTTACTAGGTTCCAATGTATCAAAAAAAAAAGATAAGATAGAGCCAAAGCACTACGTCGATAATGGCCACGTGACCAGCTCAAGTACAAAGAACGAGAGACATTAGAGTATTAGATTGAGTTGTTGATAGCCATCAGATCAACATGAAAGCTGCGAGCAGTACTTGCGTAAGCTTTCGAAGCAAGGGAAACTGTTTTGTTTAATCAAGTTGTGTGGATTATAACTTGGTAAACATTCTCTTCGCATTTGTTACTTTTTTAAGTTTGTTTATGGATTATAACTTGGTAAAAAAAGAAAACAAATATTAACTAAACGCACTAGTCATTCTCTATTAATTTTGGCTGTGGCATTTCTCATCTATAGGTTAGAGCTTCATTGGGGCCATTTGAACAAACCATAAACATTAACCTCCAAATGCTTAAGATTCTCTGACTCAAAAATAGTTTTGGGTTTCCATTAATGGAAAGCCAATCCACGTTTAAGAACTATTGCAAATGTAACTAATTTTGAATGCCGAGGAAAATTATAAAGAGAGGCTCAGCATATCTCTGAATTGCTAATTTGAGACAATGATACAAATGCCACTTTGAGAAATAATAAAATTATTATTCCAACAGCAAATGGGATCTAAACACTGCATAAGAACAGAGGATCCTCTGACGCTCAAGCATTTATACGATGGAAGTACAAGATTGTATAGAACAGTCATGTTACAATGATCGCGGCTTTCAATCTCACAGTAATAGAGTAGATCAAATACTCAAATGATGCCTGAATATCAGCTTTTAAAACAAACTTGATTAGCTAAAACGACCGCGCAAAAAATAACCAACTGTTTTAACTGACTTTGACTAATGCTGACTTTATTAACCATGTCCGTCTCACTAGCGATAGTCTTTATCATTGCCAAATTAGGAACCCAGAATCCTTACAAGCCCTTAATCTTGAAAGAGTACCTTTTCAGTTGCATAGGCTTGCCTTTCAATTCCTTATCTATCCAAAATTTCAACAACTGTCGTATCTTATGTCTTCGGGGCTGTGACTTGGGCACTTTCCAAGTAGTATTTATTTCTCAGACCTACTGTTACTCATGTTTGGGGTTTCCTTGCTTACAAGTACTAGTGACTATAGTGTTACGAAGTTGTTAATTTACTCAGATCATGCCTTGCTGAAATTAAACAACACCAGCTGAACATCAAAATCCAAATGTGTTAGAAATAATTTGAAATCCTTGCCCAAGCATGAGAAACTTCTAAATTAAGTTGTGATAAGCTACACCTAGTATGCATTACAATAATCAAGTGCAAACAATAAGTTATATATTTTTTCTAATGTGAGTGGAAATAATGGAAACCAACGTGTAAGGCAATGTTGTATATGGTTGTAATTTTTTCTTAGTTTTTTAAGTACGTGTCCTAAAATGCATTTGCCAAACTATAAATACCCCTTGTGATGTGTTTGTATAATCATCCGAGAAGAAATAGAATAAATAAGACAATTAGCCTTTGTGTCCTTGTTTTGGTTTTTTTTTTAAGAGGGTTTTGTGAGTTCCCATTAAAGAGTTTTTGTTAATTCCTTCTTCTTTGGATAACTAGAGTTTCGTACTCTAATTATTCAACATTTGATATTGGAGCGAGACAGTCAAGAATTTTTCTTAGTGGAACTACATTGAGTCGTAAGAAGTATACTACTCCACAAGATTATTGATCAAGCTTATTTGATATAGTCGAAGTCTTGTTGATATGATGGGTGATCTCAAAGTAGTTGGAGGCATATTAAGAAGCTCAACAACCAAAACTATTACACGTTGTAAGCATGCATAGAGTCCTACCTACAAGGTCAAGGCCTTTGGGAAGTTGTCAGTGGTAGTAAAGTCACACAACAAACGGCCAAAGAAGCATCCCAGAGTTATGAATGGATAACAACTATAAAAGAAAATTGTTGCACTTAAACAAAATCAGACTTGAGATCTGGTGCCAAAGCCAAGAGATGTGAAACCTATACCTTGTAAATGGGTTTACAAGATAAAGCATTATCCATATAGGTTGATTGTAAGGTACAAGTCTCAGTTGGTAGCTTGTGGTTTCTCTCAATAATATAGACTAGACTATGATGAAACGTTTAGTCCAATGACAAAACTTGTAACTGTACGAGTTCTCTTTATGCTTGCAGCCGATAAAGACTGGAATTTATGGCAGATGGTTGTGAAGAATGCTTTTTTCATAAAGAGCTAAATCAAGAGATCTGCATGACCCAACGAAAGGGTTTTCAATGCCAAGATCATCTTGAATGTGTGTTAAGCTGTGAAAAGTGCTACATGAGTTGAAACAAGCACTTAGGGCGTGGTATAGTAAGGTTGTTGAATTCTTAACTCAAAGTGGTTATTTAGTAACACTTGCAGATTCCAGTTTGTTTGTTAAAGCTAATGGAAGAAAGTTAGTGATCATGTTTGTTTATATCGATGATAAGGAAGAAATTTTTTGAACAAAGGAGAATTTATAAATTCGCTTCTAGATAAATGAACTTGGAAAGCTCAAGCACTTCCTTAATTTAGAAGTTGATCGTATATAAGAAGGAATATTTCTCGATCAACAAACATATTCTAGAGATTTGTTGAAGACGTTTGGGATGCTCGAATGCAAGCAGATCTCAACACCGATGGAATTAAATGGCAATTGTATGCATATAAGGGACTTGGAAAATGCAAAGATGTATTAAAAATTAGTAGGTAGTCTTATCTACTTGACCTTGACTCAACATGACATTTCTTCCTATTGGATCACAATCTGCCACTGCCACACTTGTTGGATCACGATCCATTATCACCATGCTTCAACTACGCTTGTTAGATCACGATCTGTCACCAAATAATCTTCCAAAACGTGTTTTTTGAATCACATACCTCGTTCTTCTTAAGAAAAATACACTTATATAATATCTCTTGTAAAACCCTAGATATGTATTATCTTTTATTATAATTCAAAATAATAAGTATTTTAAATTTAATATTATCTCTCCACTTACGTAAAAGTGGAGATAATGTGCAACCACTTTGGGGTCCACCTTGTAAAATAACACAATGCCTCATTTGCACATGAATATAACACATAAGGTCTTAACAAATATTATAATTAGGTTTATCACCTAATATGACAGTTTTCATGTTTTTATGTCCAGTAATGGTGCAGTCAATTAAATAAACTAACCCGAGAATCATTTGGGAACATACAATAGTAGATACAATAATTAAGCTTATAAATGAACAAGCCTAATAATTTAATTCCAACTCTACTCCACTATAAGATTGGAACTGACCTCCATAAGCGTATGCTCGAATAACAATTTCTCCCAAACCACATTAATCTCTTTACTACATAATCTTTTGTATCACATCGTTAATTAAATCGATATCTCAACTGTCCAATCAATTTAATTACATCTTGTTCCTTGATACTTTTTGATTTTCTCTAATGATCATTTTCAACATACTAAATATGTTGACACACTATGACCAGATAATTCTATGATCAAGAGCAAAATTTTATATTGTTAATCTATAACTTCAATACTCATAATTGCTCCCACCAAGATACCGAATAATCTTGACTATAAGTATGTGTCGTGCCCATTGGCAACTCTAATGGAATAACAATTACAATCATGAAATTATAACTAACTCAAGATTAAGATTACAGTAAAATCAATGCCTTGAGATTTAATAAGTCTGATAGTTATTATAAAGTTAATTAAATCTCATATGTGATCTAGTTCAATGTAGTCGCACTACATTAATAAATTCATACATGATTAAGACAAATCATTCAATGAATTTATTATAGTCTATACCTAAATAAAGTGTCCAACTTTATTTATCAACTGCGAACTTAATTTATTTAATTATAAGATAACTTGTATTTATGTCTTCTGTGAATCCACATGGTGATTACGTAAATATATATAATATGATTAAATGAACTTTACTCAAAATATTAATGCAATTAAGATACTTGAATAAAATACCCTATTTATTTAATCAGAAAAATTATTTATTACAATTAAATAAACACATATACTTTTAAAGAACATATTTTCCCAACATAAGCTTGGTTTCAGAATGATTTCTTGGAGTAGGAAAAGATAACCCGCGGTATCATTGTCAATAATGGAAGCTGAATATTGAGCAGCAACAATGGTAGGTTAAAAGAATACATGGTTGATACAACTGATGAATAATCTACATCAACTAATCGATTATCATATTCTATTGTATTGTCACAATTAATCAGCAATTCATTTAGCAGAGAATTTGATCTTTCATGCAAAAACTAAGCATGTTGAAATACATTATCACTTTGTTAGAGAAAAGGTTTTGTAAGGAGGGATTGGGATAAGGCAAATTAAGACAATGATCAACTTGCAGACTTTGGTGGCGTTTGTTTTTTAAATTAATGACTTAAAGTAACTTAACTTAATTAATTAAGTTAATTAGAGGTGTTCGTTTTTATAACTTAATGAGACTTTTTAGATAATTTTGACTTAATAAAATAAGCCAATTTCTTTGGCTTTTTACTTAATAGAGAAATTTGAATTAAGTCAATTACTTACTAACATAAAAAATATCCATGTTTTATAATTTATTTTTCATGTATATCCAAAAACTCACCCGTAGACATTTACCCCACATAAAAATATCCCTATTTTTTCTTTCTTATATTAAATATGATAAAATTTGAAATTTATGGTATTTTATACATTAAAATTCCAAAATAATTATGTATTCACTTGAATATAGTTTTACTTATAAATGTTAAAATATTGTTATATTTAATATATTATTTATTTGACATTCAAAATTTAATACGGATACAAATGTAAAAGTACATATTTTCAACTTTTTAAGTTGAAAAAAAATAACTTAATACTTATTTTTTGAGATTTAGATAAAAAAACAAACATATTATTCAGATTCAGACATTCAGATCTATTCAGAATTCAGACTAATTCAGGTCTATTCAGATTTCAGACAAAAAAACAAACGCCACCTTGTTCACAAAAAGCTTTGAGTGTCGGCCGGTAAGTCTAAACTAACCATTGCCAGCTCGGCATGGTGCAAAGAGCGGGAGCTGGTGTTAGGGGAGTGTTGAAATTAAATAACACCAGCCCAATATCAAAATCCAAATGTGTTAGAAATAATTTTAAATCCAAGCCCAAGCATGAGAAGCTTCTAAATTAAGTTGTGATAAACTATGTCTAATATGAATCACAACAATGAAGTGCAAACGTGTAAAGCAATAAGCTGTATAATTTTGCAATGTGAGAGAAATAATAGAATGCAAACAATTAGTTACATGGTTTTTTAATGTGAGTGAAAATAAAAGCAAACGTGTAACACAATGTTGTATATGATTGTAATTTTTTCTTAATTTTTTTTAATGTGTGGCCTAAAAGGTATTCGCTTCTCCAAACTATAAATACCCCATGTGCTATGTTTGTATAATCACCCGTGAAGAAATAAAAACAAATAAGACAATTAGCCTTTGTGAATTTTTTTTTTTTTCTAAAGAGCGTTTCGTGAGTTCTCTTTAAAGTGTGTCTTTTAATTCCTTCTTCTTTGGATAATTAGAGTTTCATACTCTATTTATTCAACATGCCTTACTTGGATTTGATCACTGTTTAGATGTTCAGCCACTTGATGGTGACTATCATGGAGCTGCCTCATTTCTCTTCTATCTTCCCTGTATTGACGGCAACTAGCTAGCAAGCACAAGAGGTTGCTAGGAGAAATGTTGTGCGGTGTCTCCACTGTATCTGTATGTAAATCCCAACAAAACCTAGTCTGGAACTTTTATTTAGAAATTTTCCACCACAAGTGAAGAGAATGTGCTCCATTTAGGAAATCCTGACTACGAGAACCATGAGGTACATTATAAGGCTGGTACAAGTAGAACTACTAGGATTAGTAGTAGATCGGGGGAGAAGAAAGTGGAACCAATCCGATAATAATTTGGAGAGAAAAAATCATTGCTAGTTAACAACAAAACTCTTTCTATTATGTTTTCTAGTAAAGAGCTGTCTCATTCCCTTGTCTTATGTATCTCCAATGTTTAATCTCTAGTTCATTTTGAAACCAAGATCTTGGTAGCTGCTGGGGGCTTGATGGCACTTTTCTTCCGTTCAAATTCTACACCACGATAGCTGGCTGATGGAGATGTGGGAAAATTGTAGGCAACTATTGATTAGTTCGAAGAAGCAAGTGTCGAAAGAAAAGCAAGCCACTGAGGGCCTTTTCTTAGATCCTGCAGTGTTTGATGTTAACAACTCTGTTTCATCAATGTGATGCCCTCTAAGAACAAAGCTGCAGATTGTTTCAATCAATCTTACGAAGTGTTTTGTTCTAAATTCACTTTCTGCTTTTATTTCTCATGTTATCGAATTAATTATCCATGCGGATGCATTCTTGTTCTTCATCTGCCACACCAATACGAATGCATCTGGAGCATAGACATTTACGGTTTCCAGATCGAAATAAATCCATCTCTTATCTGTTGCCCCCTGGAATGTACCCATTGAAATAAATGCTTTGTTTTGTTTTGCTCTTCACTACTAGAAAAATAGTCTTTACTGATACTTAACTCGTGACACTTTTCTAAAAAGTATCAGTATTTACATACATATGGACCATTTTCCGTGTTTAATATTTAAGTATCACAAATTACTGATACGATAGTGTCTGTAAATTAGACATCAGAGATCTCTGACACCAAAGTATCAGTTGAAAAAATATAATAATTCTAATCTTGTTCCACATACAACTCGAACCCAAGACTTCCAACAGTCAAACTTTTAAATTTAAGAAAAAAACCATTGTAACTGTTTTTTAAGGTATTAGCCAAAAAAAAATTATATAAACACAAAAAACCAATTAGAAAAAGAACTTGTAAGTAGAAATGAAAGAACCCTAATTTTCTAACTCTCAAAACACGATCTCCTATCTCACTGCCTTGCCCAAACTGCCGTCATCTAGTCTTCGCGGTCGTCGCTCTGCCTCCCCTTGCGGTCGTCATCCAGTCTTCATGATCGTTGTCTCTCATTCGTCATGGCGGTATCGCCTCTCATTTGTCGCGGTCATTTCGCTTCGGCTCTCATCGTTGCTCGTCATCATCGTCCAAGCGACCATCAGCCGATGTTCTTTTCATTCATAATAAAGATAAACGATAAGAAGCGAGGTATGTGCGATAGATGGCTATTTTCATATTAGATTTGAAAATTTTTTACATGTGTTATCTCTTTATTTTGTGAATTTTAGAAAATGAGGGAATCAGGTTGTAATTTAATTTTTTTATAAAAAAAAAGAGTGATTAATTTCTTGATTTTTATATTTTTAGATCAGATCTATAGAAAATTGATTAAATGATTGATGAAAGAACCAAATAAATTAGAAAACAAAAACCCTAAACTTTATTTACAAGTGTGAAATGCATCTTTGATGCTCAATGATTGAAATTAATCACTTTTTTTGTAGGTATCGTGAGTATAATAGAGACAAAGAAAGAAGGTGTAGACATAGATCGTGTTCCCATTCAAGTGATAGATTGAGGAATCGGCCAAAATCACTCTCTCCTTCCCATGCTCTTTCCAAAAGGTATAGAACAAATTAATTTAAATATGGTCATTAAGGTGGTGAAACTGTGAAAGTTCCTTGTTAATTATTATATGGGGAAAGGCTTTACATGTTCAACTTTCGAGATATGTTATCTTCATTCTGTAAACAGATAAAATTAAGATAAGTATGGCGTTTATGTCTTTGTTCATTATTTCTTTTACCTTTTCTATTTTATTTGCAGCAAGCGGAGTAGTGCCTTTGATATGGCACCACTAGCTGCAGTCATACTACCTGATGTTGTTGTTCTAGCTGCAGTCATTTTTTTCCATTTTACTTCATTCACGTATAACTTTTAGTTGTTCTTGACAGACTATACTTTCATACTTTTCTTTTGATTTTATGCTTCTGATGTTAACATACGCAAATTTTTTTTTTGGTTGATTTGCCTTCTTTCTTTTCAGTATACAGATGAAGAAGTTGAACGCTCTTATGAAGAATTTTAGGAGGATGTTCATACGGAGTTCCTGAAGTTTGGTGAAATTGTCAATTTCAAGGTTGTTAACTATTTTCTATAAATGTACTTGCTGTCTTGGAGTTTCTCAAGTTTCTTTATTTCTATTACCCTTTTCTTAGGTTTTTCAAATATCGCAATTTTGAGATTAACAAAAATGATAAATATGAAGAAAACTAGCTGTTACCATTTTCTTTGACAATAATGACAGAGCCACAAACAAATTTTTACAGCTTAGTGTGTACCAACTGATGTGGTATGAAGAGCTTGGCTGAAAAGTGATAACAGTTATTTTTTTTCAATTAGGTAGACCTAGGATGGTTTTATACAATCAATCTCCTCATGCCATATTAGTTTGTATGCCCTTATTTGTACAAGATGGTTGTGGTTCTTTCATTACTCTTTCTTTAATCATTCTCTGGCCTCCCAGATTAATTGAAACTCTATGGACATTATTTAGCATTTCTTGTAGACTCAGTATTCTGTAAGATTTAGGCATGGGTTTCTTCCTTTTCTGCTTATACTAACTAACAAATATGTGCAGGTGTGTAGAAATGGTTCTTCCCACTTGAGAGGAAATGTCTATGTTCACTATAAGTCGCTGGAATCAGCTGTTCTCGCTTACCATTCTGTCAATGGTCGTTACTTTGCTGGGAAACAGGTCTTTGTGAAGAATTGTTGGAGCTTACTTTCTACTTTATATTTATTTGTTTTATATAAAGTAACTACTATTTAAAAAATGTTTGGCTCTCAGTGAATAGGCCTTGCCACTTTTTATTTTTCTGATAGAAATTCCAGAATACTAATATCCTGTCATTTTGATCCTCTTTGTCTGCCTGCATTCCTGGTAATTGGTGCCTGTTAAAATGGATTAAATTAAAGCTCTTGGCATTGGGTATAAGATTTGGTTTATCCGACAGACTTCAGTTGTAAAGCTTACAGCATGTCTTCTTGGAGGCTGTATTTGAATGTCCCAACATGTTGATAGGATTTGGATAGTTTTAAATACCAGGGCAGCTTTCTTAGCAAAGAGAGATTGAAAAGGCATGATCTAGGAGAAGCTTCTACTTTCTTAAGAGAAGCTTCTAGTTTCTTAAGTCATTGTTTAAGGGTTGTTTTTGCAGTATTCGTTGGGGTCTAGTTGTTCCGTAATTGTTCCAATTGTCCATTAAGCTTAAATTGCTGTGCATTGTACTAAAATTGCTTTACTTGTTTGATTGGTCTGAAAGTTGAAGAAAATTATTAAAATAATTTCATTTTATTGCTATGAGAATAGTTGTTTCACTATTTATTTACTTTACAGAAGATTCCTGACTAGTTTCCTTTAGACTTGACACTGGTAAAATTGCAATGGGTTAAGCTGTCAAAAATTATATGCTTAGTGAACGCCAGCACATTCTTCCATCTTTTAACTATCTGTGGACACTGTTGACATAGTCTAATCTGAAATTTTTCTCCATGCTTAAATTGTAATCAACACATTACTGTTTACTGAATTTTACAGCTTGTCATTTTCTGGATGGTGATGGTTTATTTATTTGTGTTTCTTGACATATCACATGTGAATTTATTAATGTGACTAGATGGAAGATTGCCATATGTGGGGAATATATGAAGTCAAGACTAAAGGTACAACCAATTGTCTCATTTTTTAGAGTTATAATTGTGCGGCTTATACACTTGCTTTTTTCTTTGCCATTTTGCTTTTGATATGAAATGAGTTTGTTTCTTTTCTTCTTTTCTTTACACTCTTATTATCTTCGTTGGGCATATTTTAACAGACATGCTCTCGTGGAATGGCTTGCAATTTTATCCACTGTTTCCGCAACCCTGGCGGAGACTATGAATGGGCTGATTGGGATAAACCACCTCCGAGACATTGGGTGAAAAAGATGGCTGCTTTATTTGGTTATTCTAATGAATCTGGGACCTAGAATCAAGAACGCTCCGGACAAACGAGGAACAAGATAGATTCAACTAATGTCGACAGGTATGCTTTTATTACTAGTCATAGACACTAAAAACTGTACTTGGTATATATGAACTCTTGTTTATTTAATTCACTTTCTGTTATTTGAATTTTTTAGTTTAAACTTCCATGTTTGACCGATGATTTTGAGAGGTTTCTTCATAGAATCGTTCTCTTCATTTGTGTTTTCTTCAAGTCTCCTAACTCGATTTTCTTAGAAGCAATGAATAATGAAAAGATGTTCTCACAATGCAAGATTTAAAGAAAGTTCTTCTGTTGGTTTTTTGGTCTATTTTTTGAGTTTAAAACCCACTTTCAAAAATGTATGATTAGTATGTGGCGTAATGACCATGTTGCAAGCATGGCAAGAAAATAATTAGTTTCAACAAGAAGCCTTTGGTGATGTAGCATTGCAATCTTATGTACAAGGGATGATGATCCAAACTATGATCAAATTTCATTATTTAATGTATTTACTGCTGATGTTAGAAATCTTCTGGTTGTTTATGGTTTTGTAATTTCTTATGCAGGCATCATTACAGAAGGTCTAGATCAAGGGAGGCTGATCGTGTGAAAAGTGGTTCTGGCAGAAGCCATGATGATGAACGTCAAGTTCATGAAACAACTTGGAGTCGGAGGCGCTCCAATTATCACAGTGAAAGCAGAAGTGATGAGGCTAATTCTGATGGAAGTTGGTCAGATAGGGATAGAGACTAATTTTTATGTATTGAATTTGGATTATTTAGTTATGAGAGTAGGATATCTCATATTTTGGCTATTGAAGTTCAATTTGTAATATATGCTAATAATATTTAAATGTGAAATGAAAGATTTTGTGATATAAATAAATTTCTTTTTGTTATTTTGTGGTGCTTTTAATTTTACAAATAAATCAATAGGCAATGATCTAATTTAATTTTTTATTTTTTTAAAAATAAATTAACTAGTGATACCATGGTAACAGTAATCATAGATACTAATAAAATATCAATAACTACTAACACTATGGTATCATAATATCGGTGATACTGTAGTAATAGTAATCACTGACACCATTTACAAGTGTCACTATTTTTCTGACTCCCAGATTACTGACACAATTAACAAGTGTCAGTAAAAGTAATTTCTGACACTATTCTAAAGTCAGTAAAGACCATTTTTCTAGTAGTGCTTGTATCTATTGGATTCTATTTAAAGTTATATTGTTAGTGTTTGAAAAGCACACCTACTCCCAAACTTTGGGAAAATGATCATGCCAAATTTTCAATAAGTGATATCAATGTTTTTAGTTACTATCTACAAAGGGTACAAAAAATCTTGATATTTTTTGTTGAAAACTTAAGGTGTACATTACTATTTTCATAAAATGTTTGGAGGGGTCGATGTTCTCTTTCCTTTATTAAAGTATTAATTGTTTCTTTATTGAAAACTTAAGGTGTACATTACTATTTTCATAAAATGTTTGGAGGGGTCGATGTCCTCTTTCCTTTATTAAAGTATTAGTTGTTTGTTATTCAGCTAGTCCAAAATCATAACAAATTGTAGTGTAGTGAAATTTTAATTAAGAAATTACAACATTATTTTTCTCACCAAAATAGCAATTTATATTTTTGTACTAAAAAATATGAAAGCATAATTAATTAACATTTTTCAAGTTGAGATTGTCAATTTCCCCCCAATGTAATTAATGCATATCATTTACCCTTTTACTAATAGCCTATAACCCCCCTGACAACATTAATTTATAATATTACCCCTAGTTTCAATTAAACTTTTATTTATATTTATTATAAATTAAATAAATCATATAAATAGAAACTTAATAGAAAAATGAGTATTAGAAACAAGAAATATATGATTTGACATGAACAAAAAAATTGATAATAAAAATTTTTGTTGTAATTTTTTATTTTGTAAAAATTTTCTTCTAATAAATATTTTAAAATTAAATGTAAAAAGTTTAGGAAAAATATTTTATTATTTATTTTATAATAATTTTTTATCATTCAAGTTTTCTTTTAATTTTTTTATCATTTTATAAAATTTTTCTTATATATTTGTTAAAAAAAGTCTATAAAATAAAAAACTACAAAACAATATTTTATTATTTATTTTTTTACATGAAAACATATATTTCTTGTTTTCAATACTTAATTTTTTTTATTTTAATTTCTATTTATGTGATTTATTTAATTTATAATAAATATGAATAAAAGTGTATTTGAAAATAAAAGTAATATTATAAACTTATACTATCAGGGAGTTATTGACTATTATAAATAGTAGGGGACAAATGATATATAATGATTACAGTAAAGGAGAAATTGGCAATCCCTCTTTTTCAAAAAAAAAAATTCCTCTCATTTACATTCTTAGTTTAATCGATTTTAGGTAATAAATTATATTATAATTATTTTTATAATAAATTATATTATAAATCATTTTTATACTTTTACATTACTATTTAAATTAATATCCGAACATTTTATTAAATTTTATTTATTTCTATATGGTTAAGTTAATTATACAATTTCTTCCACTCAACACAAAATAATACTAGTTCCCTCTTAAATAACACTAAGATTGTATAATTTGACACTAGTGATTGGCGACATATTTCTACGTGGGTTTGTAACGTACGGCACTTTGCTGGCAAAAGATTAATCTAAATGTTCGAGAAAATGACTCAACGAAAAAACTGGTATTTCGACACTTTTGAATCTTTTCAAACTTGTTGCAGTCCAAGACTCAGTCGTGCCAAGCACGTACTTGTATCCAACTTCCAGATGGCCGTTTTTTGGTAAGTTTTTTAAATTTTGGCGTGAAAATCCCAAACAAGTCGTTTCACCATTGATGTACACTTGACTTTATAGTTGTAAGTATTTGTCAAATACTTGATATATAGTTGCGTCTTCAAAGTTGGGTTTACTTAAGTTGAACTGCACTCCAGAAACGAAGCCATCAATGAGCTCCAGTTGTCAGTATTTTCACTGAGTCTTTGCGGCTTTTCATTTCGTGGCAGTGGGAAACGAAGAAATTCATCTAAGCGAAGCCGTGCTGTATGGTCTTTCAATGTGACTCTTAGGCCGGGCTTTGCACGGAATCAGTTCCCAAATTCATTTCATGGAGTCTTTGTTGCTTTTATTCACATATTTGACTTGTTGACTTGACTCCTTTCAAGTCTTGAGCTGGCTGCACCATGCTCATTACTGATTTTTTTTTCCATATTTGAAATTATTTGTTACTTCATATATATATATATATAATTTAATGCAACGTTCTTTTTTTTAAAATCTAAATGGATCTAAACGATACTGAAGTTTGAATAAGTCAGAAGGCATATATATAATTTATATGTTTATTCTTTATTTTTTTATGTCTGACTAACAGACTTGAACTGATGTGTGTTCAACTCTTCATAAACTTTTGTTGCATGTATGTGTATAACAATATAGGTTAAGATTTTAATTAGTTTCACATTCTTATCTAATAATAACCAATTTTATCTTTTTTAAAAATTAGCAAAAAATTCAGTTCAATATTGAATCCTAATTCTTGACTTATTATCTTAAATCTAATATTTTTATGCTTACCTTGAAAGTATTATATAAATTTGGAAGTATAGTATTTATGCTACTTTTCTTCCGTTCAAATTCTACACCACGATAGCTGGCTGATGGAGATGTGGGAAAATTGTAGGCAGCTATTGATTAGTTCGAAGAAGCAAGTGTCGAAAGAAAAGCAAGCCACTGAGGGCCTTTTCTTAGATCCTGCAGTGTTTGATGTTAACAACTCTGTTTCATCAATGTGATGCCCTCTAAGAACAAAGCTGCAGATTGTTTCAATCAATCTTACGAAGTGTTTTGTTCTAAATTCACTTTCTGCTTTTATTTCTCATGTTATCGAATTAATTATCCATGCGGATGCATTCTTGTTCTTCATCTGCCACACCAATACGAATGCATCTGGAGCATAGACATTTACGGTTTCCAGATCGAAATAAATCCATCTCTTATCTGTTGCCCCCTGGAATGTACCCATTGAAATAAATGCTTTGTTTTGTTTTGCTCTTGTATCTATTGGATTCTATTTAAAGTTATATTGTTAGTGTTTGAAAAGCACACCTACTCCCAAACTTTGGGAAAATGATCATGCCAAATTTTCAATAAGTGATATCAATTTTTTTAGTTACTATCTACAAAGGGTACAAAAAATCTTGATATTCTTTATTGAAAACTTAAGGTGTACATTACTATTTTCATAAAATGTTTGGAGGGGTCGATGTCCTCTTTCCTTTATTAAAGTATTAATTGTTTGTTATTCAGCTAGTCCAAAATCATAAAAAATGTAGTGCAGTAAAATTTTAATTAAGAAATTACAACATTATTTTTCTCACCAAAATAGCAATTTATATTTTTGTACTAAAAAATATGAAAGCATAATTAATTAACATTTTTCAAGCTGAGATTGTCAATTTCCCCCCAATGTAATTAATGCATACCATTTACCCTTTACTAATAGCCTATAACCCCCTGACAACATTAATTTATAATATTACCCCTAGTTTCAATTAAACTTTTATTTATATTTATTATAAATTAAATAAATCATATAAATAGAAACTTAATAGAAAAATGAGTATTAAAAACAAGAAATATATGATTTGACATGAACAAAAAAATTGATAATAAAATTTTTGTTGTAATTTTTTATTTTGTAAAAATTTCTTCTAATAAATATTTTAAAATTAAATGTAAAAAGTTTAGAAAAATATTTTATTATTTATTTTATAATAATTTTTTATCATTCAAGTTTTCTTTTAATTTTTTTATCATTTTATAAAATTTTCTTATATATTTGTTAAAAAAAGTCTATAAAATAAAAAACTACAAAAAAATATTTTATTATTTATTTTTTTACATGAAAACATATATTTCTTGTTTTCAATACTTAATTTTTTTATTTTAATTTCTATTTATGTGATTTCTTTAATTTATAATAAATATGAATAAAAGTGTATTTGAAAATAAAAGTAATATTATAAACTTATACTATCAGGGAGTTATTGACTATTATAAATAGTAGGGGACAAATGGTATATAATGATTACAGTAAAGGAGAAATTGGCAATCCCCCTTTTTCAAAAAAAAAAATTCCTCTCATTTACATTCTTAGTTTAATCGATTTTAGGTAATAAATTATATTATAATTATTTTTATAATAAATTATATTATAATTAATTTTTATACTTTTACATTAATATTTAAATTAATATCCGAACATTTTATTAAATTTTATTTATTTCTATATGGTTAAGTTAATTATACAATTTCTTCCACTCAACACAAAATAATACTAGTTCCCTCTTAAATAACACTAAGATTGTATAATTTGACACTAGTGATTGGCGACATATTTCTACATGGGTTTGTAACGTACGGCACTTTGCTGGCAAAAGATTAATCTAAATGTTCGAGAAAATGACTCAACGAAAAAACTGGTATTTCGACACTTTTGAATCTTTTCAAACTTGTTGCAGTCCAAGACTCGGTCGTCCCAAGCACGTACTTGTATCCAACTTCCAGATGGCCGTTTTTTGGTAAGTTTTTTAAATTTTGGCGGGAAAATCCCAAACAAGTCGTTTCACCATTGATGTACACTTGACTTTATAGTTGTAAGTATTTGTCAAATACTTGATATATAGTTGGGTCTTCAAAGTTGGGTTTACTTAAGTTGAACTGCACTCCAGAAACGAAGCCATCAATGAGCTCCAGTTGTCAGTATTTTCACTTAGTCTTTGCGGCTTTTCATTTCGTGGCAGTGGGAAACGAAGAAATTCATCTAAGCGAAGCCGTGCTGTATGGTCTTTCAATGTGACTCTTAGGCCGGGCTTTGCACGGAATGAGTTCCCAAATTCATTTCATGGAGTCTTTGTTGCTTTTATTCACATATTTGACTTGTTGACTTGACTCCTTTCAAGTCTTGCGCTGGCTGCACCATGCTCATTACTGATTTTTTTTTTCAATATTTGAAATTTATTTGTTACTTCATATATATATATAATTTAATGCAACGTTCTTTTTTTTAAAATCTAAATGGATCTAAACGATACTGAAGTTTGAATAAGTCAGAAGGCATATATATAATTTATATGTTTATTCTTTATTTTTTTATGTCTGACTAACAGACTTGAACTGATGTGTGTTCAACTCTTCATAAACTTTTGTCGCATGTATGTGTATAACAATATAGGTTAAGATTTTAATTAGTTTCACATTCTTATCTAATAATAACCAATTTTATCTTTTTTAAAAATTAGCAAAAAATTCAGCTCAATATTGAATCCTAATTCTTGACTTATTATCTTAAATCTAATATTTTTATGCTTACCTTGAAAGTATTATATAAATTTGGAAGTATAGTATTTATGCTACTTTAAAAAAAAATTTATAAGTATTATATGTATTTAAAATAAATATATCTTACTCGACATTCTTATTCTCCCACCGATATTCATATAATAAAACTTTATCTGCTTCGGTATAGTATTTAATTACGATGTTGTATGCTATAAATGTTTATAAGGTAAGCATTTGAAATATAGATATAATGAAAATTTAATTTTGATTAAAAAATCACCTGGGCTAACAAGAATTTAATGTAATATTTGTACATATTTTATCTAATAATGAATGAATTTGCATAAAATTGAAATTTAAACATATGTCAGTTGTTTAATCTTTCATTGGACCAAGTAAAAGTCAAGAGTAAGAGAATTTCTAATACGACATATAAATTACGTCCTAGTTATTTAATTATAAAAATATTTTTTTTAGTTAGAAGAAAATAGAAGGGTGGACTCTTTGTTTCTTCATGATAGGGAGTAAGTACATTAATCAGAGTATTTGTGAGGAAAAGAAATTAATTTTTCATTCGGACATATAATCATGTAGATGAAAGTAAGGACACTTTACTTTTTCCATTAAAATGAAAACACCTTATAATAAGACTAGACACTAAAATAAACAAGTTAAAATATCAAAATATCTCAAAATAAGCCAAATTAAAACTTCAAATATAAAGGAAAAAAAAACAACTCAAAGATGTGACTAAATATATCAGAATTATGGTAAATTAATTATTTTAGAAACTCTATTCAACATCTCTAGAAAATAAATAAATTAAAAAAACTCTATTATTCTAATTAATACTTTTTGTCAAATCATTTTGTTTTTCTTTCCCAATTGCAGTGCTCTTATTTCTTTCTTGAATATTGCACCAAATTTATGGCCATTTTATATGGCTCCATAATCGTTGGAAAAATGGATGTAGCATTTATTAAATAGGAAAATTCCTGGAATCTCCTGGAAACCCAGACATCGCACGAAATTTAACGTGTTGTTCAGGAAAGTTTGGTGACCCCAAAAAAAAAAAACTGCAAGCAGTCTATATGTATATATATATATATTTTTTTTTTTTACAAGTTTTTCATTTCATTCTTACATCTACCCGCTCAACTCTCAAGATCCTCCATTTTTCTCACTAAATTTCCAAATATTTGTTCATGGCTTCTTCTTCCTCTTCTTGCAATTATGATGTCTTCCTCAGTTTCAGAGGGGAGGATACCCGGGAGAATTTTACTAGTCATCTCTATGCTGCTTTGTGCGGAAAGAAAATAAAAACCTTCATTGATGAAGATCTCAACAGAGGAGATGAGATTTCGCCTGCCCTTTTGAACGCAATCGAAGGTTCAAAGATTTCGGTAATCATTTTCTCAAAGAACTACGCTTCTTCAAAATGGTGCCTGAATGAACTTGTCAACATTCTTAAATGCAAGAACCTGAACGGCCAAATCGTTATTCCAATTTACTATCATGTAACTCCATCCGATGTGCGGAAGCAAACTGGAACTTTTGGGGAAGGTTTTGTTAGGCTCGAACAACAGTTCAAGGAGAAGGCAGAAACAGTTCAGAAGTGGAGGGATGCAATGACCCAAACATCCTATCTATCTGGACATGAATCTACGAAGATAAGGTAACTCTCATCATTCATCACTTATATCTTCACTTTTTTTTTTTTCTAATTCTTTCTTTGGTTCATTTCCACTCATTGTTTTTCAATTTCATGCATGACACTTGCTAGGCCCGAGGCGATGCTTGTAGAAGTGATTGTCAAAGATATTTTGAAGAAATTGGAATGTACATCAATGTCTAGTGATTCATCAAAGGGTCTTGTTGGTCTCAGTTCACGAATTGAGTGCATTAAATCGCTGCTATGCACAGGCTTGCCGGATGTTCGAATTGTGGGAATCTGGGGCATGGGCGGTATCGGTAAAACAACCATTGTTAAAGCTCTTTTTAACCAGATTTCGAATGAGTTTGAAGGGAAGTGCTTCATAGAAAATGTCAGAGAAGAAATAGAAACTGGTGTTGGATTAGTGCATCTACATAAACAAGTTGTGTCTCTTTTATTAGGAGAAAGACTTGAAACGGGAGGCCCTAACATACCAGCGTACGCTCTAGAGAGGCTCCGGCGTACCAAGGTTTTCATGGTTCTTGATGATGTCAGTGAATTCGAGCAACTAAAATATTTAGTTGGATGGCTTGATGGATTTTGTCCTGGAAGTAGAATTGTTGTCACCACTAGAGACAAACGAGTACTTCGTAAACAGGGAGTGAAGGACGAACATGTGTATGAGGTTGAGAGACTTAACGAGGATGAAGGGCTTGAGCTCTTTTATAAATATGCCTTTAGACAAAATCATCGCCCTGAGCATCTTACGGTGCTGTCGAAGAAGGCAGTACGATATGCCGAGGGCAATCCGTTAGCGCTTGAGGTCTTGGGTTCCTCCCTTCATCAAAAAAGCAAACAAGACTGGGAAAATGTATTGGATAACTTAAAACAACTTTCTGGCGCCAGTCGCATTTATAAGTTGCTGAGAATTAGTTATGAGGAACTTACTTTCGAGGAGAAAAGTATATTTTTGGATATTTCGTGTTTCTTCAAAGGAGAATGTAAAGATCGTGTGCTAATGTTACTACATGATCGTCAATACAACGTGACTCAAGCACTGAGTGTCCTCATCGACAAGTCACTCATTACAGAACACAACAACAGATTGCACATGCATGAATTATTACAAGAAATGGGACAAGAGATTGTTCGTCAAGAAGATATCAAAAAGCCAGGCAAACGTAGCAGGTTATGGCATCACAAGGATGTTCGCCATGTACTGAAGCACAATGAGGTAAGATTCTGTAACTCTTCAATTGGAATAAGTATATTAGTTTAACCGAATTTGAAATCAAGTAAAAGAAATTCGGATCATAGAACTTGTTCCATGCAATATTTGTTGAAATATACTTTTGAATGATAAAATTAGATTTCATGTTAAGAAAAAGCGTTTTAGACTGTAGATAGATGAATGGATGTGTCGTAGATAGGTGTTAAAAGTAGTTGTTTTGTTTATCCTTATTGAATTGTTGTTAAGAGTATATTAGGTCATTTTTTTTGTCACAAAAAAATTATAAGAAATGAGCTATCGAGGTATATTTTCGAGAATTGTATCTGAATTAGACTTTGAATACAATTAGGTAAAGAAAAAAAATCGACTTGCATTGTTTTTTTTTGTAAGGTTTTGAACTAACATTTAGGATTCTATAAACTGAAAAAAAAAATCCAAATCTTATCTCAAACAAATAGGCCCAATCTTCTCAACCTCTATATATAGATATTCAATATTCAATATAAATCTGAGGGTCACAGGATAACATGTTGGAAATTTAGAGAAAATTCCAAAATTATCAGTTTATCAATTTTCAACGGTGTTCAGAGTTCTTTTTTTTTTTTTTTTAATTTTGCAAATAGTCCCAAATTTCTTTTTTCTCTCATATAGGTATTCAATATAAAGAAAAGAAAAGGAAAAAAAAATCAAAGATTGCAAAAGTTGTTTTCATCCAAGGACCTCTTCATTAATGAACTTTACGAATGTTTCATTTGGTTTGGGTTTGAGGCTAACTCATTGTTTGTTTTTCTTTATAAGGGGACTGATACAATTGAAGGCATATTTCTGAATTTGTCCAAAATAAAAGGCATCAATCTAGACTCAAGAGCCTTCACAAATATGTCCAGTCTGAGGGTGCTTAAATTTTATATACCTGAGGGTTTAGATATGAGCTTCGAAGAGCAACATTCAGATTCTAAAGTGCAATTTCCAGACGGCTTAGATTATCTTCCAAAGAAACTGAGATATCTTCACTTGCACAAATATCCATTGAGAACACTACCATCCAATTTCAAGCCTAAGAATCTTATTGAACTGAACTTACCTTTTAGTAAAATTGAGCAAATTTGGGAAGGAAAAAAGGTATGTTGTACTATTACCAAAATATTCATTTTTTTAAATATAAATATAATTAATTGTCAAATTCATTATTACTTTTTTAAGTAATGTAGCCTTTGTATATCTTTTGTCACAGAAAGCTTTCAAGTTAAAATCTATTAACCTCAGCCATTCCCAATATCTCATTAGGATACCTGACCCATCAGAAACACCAAGTCTTGAAAGAATAAATCTTTGGAATTGTACAAACTTAGCTTGGGTTCCCTCATCAATCCAGAATTTCAACCACCTCAGTTTGTTGTGTTTTCAAGGCTGCAAAAGTCTTAGGTCCTTTCCAAGCAACCTTCATTTTGTTTCTCCTGTAACTATTGATTGCTCCTTTTGCGTCAACCTCACAGAGTTTCCACAGATTTCTGGGAATATAACAAAGCTAAACTTGTGCGATACTGCAATAGAAGAAGTTCCTTCATCAGTAGAGTGCCTAACTAATCTTGAATACTTGTATATAAAAAGGTGCAAAAGGCTGAAGAGGGTTTCAACTAACATTTGTAAATTGAGATCTCTGATTTGGCTTTGTCTTAATGAGTGCTTAAACCTCGAGAGTTTCCCAGAAAGCTTGAAGAAAATCAATTTAGGTAGAACTAAAGTTTCAGAGTTGCCATCTTCATTTGAAAATCTACAAGGGCTTGGAACGCTGGGCTTAGAGAGTTGGTCTGAGATAGATAACTTAAAATCTTTTCAGTACATTGGTGCGCATGGATCAACCATAAGTCAATTACCACACTTATTATCACATTTGGTGTCATTGCATGCATCCTTATTATCCGGTTTATCTTCCTTGAATTGGTTAAATTTAAATAACTGTGCCTTAACGGCTATTCCGGAAGAGATTGGCTGTCTACCCTCATTGGAATGGTTAGAGCTAAGAGGAAATAACTTTGAGAGTTTACCTGTAAGTATCAAGCAACTTTCACGACTGAAAAGGCTTGACTTGAGCAATTGCAGTATGCTTCAGACAATACCAGAGCTCCCACCAAGTTTGAAATGGTTACAAGCAAGTAGTTGCAAGCGACTGCAATCTTTGCCAGAGATTCCATCACATCCAGAAGAACTAGATGCATCCCTACTCCAAAAGCTATCCAAATACTCCTATGATGATGAGGTGGAAGGTGCAAATGTCAGTTCGTCCATTAAGTTCTTGTTTATGGATTGCATCAAAATGTATGAAGAAGAAAGCAAAAAGAATTTGGCAGATTCACAACTATGGATTCAGCATATGGCCGTTACATCATTGCGACTATTTTATGAGTTGCAAGTGATACGCAATTCTCTTTCTTTTGCTCCTCTCTCTCTTTGTCTCTCTCTTCGTTTCCTTGCATATCAAATCATGATTTTCATTTTACAGGAATGCTGTAAACTCAGGGGTCCCGTTCTAATTTCACCTGGGAGCGAAATTCCAGAATGGTTCAGCAATCAAAGCGCAGGATCCGAAATAACTCTTCAACTGCCGCAACATTGTTGTCAAAACTTAATCGGGTTTGCTCTCTGTGTTGTCCTCGTATCGTGTGATCTGGAATGGAGTGGGTTTAACATCGACTTTCGATACAGCTTTGAAATGACGACTCTCTCTGGAAGGAAACATGTTCGTCGCTGGTGCTTTAAAACATTATGGTTTGTTTATCCGATGACTAAAATAGATCATGTCGCGCTTGGATTTAATCCTTGCGGGAATGTTGGGTTTCCTGATGACATCCACCATACAACTGTCTCATTTGACTTCTTCTCGATATTCAACGAGGTGTCACGTTGTGGGGTGTGTCCAGTATATGCAAATCCCAACGGGACCAATCCCAACACTTTTACCCTCAATTTTGCTGCCGAAGTTTGGAAATTGGATGATATGGCTAGCGCAAGAGGAACTTCGGATGAAGAGGAATTGGAACCAAGTCCCAAGAGAATTTGCAGAGACGACCAAATCAACACTCCTTAACAAGTGAGCCACTCCTTTTCACGTATCCTTTTTCCTTAGGTATGTCCAAAATGCTGTTATTCCAGATTATGATTTGCTTAAGATTGATGTTTTTTCTATGCATTCCTTATCACTTTTGAAAATAACTTTTCTTTATTTAACTTGTTGCAGAATTAATAAGTCAAAGCATCAGTAAATAATACATTGCAATCTGTTAATAACTCAAACCATCGGTTAATCCTCTGTTGCTGTTTTCATTGTTAACAATAGACGAAAATAAGTGGTCTGTTTCTATAAGTGGAATTCAACTCTTCAGTCTCTACTAAGTTGTAGTAATTTGTGGAAGTGTTCTTATGCTATATGGTTCTGAAAGTTGTATTTTTTACAATCTTTTTTTTTCCAAATTTGTAATTTTGTTATGTCAGATACATTACTTTCCTTTCTTCTTTGATTTTAATCTTGCTGATGACCCATATAATAAACCTCCTTAGGGAGCCAAGACATACGTGAGGGCTGTTTCAAATTAATTAATTTTTCTCTATTCTGAGAAAATAAGCATTTTGAAAGTACATAAAATTGAAAACATTTTCTTGGCCAGTGCGCAGCTTGTACAGTGCATAGCGTTGGTAAGCCATACACAGGTAAGTTTGAAGAGCAGAAAAATCAAGCCAGACTCTTGACTCAAGCAATCCATTAAAGACTTTTTCATATGTTCATTTCGGATAGTTTGTCTCTCTACATTGATATTTTGTGTGGGAATGTTGTTTTATTTTGAATCCTTGCAATGGTGTTGTGAACTTTCCTAGGCTATAAATTGTTTAACTGAATGCGCTAGGCTTTTGCTACCAATATATTATTTGGGATCGAAGGACTTTCAAGATATGAGAAATGTTGGATGTACAAATAAAATTAAACAGACAACTTCATATACCCCATGTCATATATACTAAATTTAAAGTTCCAAGAAATTTACGAAAACGCAAAAAAAGAGTCAGCTAGGGGAAAGTCATTGGAAATTCATAGGGAAATTTGGTGAGAAAAAATTAAATGCTGTAAGCACTTGAAATGTATATATATCTATTTTCATGTCTACTTATTAATTTAATCAATATATCAATAAAATATACCCTCTGTTAATATTTAAATTAATATCCAAACATTTCATTTTATCTTATTTATTTTCTAAGTAGTTGAACGGCTAAGTTAAAATTAAATATTCAATTTCTTCAACCAAACACAAAATAACACTAGCTGTTTGGCAGCCATACTAAATCATGGGATTGATTATGGCGGGTCCCATCTTAGGCCCACAACTTAGTGCCCAAATAATACGTCCAAATCCTATGGGGGCGATGAGATAAGTTGGAAACTTGGAATAAAGTAATTAATTTAAAACTATATAATTATTTAATTTTTTAATTGTAAATTAAAAAAATTCAATTATTAAAATTAAAAGAAAATATTTTAATAAAAAAATTATTCATTTTATTAATAATATTAATTTTTTAAATAAAAAAAAACTTAATTTTGATATTGTGTTTTGGTTAATAACGTAAAAAGATTTGTTGTGGTGCAAAACATGTATATTATTAGCTGTAAAAAGTATCGAAATATTTAATTAATTTATTTTTAAATAATTTATTTGAATTAATCATTACTTTTATTATCAATAAATTAAATTTATAATCCCATCCCATCCTATGCTACACCAAAGCTAAACAAGAAAAAAAAAATATGACTAAATATAATCCTATCTAATCTAATCTCATAACCTCTCATATCTTATCTCGCATACCAAATGCATCCTAAACATATAATGTAGTTCAATTCATCCAATCTTATTTCAAGCAGTTCAATCCGTACAAAAACCACCACCATATTCTTTGAAGCCGAGAGTTCTGTTAACGGTTGAATTGTGTTAGTGTTAAGTGATTGTTAGCACGTGCAGGTGCTAGATATATTTTGAAAAGTGTTTGATAAAATGTCCCAGTGAACATCTTAACTTAATCACTGCAGAACTGTCTTACTAGCTGTAAAAGTGACGTGGCCACCTGACTCAGCAAGTGTTGATGAGACGTTCAGATGACTCAGCATATAGCAAGTCTAAGATAAATCTAGTGAATAGGACAAATGAGAGCCTTCATACGGATGGACATTGGGCAGCAACTGTTGGATGAATTAGCGTAGAGCGACGGACCAGATTACTTTTGTTGACGCAAATTTCTAGTCAACTACAGAATTAAGTTATATGGGGACGATATAATAAAAAGACACAGAAAATTAACCTGGTTCAGCCTTTGGCTTACGTTTTCGGGCAGAGAAAGATAAATATTTTATTAAATATTGCACTTATAACTCAACTCTCCCTCTTTTTGCTTTTTTTTTTTTTTTTTTGTGCCTCAACTATGAGAGACTTCTGTTTTTATAGCCTTCTATAGATAAAGTTCTTTTCTAACTTAAACTCTATCTAACTCTCCTCTATCCTCTAGGATTTTAATTACAAAATATTTCTACCTTTTTATAGCTTCTATTTGTGTCAGACTCAATTCAATTTACTTCTAGACCAAGCAATGTCCTTCTATTGTTTTTCATTCTCTATTCTTTGTGTGGATATATATGTGCCCCATGGGACTGAACCATAACAAATCCTGTACATGGTACTTCACTGTTTTTATTCTGGTTTTGCTTTAATTCTTGATTGATTGGTTGCTGTTTTTAAATATTTAAGGTTTTTACCTTGACCATATATGGGTTGATTTAATAAACATAATTGCTGATATGAGCTGGAAAAATCTGTTTCGTTCCCTTGGGTTATTCGAGGCCCACATACTTTGTGAATATAGTGGAACCTGAAATGGAATTGAAACTATGTCAGTAACATTCTCTATGAGGGTATCATTAACCAATAAAGGTTCTCAAAAGAATGCATTAGATTTTGATCAGCAGAGTAAATGTGCAACACTAAACTTTTACCAGGATAGAATTAACACAGAGATAAAGTTAAAGAAGATGCAAGAGAGAAATTTGTTTTGCCATTTCGTCTATGAATAATGCTACTATGACATGCTGACCAACAAAGTCCTCGTAGGTGTCCAGTAGGAAGCCGGTCTTCTTGTTGATTGACCGAGATTATCGCTTGAGATTTTGTTCTACGACCGACAACCAACCCAGCAAGAAGCTGTTGTCTATGCTTCATAAAATCGTGCAAATCTGAATTCATTAAGATCAAACCGACATGTCTTGCCTACGTTTTTAGTAAATCACGTGCACAGTGCACGGTCAAATGTGTCAAAAGGGTTGTTGGGTTAGTTAGAAAAAGCGGGAAACAGCTTTTATTTTATGGCTGAGTAACTGGCTATTTGTGAGCCGAGAGAAAGTTTTATACATTTTTTTTCCCTCGGTAATTCCCTAGGCTCTGTAGTTTTTGTTCCCAAATTAGTGAAAGCAATTGGTCTTGTTTGTCAGTGGATATAGCACTTTTGGCGCTGAACCTCTTAATTAATTTTTGTTGTGATTCTTGATTTTGTTTTGTTTCAATTCTTTGTTTTAGAGTCCTTATTGGTTCTTGGGGTTAATATCAAGATCTTGGGGCATTTGATTCTCGGGAAACTTGCTCCAGATGTGTTGTTAATAGATAGAAATAATGTGTGAATAAGGGTCCGTTTGGGATTGAGGTGCTGTAGCTTTTAAGCTACAGCTGTTGTGAAAACAAAATTGTAATTATGAAACAAAAGTTAATAATATATAGTAAATATAAATTTTAAATAATAATTTTGATAAAATTATTAAAGATATAATAAATTTTATATTATACAAGTGAAAAATCATATCAACATAGTTTAAAAGTTACAGCAGCTAGTGTTTACCAAACATTTTAGTGCTGTAGTTTTTAAGCTACAGCTGCCCAACCTCAATCTCAAATGTACCCTAAATTGCAACCACACACTACTATAACACTAAATAGCACACAAAACCTTCTTTAAAAGCTCATGAGAGCTCAAATCTTTGTTCCTGAAGAGTCAGAGGCTGACGGTATTCATGGAAATTAAATGTAAAATTTGTTTTCCTTGTAAACTTTCAGAAAAGCCGCAGGTAGAACACTGGGTAGAGAGACTCAATCTTGAGTTAAACCAATGCTAGCTTTGATCTTTCTCAACAAAATCATAACGTTATGAATCAACAAATCTCAAAGTTATGTCTCTTTCCCCCTTAAGTTTACTTATTACTGCACCGGAGTGAATATGATCTTCACCAGACGTAGGTAAAGCTTTAGAACTTTACCCAATTTTTCCCAATAAATTTGATGGGTGCTTTCGTCTCTTCCCATCTCATTTTAGCATATGCATGTGATATGAGAAGTCATTGTTAAAGACATTTTGGAGAAATTGGAAAAAATAACAATACCAAAGGACTTTGATGGTCTAATTGGTTTGAATTTACGAATTCAGAAAATTAAATCACTGCTGTGTATTGGATTTCCGGTTTTTCGAATTATTGGGATTTGGGGTATGGGCGGTATGGGTAAAACAACCATTGCTGGAGCTATTTTCAACCTAATTTCTAGTGAATTTGAAGGCAAGTGCTTCATGGCAAATGTTAGGGAAGAATCCGAGAAAGTAGGTGGATTGGTTCATCTAAGGGAGCAAGTTCTTTCTGAAGTATTAGAAGAAAATATCACAATAAGAACTCCTGATCTTCCAGAATATATTAGGGAAAGGCTTAAGCGGATGAAGATATTTATAGTTCTCGATGATGTAAACAAAGTTAGGCAATTAGAGTATTTAACTGGAGGGCTTGATCGATTTGGTCCGGGAAGTAGAATCATTGTAACCACTAGAGACAAACGGGTTCTTGGTAATTTTGGAGTACCTAACACTAACATATATAAAATTAAGGGATTAAACTACAGTGAAGCACTTGAGCTCTTCTGCAACTTCGCTTTTAAACAAAGCAATTGCCCTGATGATCTATTTACGCTCTCAAAGCACATAGTTGGTTATTGCAAAGGCAATCCATTAGCACTCAGAGTGTTGGGTTCTTTCCTCCACCGGAAAAGCAAACTTGATTGGGAAAACGCATTGGAGAACTTAAAACGGAGTTCTGATTTTGAAATCTACGACGTGTTGAAAATCAGTTAAATGAATTAAATCCAGAAGAGAAGAGCTTATTTTTGGACATTGCGTGCTTCTTAGCAGGAGAGGATAAAAATCTTGTGACAAAGATACTAGATGACTCTAATTATGTACTGAATGTCCTTGTTGATAAGTCTCTCTTAAGAATATCACGTTATAACAAGCTCCAAATGCATTCCATACTCATAGTTAGTTTAAAAATTATATTTGTATAGCAAAAAAAAATTGAAATTACAAAAAATCAAACAGGATAAAAATTTTTAGTGATACAAAAATTGCTTTTATGATTGTCTATATAAGTGCAATCGGAGTTCGAATGTTCAAACTTCAATACATAGACCAGGACACTTTGGCTCCCATATATGCCCTATTAAGCACCATTGTCAATGAATATTAGATTAACTAATGATGCGATTTAAAACCTTATGATGGTTAAAAATCGTGGTTTATGAATTTGCTAAAATGTTATCTTCTCAAAGTTTTAGAGAAGTAGAGATGAGGATGACCGTGGGTGTCGAGAACAAGCTTTCATCTATCAATTTTGGGATATTGGATGGTGTAGAGTAGAATTTTTTATTCTTCAAATTTAATGAAGTGCGTGGGCAGAAATTGAGTGTTCTATTGTAGTAATTTGAAACTATTGTAGTAATTTGAAGGGTGTAAATAACCTCACACATTAATGAACGCAGATTTTGTCTTCAATTAATGAGCTCTTTACAAATTTTACCGAAGTCTTTTTGTATTTTTATGCTAACTTACTGTTTACTTTTGTTTATAAGGGGACGGATGTCATTGCAGGTATATTCTTGGATTTGTCCAAAATAAGAGACATACATCTAGGTTCTAGAGCCTTTTAAAATATGACTAATCTTAGATTGTTGAAATTTTATTTGCCTAATCGTCGTGGTGATCCAATTATGAGCTCTAAAGTGCATCTTGACCAAGGTTTGGATTATCTTCTTGAGAAATTGACATATCTCCATTGGCATGGATATCCATTGACAACGTTGCCAACAAATTTAAGTACGGATAAACTTGTCGTACTTAACTTGCCTTGCAGTAACGTTGAGCTACTTTGGGAAGAAAAAAAGGTATAACATGTTAAATTGTAAAGTATTTGTTTGATTTCTAAGAAAATTACAAAGAGAAACAAAAGGAAAATAACAAGAGAAAATGAATCTGAATCATTGAATTAATTTGAACGGTTAATAAGAATGTATTTATACATGTATCTTGAATCTTCTACATGCTGCTTGTATTTGAGCTAACATCATAACAACCTTCCTCCAGCTCAGTTGCCAAGTCAGCAGTCATAACAAACTTGCTTAATCAAATTAACTAAGCTTAACTAACTAAACCATCTTAAGTAATTCTATTATCTTAACAGCCCCTCTCAAGCTCAAGGTCTGGGAAGAACATTGAGCTTGGACCGTAGATAATGAAATTGATCAAATGCTAATGGTTTAGTAAGAATATCTGCTACCTGATCACAACTTGAACATGATTAATATGTAGTTCCTGTCTAGATACATGCTCTCGAATGGAATGTAGATCAAGCTCAATGTGTTTAGTTTTAGAATGATACTTAGGATTGCTAGCAAGGGCTTCTGCACTTTTGTTATGACAGTAGAGAACTGGAGACTGTAGCAAAGACACTTTCAATTCTTTGAAAAGATAAGTGATCCACAATACCTCAACTGTTGTTAAGGCCAAAGCTTTGTATTCTAATTCAGCTGTGCTTCTAGATACTATATGTTGTTTCTTAAAAGACCATGAGACCAAGTTGTTGCCTACGTAAACACAATATCCCCCTACTGACTTCCTATCATCCAGATCAGATCCCTAATCAGCATCTGAGAAAGCTGTAAGATTAAGTGATCCAGATGAGTAAAATTGCAAACCATAATCTGCTGTATACTGTAGATACCTCAGCACCCTCTTGTAAGCTTGCCAATGAATTACTGATGGATTAGAAATATATTGGCTGAGTTTATTCACTATAAAGGCAATTTCAGGCCTTGTTAGTGTAACGTATTGTAATGAGCCAACCAGACTTCTATATAAAGAGGGATTTTCAAAAACTGCACCCTTGTCTTTGACTAACTTTTCTGTTGAGCTCATTGGCATTGGACAGCCCTTGCAGTTCACCATTTGGGATTTCTTGAGCAAATCACCAATGTACTTAGTTTGTGATAGGTGCAAACCATTAACAGTTGGAGTTACCTCAAGGCCAAGAAAGTAATTGAATTCCCCAAGATCTTTCAAGGCAAACTCTACACCCAATTGATGTATAACCTTTTCTACCAAGTGAGAATTTGAGCTAGTGATCAAGATATCATCTAAATAGGTTAATACTACAATGATTTCCCCTGCCACATGATGAATAAACAATGAAGGTATCCGATTTGGATGTCATAAAACCCCACTGAATTAAGGAAGCTTTCAACCTGTCATACCAGGCTCTTGGTGCCTGTTTGAGTCCATAAAGTGCCTTGGTAAGTTTGTAGACATGAGTTGGAAACTGAGGATGAACAAAACCCTCAGGTTGATGCATAAAAATATCTTCAGTAAGAATGCCATTAAGGAAGGCATTATTGACATCTAGCTGCCTTATATTCCAGTGATTCATGACAGCAAGACTCAAGATTATTCTGATTGTGTATGGCTTTACAATTGGACTAAAAGTTTCAAAAAAATCCACACCTTGTGTTTGATGAAACCCCTTTGCAACTAATCAAGCTTTATACTTTGATATGCTGCCATCAGGGTTATATTCAATTCTGAATACCCATTTGTTTCCAACAATCTTCCCAGCTATTTCTGGAGGAATAAGAACCCAGGTTTTATTTTTTTGCAGTGCATCAAATTCTTCTTGCATAGCCTGTTGCCATTTGGGGTCTGCTAGAGCTATTTTAACAGATAAAGGTTCAAGTTCTTGAGCTACTGTTAAGTATGTCTTGGGCTTAAACACACCAAATTTTGATCTGGTAGTCATGGGATGAATATTCTGAACTGGGGATGTCTGTACTGCTGATGATCTTGGATGTGTGATGATGAATTTTGAGATGAATGTCTTGGAGATGGATGTGCTGAAGGTTTGTTAGAATGACTTGAATCAGGTCGAACATCTGGAGATGAGAGAATAACATAGGATTGTGTATTGTTCCTGTCTTGAATGACTTCTGTAATTGGAATATTTGAAAAGGAAACTTGACTTGGTTGGACAAAGGATATTTGTGAATCAGACTTTATAGGAAAGAGTTCAGAATAAGGGAATTCTAATTCATTGAACTGAACATGTCTAGCAATGTATGTTTTACCAGTGGAATCCAGGCATTTATATCCCTTGTGTATAGGACTATAGCCAATCATTAGACATTTTTTTGTATGAAAATTGAGTTTATGTTTATTATAGGGTCTGAGAAGAGGAAAACAAGAGCAACCAAATGTTCTAAGAAACTTGTAATCTGGTGATTTGCAATAAAGTTTTACAAAAGGGGAAACATTATTCAACACTAGTGTTGGCATTCTGTTAATGAGAAAGGAAGCTGTATGAAATGACTCCCACCAAAAAGATAAAGGTATTTTGGCTTGAGTAAGAAGTGTTAACCCAATTTCTACAACATGCCTATGCTTTCTCTCAACTACACCATTTTGGTGATATGTGTGAGGACAACTATGCCTAAAATGTATCCCTTCTACCTCAAGAAATTGTTCAAAACTTCTGTACTCCCCTCCCCAGTCAGACTGTAAAGACTTTAAAGAGGAACCAAGTTGTTTTTCAACTAAGGTTTTGAAATACTTGAATTAGTATGTACAAGTTCTAAAGGAACTTTTGTTTTTATGCATGTAGAGTAGAAAGAAAGTTGATGCATTTTACCATATTGGCAAGCATCATAAAAATTAGGAACAAATGTAGGATAATGAAGTGCAAGGGAAGATAATATGCTTTTCAATGCATGTTTGTTAGGATGACTAAATCTTTGGTGTAACACATTAGCAAACATCTACTGTGTTAACAGTGTTCAAATGACTCTGATGATTACTTGTTTGAGTACAATCTTTATTCAAAGACAAACCAGAAAATTTACAAGCTGACTGGTTAAACACAGAAAGCATAGAACTAGGATTATGATTGGTGACACATGAACTGGAGAGAAAGTCATCCTTAGACACCAACTTATACAGTCCTCCTCTAGCAATCCCTTGAGCCAGATGCACTCTCTTCTTCTTATCCTTAATAAAACACATATTGACAACAAACTCAATGATTAAATTAGTATCTTCAAGTAATTTGGAAATGCTTATGAGATTTTTAGTGAGATGAGGCACACACAAGATATCTTGTAAATGCATAAAGGAATCACAGAAGTGGGAAGACAAGTATATCCAATGTGTATAATATTCAGACCTTGGCCATTACCAACATGCAGTAATTGATTACCTGAATATTCCCTTCCAAGATTCAAGTTCTGCAAACTGTTGGTGAGATGATGTGTTGCCCCACTGTCAATATACCAGCCTTGATCAGCCATGTCACCTTCAGAAGTTGCCAGGAAAGCAGCTCTTGGTGTTGAATTTGGATAGGAAGCTCTTGGTCCAAGATTCTGATATGAATTATAGCCTGAATGTGGATTGTAATAAGGCACAAATTCTTTGTTGAACCTGTTCCTGCATTTAGCTGCAGTATGCTTTAGCTTAAAGCATATTTGATAGATTACAACAGCTCCATTTAGATCTAAAGCATCTTTTCCATTAATGAAGCCACCAAAATTTCCATTGTTAGCACCAAACTTATTGGCATTGTTAACATCATATCCACCTCTACCTTGATAATTTCTAGATTGTGCATTATTACTCCAAACACCATTCTAATTTCCTCTTCCTCGGCCTTGTAGAAAGCCTATACAAAAGCTCCTCTGCCACCATTATTATTATTGACATTCTTAATCTAGTTAGCATTATACTGTCCTCCAAATTTAGTCTTGGTTCCAATTTGAGCAACATTAGCCGCATAGTTCAATTTAGTTTCCTTGTTAGCACTTGACTGATGTGCTTCTAATCTAGCTTCAAGAGTCAAAAGCATGGAGTAAGCTTCATTAACAGTCATTTTTGCAAGATTTGCTTCAATATACACAACCACTGGATAATATGGTTGGCCTAACCCAGAGATCAAATGTGTAATAAAAATCCAGAGAGCTAATAGGGCTTCCAGCAATGGCTAAATCAGCGGTTATTGTGTTCAACTTTCCAAAGAATTCAGTCATAGGCATTGAACCTTTTCTAAGATTATTAAGCATCATCTTGAGATGAACCTTTTTAGCAAAAGTTTCATATCCAAATTGTTGTTCAAGATTAGTCCAGAGTTCAAGTGAAGTTTCAGAGTTTACCACAGGACTGAGAATCTCGAGATTTATGAAAGACAACATCCAGCTCAGCAACATTTGATCCTTCCTTTTCCAAGTAGTGAACGCTGGATTTATTTGAGTTTCAACTTCAGAGTTTTCAGATTCACTTTGAAGAAATTGATCTGGACATGATTTGGAGCTATCAAGATGATCTTCAAGACCATTTGCACGTACTGAAGAGAGAATATGAGATTTCCAGATTATGTAGTTTGATCGATCAAGCTTAATAGGAGAAGTGAAAGTAAATGAAGAAACAGAGATTGTTGTGTTTGAATTTGAGCTTAGAGATACCATTTTTGTTTTTAGTGAAGCTTTGATACCATGTTAAATTGTAAAGTATTTGTTTGGTTTCTAAGAAAATTACAGAGAGAAACAAAAGGAAAATAACAAGAGAAAATGAATCTGAATCATTGAATTAATTCGAACGGTTTACAAGAATATATTTATACATGTATCTCGAATCTTCTACATGCTACTTGTGTTTAAGCTAAAAGTCTCTAATCCGTGCCAGCGTTCACCAAATTCCAGTGACCGTTGACCGGCAAGGGCATTTTGGAGGATCCGTGAGCGAGATCGGTCCGCAAACGTGGACGATAACCAACTCTGAACATCGTCACTGTGAGTGGAATATTAAAAACCTATTTTCATAGTTAATTATGATAGTAAAGCATGTTTGCGAAATAAGTATTTTAAATGTTTTGATTTAATGATTTCCTCGAAATGGATTTTCTTCACGCATTGTTATTTTATTAAAATGTCTGGTTAATTATTTTGCGTATCGACTTTGAATAAGCATGATAGTATTTTAAGGATAAGAAAAGTGGATTCCAATGTAATATGATTTAAAGTATGGTTAAAAGGTATGTGAATATGAGTATAATGATTGTTTTTGAAATCATTAGACGGTACCCTTCACTCTAGATAAGTGATACAGATGAGATGAAAGGCTTTGGGGCCCGTCTGAGCACACATAGAGGCTTTGGGCTGTGTGTTTGGGCACTTTTGCCTTTTGGGAGCATATGCATGCAGTATGATGATTACAAAGATACAGATATGAGATACAAACAGATATTGAAATGCAGATGATACATATGATACGAATGAGATAAAGGCATTTGGGGCCCATCTGAGTACACACAGAGGCTTTGGACCGTGTGCTTGGGTGCTTTTGTCCTTTGGGGACTAGATTATGCATGTACAGATATGATGAGATATGAGATGATATTTCCTTATCTATCCGTATAGCTCTGGGGCATGATGATACCTAGATAGTATGTCATTTTTCATACTTGAGGTCCGGATATGATAAGATTATGCCCTTGGGTACTTGTTTAGTGATGATTTTCATTCTTGTGTATTCTATATGATATTGTTATTATGTATGATCGTTATATATGCTTTTCATGGTTAGTAATCTAGTTTAAATGTTAAATGATTTATTACTAGTTTCTCGCATATGGTTTGATGAAATTGTGTTTGGAAATAATATGATTATTTCTTTTAAAGTAAGAATTAATTTTAAAAAGAAAAACTACTATCCACTCACTGATCTCACTAAGTTTTAAACGCACCCCGTTTTTATTATATTTTTCCCCCCACCAGGAGGTTGCAGGTACACCAGATCGACCTAGTGACTATAAATATATTTTGAGTCTTGTCCACGTGATGGTGTTAGAAGATATATATGTTTTTGTTATGAAATCTTGGTCATCTTGTTCTTTTGGGATTATATAATTTTGTTATATTATTCTGTTGGGATTAAGAATAAACTTAGTTATTAATATTAGTTATAATATTATTTTTTGAGACTCTGGAGATATAAACTCAGCATTTTGGTTGAGGATGTTGATCGTTGGAGTTTGTTGTATATCGAATTATATTGAGACTGCTTGTCTTAAATATTTGTAGATTGGGAGTGTTATATATATAAAGGAGACTCTGCCGAATTTTCGACAGAATCCTTACTAATTAGATTAATATCAAGTCGGTTTGGATGAAACTAGATTGACTCGCCCGGGGGAGATTCGGGCCGGGTCGTTTCATAGGTGATAGTTGTCACCAAATGTTTTCTTGTACTAACACTCTTTTGTTCTTAGATATGTCCAAAATGCTCTAATTCTAGATTGTGATTTGTTTAAGATTGATGTTTTATCTATGCATTCCTTATCACTTTTGAAAATACCTTTTTTTTTATTTAACTTGTTGTAGAATTAATAAGTCAAAGCATCAATAAGTCAAAGCATCGGTTAACCCTCTGTTGCTGTTTTCATTGTTAACATTAGACAAAAACAAGTGGGCTGTGTCTATATGTGGAATTCAACTCTTCAGTCTCTACTAAGTTGTGGTAATTTGTGGAAGTGTTCTTATGATATATGGTTTTGAAAGTTACATTTTTTGCAATCTTTTTATTTTTTTTCAAATTTGTAATTTTGTTATGTCAGAGACATTACTTTTCTTTCTTCTTTGATTTTAATCTTGCTGAGGAACCATATAAGAAACCTCCAAAATGCTTAGGGAGTCAAGATATATGTGAGGGAACTTTTTTTTTATTCTGAGAAAATAAGCATTTTGAAAATACACAAAATTGAAAACATTTTGTTGGCCAGTGCACAGCTTGGTAAGTATGAAGAGCAGAAAAATCAAGCCAGACTCTTGACGCAAGCATTTCATAGAAGGCTTTTTTATATGTTCATTTCGGGTAGTCTATCTCTCTACATTGATGTTTTGTGTGGGAATGTTGTTTTATTTTGAATCCTCGTAATGGTGTTGTCAACTTGTAATCCTCCGTTTGCTTCCTGGGCTATAAGTTGTTTAACTGAATGCACTAGGCTTTTGCTACTAATATTTTAATTTGGATGGAAGGACTTTCAAGAAATGAGAATTAATGCTGGATGTAAAAATAAAATCAAACAGACAACTTCATCTTCTTATACGATTCTTTTTCTGGTTTGACAATGTAATGGGAATACAAGATTCTTAATCACTCCTCTTTGTGCTTCAAACTTAATGTCTTGGTGAATCATTTGATGACCCAAAAGTTTTTACTTTTTAAGATTTTATAGCTGAGTTCATTTGTCATCTAACAAACTTTTTTGACCTCAGTCACGGGACTTATGCACGTGGGACGTAAGCAATGAAACCAAAAATTAACAGCTAAGACGCAGCGTTTTGAAGCTGCCTTTAATTCACTTTCAACAATTCATACACAGATATACTCTGGCCATGGCTCACGAAGACCGTCGGTTATTACAACAAAAGATTAACGCAGCTCCAAATTATGAATCAATGGTAATTTAATTTGCTGACTCATCAGTTTGAAAGTAAAATCCAAAAACTATGATAAGAACAGAGATAGAGAATTGTCGGACTACACAAATTCTGCTATTGCTAGAGTTAGAAAAACCCCAGCGTTTATTCTTTTACACAAAATAAAAGTTGTCAAATTTCTTTATTCACTGAAACTATATGAATATTGAATTATGCGTTGAAATAATCTCATTAACTTTGGTATGTTTATCATGCTCATAAAACATGACTTGATAATTTTTCCTTTTATATGTGAGCAGAAGTTAGATACCTGACATTGTTTAGTATTAAATGTTTATCAGTTTGGAGAAACTATCTAAATGCAGTGGCAAATAGGACAAATGAGAGCTATTATGAAAGGACATTGAGCAGTAGCCTGTAGCTGTTGGATTAATTTGCTTGTAGCCATAGGATTAGTTTGACAGCAATGCAAATGTACTGAACACATCTCGCCGAGCAAGAAACAATGGATATATATATTATTATGAATGATTGAAAGAGTAGTGTTGTTCTCAGAAATTCTTTGTGTGCAGTATTAGTCTAATTCAAAGTTTCAATCTTTATATATATCGACTGCCACTGATTTTATTACTCTATTCATATTTAAATTTTAAGCCCTCATCATCCAATCACATTTGTAATAATTTCTCTCGATTCCTTTTTCAACTATTGAGCGGTGCTCAATTACACACATTTGGATGAATTTAACATGCTTACAGAGTAAAAAAAAAAAAGAAAAAAAAAGAAGGAAAAACACGTATTCTAATATAATTTTTTTTACTTTTTAGCGTATTGGAGCTCTCTTTTTCTCTTTTACCTGTATGTCGATGCAATTTTTATGTCGATATCTACACCTGATAACGATTCTTTAACTATTAATTAAACAAAATGATATTTATATAGGGGCAACTTGTAGTTGATATTTTGAAACATCGTCATCTAACTGTTTGATAAAATGACCCATTAATTTTTAAGATTTATTGAAAGTTACTCAATGGAAACACGAGGCAAAAAGGAAACCGAAAAGTCATAGGAAAACTAATGGGGAGAAAGTAGAAGCGAGAGGGTTAGTAGAGTGAGGGAGGGCTCGATGCAATTGAGATAGTGCTCCACTGTTCATCTATTTCTCTCTCTAAAAGAGAAACGGAAGCCAAGAAGCTTGAATAAGAGAGGGAAATCTGTTACTCAGTGGAAACCCCAAGCAAAAAGGAACCCGAAAAGTCATAGAAAATTAATGGGTAGAAAGTAGACTGACAAAATGAAAGAAAATTTTATTTAAATAATATTAAAAAAAAGGGGATAAAGTTTTCTAATTAAAGTTAAATTATTCTCACCCAAAAAAATTGTATAATATTCTAAATAAAAAATTCCTAGAAATTTCCAAAAACACAAAAAAAGGAGTCAGCTAGGGGAAAGTCATAGGTAATTCATAAAGAAATTTGGTGAGAAAATTAAATGTTGTTAGCACTTGAAATGTATATATATGTGTCGTTTCATGTCTAATTATTAATATTATCATTTTATGCAATAAAATATATTATAATTAAAAATATATACCCCATATTAATATTTAAATTAATATCCAAACAATTCATTTTATTTTATTTATTTGCTAAATAGCTGAATAGCAATTTTCAATTTCTTCAACCAGACGCAAAATAACAGTAGCTGTTTGGTAGCCACACTAAAACTAAATCATGGGATTGATTATGGTGGGTCCCATCATGGACCCACAGTAGGCCAAATAATCCTCATCCTATCCTGTAGGGGCCCACGGGATAAGTTGGAATAAAGTAATTAATTTATAATTATTTAATTGTCTTAATCGTAAATTAAATAATTTAATTATTAAAATTAAAAGAAAAGTATTTTAATAAACAAAAATTAGTTATTTTATTAATAATACTAATTTTTAATATTAAAAATTAATTAAAAAAACTTAATTTTGATATTGTGTTTTAGTTGTTTATGACATATAAAGATCTTCTGTAGTTAAAGAAAAGTGTTCTGTTCTGATTTTGGTTCAGCCGAAAACAAGATAAGAGCTTCCCTTCTAGAGGTTGTTTTCTGGAGAAGATGGTGACTGGGGCTGCATGTGGGTAGTTCGCTGGGGATGGTGACGGCTGAGATAAACATGAAATCATAATATTATAATTTCTCTTGATGGCTTTTTCAACTTATTAATTCCCTTAAAGAAAATTACATATACTGTTCTAAAGGGTCCGCCCATTTGTTAAAATCAAAGCTGTTTTTGAATTTTTCATTATCTAACTGTTCGAGAAAATGACTCCCTAGTTTATTTAATGGTTTATTGAAAGTTACTCCATGAAAACCCCCAAGAAATGAAACTGGAAAGTAATGGGAAAATCAATGGGTAGAAAGCAGATTGATAAAAGGAAAGCTTCAACCACATAATATATTATTCTTAATCAGTGATTTTCATCAGTATTTACTTGGACATTTTGAATTGATTTGTGGATTTTAGATTCGTTTAATTTTGAGATTACCTTGTACATATTTCAGCTGTCATAGATTGAAGAATTTATTTAAAAATATTCAAAAAGGGATAAACTATTCCAATTTAAAATTTTAATTTCAGATATTGAGATAAATTCTCATCCATTGATCTTGTATAATTCAATGGTAGATATTCAAAATCAAAAAGTAGATAATCTGTGTCAAAAGTATTTTATAAAAAGTTGAAGTTAAATTAATTAGTCTCACCCGAAAAAACAAAAAAGATATTGCATAATACAATGTTTGGTTGATATTGTATTTCTTATGGTTTGTTGAAACTTCCCCTCAATGGAAACCCGAAGTAAAGGAAACAAGAAAGCTGTAAGCACTTGACATGTATATATTACTATTTCCATATCTATCAATTTCATTCTTACATCGACTTTTCCAAACTCTCAAGATTCATTAATTCTCTGTTTCATGATTTCATCCTCTTCTTCCTGCAATTGTAATGTCTTGCATAGCATCAATATAGCATTGGAATGGTCACAGACTAAATTGTATGAATTGCACACATATAGAAAAATTTTCCATTCAAATTAAATTCCGAGACGGATTTACAGTATAAATTCTGAATTTTAATCCCGAATCCGAGCACTCTATATATATATATAACCAATATAATTATGAAATCAATTTTTTTAACATTATGCATAAAATTAAATGTCTTCACATTAAAATGAATTAGGAAAAATCTTGGATATGAATTAAAAGGTATTTTCAGATCAATTCGTAAATTTTTACTATTTTTTAATTAATAAATGTATGTACTGCATTAATTGTAAGTATTGAAATAGAATAGAAACTAGTAAGTAAGACCGTAGAAGTATTTAAGTTTTATGCAGGCCCACCTCCTAATTGTAACTATTGAATTTGTTATTATCGAACTGTTCGAGAAAATGACTCCTTAGTTGATTTTATGGTTTATTGAAAGTTACTCCATGGAAACCCCAAGAATTGAACCGGAAAAGTCGTAGGAAAATTAATGGGTAGAAAGTAGATTGATAAAAAGAAAGCTTCACCACATAATATATTATTCTTAATCAGTGATTTTCATCCGTATTTACTTATTTTGAAAGTGATTTGTAGATTTCAGATTCCTTTAATTTTGAGATTACCTTGTACAAATTTCAATGGTCATATTAGATTGAAGAATTTATTTAAAAGTAATAAAAAAGTACAAACTATTCTAATTTAAATTTTTAATTTCAAATATCGACAAAAAGTCTCATCTATTAATTTTGTATAATTCAATGGTAGATATTCAAAACAAAAAGGTAGATAATCTTTGTCAAAAGTTTTTTATAAAATGTTGAAGTTTGTTATGAATTTATTAAAATAAATGTGGATGTTCATAACATATATCTATTAGTTTTTCCACTATCTCCCATTAACAACCTTTAGTTTTCATATAACTCTCACTATCTCACAAGAAATTATAATCCATAATTTTTACATTTATTTCATAAAGTGATTATGTAACTATAAAAGGAGAGATAATCTCTTTATTTTGTACACACACTGGGAATGAATAAAATCACTATATAATATATTGCTCTCTCATTTTATTCTTCATCTTCTATTGCTTCTTTATTTTGTATTGCTGGCTAATAGTTTTTCTAACAAAGTTAAATTAATTAGTGTTACCGGATAAAAGGAAAAAAGGTATTGCATAATACAGTGTTCAGCTGATAAGTTGGGGTCAAAATTGGTAATTCATACCTTTAAAAATAGCGGCAGTTGAATTCCACTATTGTAAACTCAACTCCTCAATCAACCGGAAGATGAATTACATCTGAGAGTAAATTGTGGTCTAGTAATGCTAGCCAAACAAAGGAAATGACAAAAAAGTTTGAATTCTTTTCCTTTCATCCATCCTCTTCGTCCAACCAAAGACCATCTAAAAGAAGATTAGTTGGCATTTTATAATTCTTTAAATAAATAGGAAAGCCCTATGGATATCACAGGAAACCAAGAGGAAATGAGACAGGAAATGATCGACAATATGAAAATAAGCATTAGCAAAAGGGGTTAGGATTGTCTTCTTTCCTATTCTTTCAAATCTAGTGAAAAATAAAGTAAAATATTGGTTTGATTGTTAACATCAAAATTTAAAATTTAATCTTTGCTACTTATTTCACTCGGAGAGAGCATGTTCTTCCTCCATAAAGAATTGTTCCAATAATTTCGAACCTAATCTTTTTAAAAAGCACATACAGTACTTTATACGAACCAAACTTTTAACACGAGAAAGCCGAAGTATATATTTTACTGAGATTATGAGAGAAAAAACAACAGGAGAAGATTCTTGTCCAAGCAAAAGATGTATCTTATTAATAGGCAAGAAGTGGTCAAATAGACCCCAGTAGCTTCATAAATGGTTACACATATCGTCTTTGTTTGACTATTATACGCTTTGATTATAGACATAATAAATAAAAAACAGTAATAAGATAAAAATAACAAATACAACATCAAATAATACAAACAAAATATTATAATAAGTATAATTGATAAAGTAACACACACACACACACACGCATATATATATAAATAACTATATTTAATATTAAGCTATTATTAGTATATCCCAACTGATTTTATTAATTTTAAAATCCATTGATAAAAACTTTGAATTTAAGATTTATACTAATATTGACATAATTAATAAAATAATATAAATTATTAAAATTATTTTGAATGTTAAGTACAATTATTTTAATATTTACAATTTGTCAAATAGATTTTATTATTATTAAAAAGTATGATAGATTAATAATATTAAAATAACCTTTCGATCATTCAAAATAATTTTTAAGTTTTATCTTTTTTATATATTATATGATTTTAATTTTTTCATTTGTGTTTATTATATAAATTCATTTTAAAGTCAATTTTTAGGTTGTTAAAATCAAAGGTTATAACAGTAAAAATAGAATATGCATGAAACTAAGAGGATCTATGTGAATATTTAAGCCAACCTTAGGGATGTAGGTGACTTTTCCCCCAGTCAAAATAATGTCATGAATGATTACTGAGTAAAGAAACCATAAAATTATTACATATTTAAGATATATATCTATCATCTCTAGCAAAATATGCTACAACTGGTATCAAATTAAATCAGTTGATTCAATTTATTCGAGCTGTCGCACGCTCAAATCATTCAAAGTTATTCAAGAGCTAAAAGTGACTTGATTAACATTTATATAATATTTTGATAGCTTAAAATTTGAAAGTACACTCAAGGCTTAAAATTTAAAAGTATTTGAAAGAAAAAATGAAAAAAAAAGTGGTGATATTTGACCCCTTCATTATATCTCATAAGCTCCCACTAGTCACTTTTATGCTAATACCTATTTTATCCTCATGAAATGACTTAAAAGAGTAATAGCTTTTAAGTGTATCTACATGATAATTTCTATTATTATCTAATTTAGCTAATCTAATTTCTTAAACCCTAATTTTTTAATTTTTTAATTATTATCTCCCCGCAAATATTGTATACTCTACTTTTGTAATCATGAAAGAAATTAGCTTGCAATACTCAATAGAAGATTGAAAGGAATTTAGATCTATTGTAAATAGATGTAGGTAGTTAAAACCCTAGAATTAACAACTTAATTAATTTTTGAAAATATTGTACATCGTTACTGTTCACTGAAACTATTCACAGTTATTGTTCATTTGCATAAAAATATTAATTCTCCAAAACACAATAAATTGTAGAAATTAAATGACACGGAGATTTTTACGTGGTTCTGATTAATCAATCCTACATCCACGAGGGCACACCCAAATGAAAAGCAATTCACTAAGTTGAGATGTTAAAACCTATGAATTTAACAAACTTAAGACTCTCACTTATAGTTTATCATCATACAGCTTACTCAACCTTAGATTGAATCTACTTCTCTTGAATAATTGTTACCCCTCTTGATCTACAATCCTCAAGGCACTTTCGCAAAGTGATCAATAGCAATTCTTCAATCTTCAATATTTAGTGATACAAGATCCACAAAGTTGAAAAGAAATAGTCTCGCTACAAGACTTTAAATGAAGAAGATACGAAAACAAATCAACACAATATTATGTGCCAAATCAAGATTCTCTAGAGAGGAGGCCAAATTTGGCTTCGTAGCTTTATGCTCTGTGTTGTACTAATTCACTTGTGAAATACCTCTCTTTATATAGGCACTAGGGTTTCACAAAAATTTCAAGTCTTAAAAGACTTGGATTATTTATAAAATAAGAGTTTCTGTCCTCTTATAATTCCTACAAATATGAATAGGAATAAATATGATCTTCTTGCCTTGTTTGTCTCCAAAGAAATATCTAGATCATTTAATAAACTTAATGTTTGAACCAACTTCTTGCTCTAAATATATCTTACGTGCCAATTATAGGAATCTTATCATTAATTAACTTACTAAATTAGATATCTAATTAAATTAGGAAACAAATATTCTTAATAAACTGGAATCTCACTAAATTAGGGACTTAATAAAGTAATCCTATTACAAGATATGCAATAAATAAAATTCCAATTTAACTAGATTTGTCATAAGATGCCAACTCTATAAATAATGGACTTAACAATGATGAAGTTTAAAGTTTTTTTCCCTTTAATTTTGTACTCTGTTTATCTTCAACACCCCCAATAACTTCATATTTCTGACAAATTTTAGGATGAAAAACCTACTAATCATGGAAATAATGTTAGAAAAGAATCGGTCATGGTAGATGGCCGTGCTTGTGTCTTTACTACTGATATGGTATATAGGTAACTTTCACTTTTTAATTTTTTTAATTATTAACTAATATTATTTCGGATTAATTAGTCTGAAGAACCAGAAAAAGCTAAATAAGTCATTCCATTCAAAATATTGAAGAACAATATAAAATTTCATACTACAATGTCAACCAAATTGAACACCTTTGATGTTTCAAAGCAAATAATTTTATTCATTTGATAAAAATAACAAACACTTGGAAGATTGTTTACAACTATTTCTCATTCCATAACAATTTCATACTACGATATTAACCAAATTGAACAGCTTTGATGTTTAAAAAAAAAAAAACACACTTAAAAGACTGTTTATAACCATGCCTCAGTCCATAAATTTGAAAGTAATTGAAAGTAATTGAAAGAACAAATTAAAAATATGAATTTGCAGTTTGAGGTATAATAAATGTGAAGCAGATCCTAGTCAATAAAAACTATAATTGAAGAGAGAGAAAACTAAGACCAATGACATTGACGTTCCTTTCGAAAAGCTCCAAGAAATTTCTGAAGAAGGGAGAAAGCAAAAGCGAAGAAAGCTCAAGGCAGGAAAGTCATATATTTCACTTACTCTCTGTTTCATTCACAAAATTTGCTTCATCCATGGCTTCATCATCTAGCCTTACTGTTCAAAGCAAATATGAGGTATTCCTCAGTTTCCGAGGGGAGGACACCCGTAATGGCTTTACTAGCCATCTGGCTGCGGCTTTACATCGGAAACAAATACAATTCTTCATTGACGATGAAGAACTTAAGAAAGGAGATGAGATTTCACCTGCCATTTCAAATGCAATCGAAACATCAGATATTTCGATAATCATCTTCTCAAAAGACTATGCTTCTTCCAAATGGTGCCTCAATGAAGTTGTCAAGATTCTTGACTGCAAGAAAATGAATGGCCAAATTGTGATACCGGTTTTCTACCAAGTAGATCCATCTGATGTGCGCAAACAGAGGGGAACTTTTGAAAAAGCTTTTGTTCATCATGAAAACAATTTTCCAGATAAGGCTCAGAAATGGAGGGATGTATTGACCGAAGCATCAAATTTTTCTGGATATGATTCCACTGAATCCAGGTAACTCTTAACTCTTCCTTTACAACCTTTTTCTATCCATAATCATTTACCGTCTTATAAAAATACATTTAAACTTTCTTTATAGCCCAGATTGGTCAGTTATATAACTCATCATTGCTTATTATATCCTTAAAAACACTTATTGCTAGGAAAGAGGCAGAACTTGTGGAAAAAATTGTTGAGGATATTTCCAAGAAATTGGAAGATATGTATGACACAACTGATTCAGATGGCTTCATTGGATTAAATTCACGAATTGAGGAAATGAAATCACTGCTACGTCTCGAATCTCATGATGTTCGAATTGTAGGAATTTGGGGCATGGGCGGTATCGGTAAAACAACCATTGCTAGTGTTGTTTTCCACCAAATTTCTAGAGACTTTCAAGGCAAGTGCTTCATGGCAAACGTCAGAGAACAATCAAACAAAATGGGGGTAATACATGTTCGAGATGAGGTTATTTCTCAAGTGCTAGGAGAAAATCTCAAAATAGGAACTCTCACTATTCCCCAAAATGTCAGGAAAAGGTTGTGGCGGATAAAAGTGTTGATTGTTCTTGATGACGTTCATGATGAATTCACACAATTAGAAAGTTTAGCAAATGGGGTAGGTGGATTTAGTCCTGGAAGTAGAATCATTATAACTACTAGAGATAAACGAGTACTTGATAAACGTGGAGTAAATAGTGTATATGAGGTCGAGCAGTTGACATACAACCATGCTCTTGAGCTCTTTTGTAGAAAAGCCTTTAGACAAAACAATCGCTCTCGTGATCTTCTTGAGCTCTCACAGGAAGTTGTGTGCTATGCTGATGGCAATCCATTAGCTCTTGAAGTTTTGGGCTCTTCCCTTTATCATAAGAGTAAACAACAATGGAAAGATAAATTGAACAACTTGAAATGGATTTCTGAACCTAGTATTTATAAGGTGTTGAAAATCAGTTATGATGAGCTAAATTCAGAAGTGAAGTAAATTTTTATAGACATTGCATGTTTCTTCAAAGGAGAAGGTATAGACTTCATGACAAGGATACATGATGATCCAATGTCTATACATGATGGATTGAACATTCTTGTTAATAAGTCACTCATTACAATATTAGATGAGAACGAGCTACAAATGCATGATTTATTGCAAGAAATGGGTCAGACAATTGTTCGTCAAGAATCTACCAAAGAACCAGGCAAACGTAGTAGGTTGTGGGATCACAATGATGTCTGTTATGTGCTAAAGAAAAATAAGGTAAATATCTATTTATTTGACTTTTAATTTATGAGCTATATGCACCATTAATTTCCTTCTCCAAATTCATGTTTACTATATGTAATATATATAAACTTCTCAAATGTGGACGCTAAATGCAGATTTTATGAGGATTTGTGCTAACAAATATATATATATAAAGAGAGAGAGAGAGAGGCAGAGAGAGACAGAGAGAGAGAAAATTAGCTTTCAAATTCTGTTTTATTAAAATTTGAGATGAGTTTACAATAACATCATAATAGTACGTTTACAACATTGTAAACTCGTCATGCATTTTAATGAAGTACAGGATTCCATATTGAAAATTCTTTTTTTGTGTGCGTGTGTATTGAACAAATAATAAAATTAAACAATTCACATTTTATATTTAATTTGGAAGCCCTTAGTCAATTTTTCCGTAGTTACATTTATGCTGACTCCTTTCCTTCTGTTTATAAGGGGACCGATAAAGTTGAAGGCATTTTCCTTGATTTGTCTAAGATAAATGACATACATCTAAATCCTCAAGCCTTTGCAAATATGTCCAATCTGAGATTGCTTAAATTCTATATGCCCAAGCAAAATGATATTCCAATTATGAGCTCTAAACTGCATCTTGATCAAGGTCTGGAATATCTTCCTGAAGAATTGAGATATCTTCATTGGCACGAATATTCTTTGAAAATGCTGCCATTTGATTTTGAACCAGAAAATCTTATTGAGCTCAATTTACCTTACAGTAAAGTTGAGCAAATTTGGAAAGGAGAAAAGGTATGGTGTTCTCTATGGTACCAAAACATTAATTAATTTTTCTTTCTTTAACTGTATAGAACAAAGTGTGAAATTTGGTGGAACTAATTTAATATAGTCTTTGTTTATCTTTTATTGCAGAAAGCTTTCAAGTTAAAATATATTGACATCAGCCATTCCCAACAACTTATTAGGATGTTAGACCTATCAGAAACCCCAAATCTTGAGAGAACAAATCTTTTGAATTGTAGAGACTTGGCTTGTGTTCGCTCATCAATCGAGAATTTCAACAATCTTAGTATGTTGTGTTTTAAGGGTTGTGAAAGTCTTAGGTCCTTCCAAGAGGCATTCATTTTGTTTCCCCAATAACTATTGATTTCTCATTTTGTGTTAATCTCACAGAGTTTCCACAGATTTCTGGGAATATAACAGAGCTAAAATTGTGGTATACTGCAATAGAAGAAGTTCCCTCGTCAATAGAGTGTCTAACTAATCTTAAAAATTTGAGTTTGTTTAGTTGCACAAGGCTGAAGAGGGTTTCAGCTAATCTTTATAAATTGAAATCTCTTCTTAAGCTTTATCTTAACGGCTGTTTAAGCCTTGAGAATTTCTCAGAAATCTTGGAGAAAATGGAACATTTAGATTACATTGTTTTGGAAAGGATGGAAATTCAAGAGATGCCGTCTTCATATGACAATGTACAAGGGCATGAAACCCAGGGCTTGGAGGGTTGCTCTGAACTAGATAATTTGCCAGATAACATTTGCAGTTTAAAATCTTTTGAGTACATCGGTGCACATGGATCAGCCATTAGTCAACTACCATCCTCTGTTGCAGGTTCAAACCCACTTCAAGTACTCTCGTTCAGTGGATGCAGAAGTTTGGTGACAATTCCAGCATCAATATTATCATCGGGTTTATCTTCTTTGGACAGGCTAGATTTAAGAGGATGTGGTTTAACAGCTATCCCGCAAGAGATAGGCTGTCTATCCTCATTGAAAGAATTAGATATATGTGAAAACAACTTTGAGAGTTTACCAGCAAGTATCATGCAACTTTCACGGTTGACATATCTTTACTTGAGTAAATGCAATATGCTTCTGACATTACCAGAGCTCTCACTAAGTTTGAAATGGTTAGACGCAAGTAATTGCAAGCGACTCCAATCTTTGCCAGAGATTCCGTCATCTCTGGAAGAAGTAGATGCATCCGTATTTGAAAAGCTATCGAAACACTCACATTATGATGAAAATGAAAGGGCATATGTCAGTTCGTCCATTGAGTTCTGGTTTACTAATTCAATGAAACTAGATGACGAAGCAAACAACAAGAATTTGGCAGATTCACAACTTAGGATTCAGCATATGGCAATTGCATCATTGAGGCTATTTTCTGAATTGGCTGTACGCAATTCTTTCTCATTTGCTAGCTCTATCTCTCTGATCCTCTCTCCCTCTTTGTTACATCTGAAATCATTATTTTCATTTTTCAGGAACCTTGTATACTCAAGGGTCCCATCATAGTTTTACCTGGGAGCGAAATTCCAGAGTGGTTCAGCAATCAAAGTTCAGGATCTCAAATAACTCTTCAACTGCCTCAGCATTGTTGTCAAAACTTAGCCGGGTTTGCTCTTTGTGCTGTTCTTGAACGGTCTGATTCGGAATGGGCTGAGTTTGACGTCGGCTGTCGATACAGCTTTGAAATGAAGACTCTCTCTGGAAGGAAACATGTTCGTCGCTGTTGCGTTATGGCAAGTTATCAGGTAACTAAAACAGATCATGTCATGCTTGGATTTCGCCCTGCGGGAATGTTGGGTTTCCTGATGATAACCTCCATACAACTGTCTCATTTAATTTCTTCTCAAATTCCAACAACGCGGTGACTTGTTGTGGGGTGTGTGCGGTATATGCAAATCCCAACGAGAACAAACCCAACACTTTTACTCTCAATTTTGCTACCGAAAGTTGGAAATTGGATGATATGGCCAGCGCAAGTGGAACCTCTGATGAAGAGGAGTTGGAACCAAGTCCCAAGAGAATTTGCAGAGATCAAATCAACAGTCCGTAACAACTGAGTCACTTTTTTACTTATATTCCACTTTCTTCAGTAAGTCCAATGCTTCGATTAATTTCTAATTCTTTATCTTTTTATTATTACTCTTAATAATCTCTCTCTGGCTCTCTCTCTAAAGAAATAAAACAGAGAAAATCTTACACTTGCTGAAAATTATGCTATTCAAATTTGTATTTCCTCTATTCATTCATGCTGATAAATTGTGAACCCCCATACGATTTTTCTCTTCTGTTGGTACTGGTAATCCTTGATGGTACTCGAATTAATTTGTCAACTGAGAGATCTTATGTCTTCTATTTCTCTTTTTGGGATGACTTAATAATACATTTTTTCTTATAAAAAATTACATTTTTTGAAATAAGGTGCTCTTACAAATTTTCGTCAATTTTTAATTATATATATATATATTTTAAATAATGTGCTCTTTATCCTAGGCTTTGCATATGTTTAACATCGATTTCGTACGACCCTGTAGATATTTTATTAAAAACAACTGAACAGTGTTTACAAGTGGGATTCAACTCTTCAATCTCTACTGCATGAAATTGTAGTAATTTGGGGAAGTGTTCTTACTTATATGCTTCTGAAAGTTACATGTTTGATCAAATTTTTATTCTGAAGAAAATAAGCATGTAGGAACAAACTAAATTGAAAACATTTTCTTGAACATTTTCAAACAAATTTTTTGGTCTGCGAGTGAAGACATTACGAGTAAGTGGCCGTAGTCAAAGACAGGTCAAGCCCATATTTTGCAGAATTTTTTTTTTGTACTTTTAAATGTTGTTTATTTGATTTTGTAGTGCCAAAAGTAGATTTGGATTTATGCGGGCGACCAGATGATACAGACTACAGAGGTTTGTTTCTTTTGAATTTCTTTGATATGATAGTTAGCGGCTCACAAAATGGTTTTTAGCTATTTGTTTGGTTGGTTATATCTTTATTACCTGCCCTGGCATGGCTTGTGCTTGATTTTATAGCTTGATCACGAATGCATGTAGGCTAATCGCTAATGGACAACATTCATTGTTTAAAAATGACGGTAAATTCTTTGATTCCCTTCGTTTTATTATAATTGTTTTAGTTGATATTTTATCCACAAATTCTTTTAATTTTTCTTTCTTCTAAACTTTAATTTTCTTTTAAATTGACTCACGGTCAAACAGGAAACATATGCAATTGGGATTCCTTGGATTCCTCTACAAAAACCTGCACACTCATCTGTGCTGCTTCTTTGGATTGATATATATATGAAAGAAAAATTAGCTTAGCGAGCCAAGTTATGAGGTCAACATTTTTTTTCTTTTAATTTTTCTTGAATTCACAGGAATTAAGCCTTATAAAAGTTTTCAATTTATGGGGTGGCATTCATTTTTGCCTGCACTTGATTTTCTATGTTGTATATTGTAACATACGCACTTCGATTTTCTTAATTAAAAGTGCGATTTTATTTTTCCTCTTGGTTTTTAATTTTTAAATTCGTCACGACATTTTATCGAGATAAATTGAGCGCGATTACACGCGCCGATGACCAGATTTTATTTTCGTCTCGGATCCGAAATCAGCTTAATTTGTATTAAGCTTAAAAAAAAAGAGCAGAAGGTTATAACTGGAAACGAGTTTTCAATTTTCAGAGAGAGAGAATACAAGAGAGAGAGGATTTTGACCCGTTTGACCCGGATCCGCGACCTGGTAACCCGCAACTTGACCCGACTAGTTCTCCCGTTTCCAGCCACCTCACCGGCCGTGCTTGGTACCGACCTGAAGCTTGGAAGCCTACCGACGTATCCCGCTGTCCTCGTCGCCGGAAACCGACCAGAACGCCGGCGATTGAAGCTCGAAAGTCGCGGCCAAGACCCGTTTTCGTCGCCGTTGATCCCGCCGGGTTTGTGACGTACCACCACTTGGAACTGGTTCCTCACATCTCCAGCAACAATTTCCGACCAACCACGATCACCAAGGACGCCGGAAAACCGCCGAACGACCACCAGAAACTTGCGGATTTTTGGAGCTTCGATCCGCCGCCGGCAGCGCGCGTGGCGACTCACGGCCACCACCGTTGGACTCACCGAGGTCGGAACTAGCAGACCTAAGCTCCCCGTCGTCGTTGACTGAAGTCCGGTCACCGTTGACCGGCAGGGGCAATTCGGTAAATTCATGGAACTTTGGGGGTGAATTTTAAATTTTATGTAACCAATGGACAATTTGGTAATTTTGAGTTAGGGCAGTGAAGTAATTTGAGATTGCGAGGGTAATTCGGTAATTTAAGATGTTAAGGATATTTTGGTAATTTTACGCTCCGAGGGTAATTTCGGACAATGTAGTTCATTTATGTAATCTGAATTGAGGACAATTTGGGAATTGACGATTATGAGGATAATTTGGTAAATAATGAAGTTTGAGGATAAGTCGGTAAAATATTGATGTTGGGGGTATTTTGGTAATTTTGGCATGTAGGGGCATTTTAGTAATTTTGTACATGCGGGAATAGTTTATTGTGAATAGATATTTGATTCGAGATTTATTTTATTAAATTGGTTGTATTTCAATTTATGGAGAATAATTATGGTGTTTCCGTGATTAGGAGGATCCGCATCCGCGAACGAGAATCAGCCCGCGGACGTTGTTGATTCCAAGTCTAGACATCATCACTGTGAGTGGAATATACAAAATCTATTTTCATAGTATATACTGATTTTATGATAAGTATTTAATGCTTCGATTAAATGATTTTCCAGCAAATTGATTTTTATCTATGTGTCGGTATTTATTGTTATTGAGAATGAGTTTGATTAATGATTTTATTATCGTTTTTTAGTAAAAGCATGATATTAGAATTGAGCAGATTTGAGATATGTTGAATAGGAAGAAATGAGATTTCAGATGAGATTATATGTTTATGTATATGAATGTTATTTTTGAAATCATTAGACAATACCTTCCCTCCAGATACAGAGATACAGATAAAAAGAGATACAGAAAAGAGATACAGATAATATGAGATAGAGGTCTTTGGGGCCCGTTGGGACACACATAGAGGCTTTGGGTCGTGTGTTCGGGCGCTTTTGCCTTTTTGGGGCTTATGCATGCACAGTATAGATATATGAGATATGAGATGAGATCTTCCCCATCTATCCGTTGTAGCTCCGGAGCATGACGTTACCCAGATAGTACGTCATTGCCCGTCCGTCAAGGTCCGGATATGATCAGATTATCCTCTGCATACTTGTTTGATGACAGTATTCAGTATTCATTATTTGATATGATGAGTATTATGATTCCATCGATTTTATGCAAATTTATATTATATAGTATTTCAATAAATTGAATTAAATGAGTTTGTGCGAGTTCTTATGATATTTTGATAATTGATTTTGAGAAATTGATTTGAGAAAGATTAATTCATTTTAAATAAATTTATTAAATTGTCAGCAACTACTATCCACTCACTGAGCTCATTGAGTTTTATACTCACCCCTCTTTTATTATATTTTTCCCCCCACAGGAGATTTACAGGTATATCAGTCAACCCAGTAACAAACGTTAGTTTGATATTGTGGTCACGTGATTGTGTTAGGAGTCGTGGATTTTATTATTATTATATTTGGGATTTTTGCGAGTTGTGTTTATTTATGATTTTATGTAATTAAGGATAATCGATGTATTTTAATATCAGGATGTTTTGGGTGATGTTTGATATGTTGATTTGAGAAGTTGGTTATGGAGGATGTTTGGTTATTGAATTATTTTGGGAGTGTTGATTTGTAATTTGCATGATTGGATATGTTTTATTTTTAAGGGAGACTTTGCCGAAATTTTTATAGAATTATTAGATATTATTAATAGTCTCGTTTCGAGCTTACGAGTTTAGATAGACTCGCCTTGGGAAGTGCGGGGCGGGTCGTTTCAGTTGGTATCAGAGCATGGTTTTAGATTCTGTAGACTTTACTGTCGTAAATAGAATAAGTTTGAATGTTATTAAAGTCGGATTTAATATTTTGTAGGCACCATCATGATTCGTCGTAGCAGTCGACGTGGCAGTGGTCGTGGCCGTGGCCGTGGTCGTGGCCGTACTAGATTAGTTGCTGGGTTGACTTCAGGAGATGTACCTGCGGAGGAAAATGATCCCGTTAATGAGGGAATAGTTGAGTCTTCTACGCACGAAGTTGTGCAATAGGCACTAGGAAATGCTCCGAACTTTGAGCAGTCCATTGAGAGATTAGCTCAGATTGTGACTACAGTGGTACAGAATCAGGCTCATCCGCATGTCGGTCATGCAAACACTGTCGAGCGTGTATGAAGTTTAGGGGCAAAGAGTTTTAATGGTTCTGGTGATCCACCTGAGGCAGAGTCGTGGCTTATCAAATTATAACGTATTTTTGATGTGATGAGATGCTCAGAGGAGGATAGACTTTCATTTGCCACTGTTCTGCTCGAGGATAGGGCTTATCATTGGTGGCAAACAGTAGAGCGTAGATACTAAGGGCATGCTGCGCTTACATGGGCTATTTTTCGTAAGGAATTTTACGATCATTATTTTCCGGCTGTGTATCAGGATATTAAGCGGAGTGAATTCCTTCGGTTGGTTCAAGGAGCTATGTCAATGGAAGAGTATGAGAAGAAATTTTTGGATCTTTCTAGATTTGTCATTTCAGCAGTTGGTGATGAGAGGGAGAGATGTAAGCGTTTTGAGGAGGGTCTCCGATTTGAGATTCGTACAACTGTGACGGCATCACGGTACACTGAGTTTATTGATGTAGTTGAGGCAGCTAAGAGAGTAGAGCACAGTATCTCTGAGGGACGTAGAGTTCAGGCTCTGAAACAGAAACGTAGCCAAAGTTGGACAGAGGGTGGCTCGAGCAGCAGACCGCCGAAGAGAGGCGCGTATACAAATTACTCTGCTGGTGTGCAAAGGAATCATAGTATGAGTAGCAGGGGAGATCAGAGACATACCGCCAGTTACAGTTCAGTACAGCCATCAGTGGGGAGTAATGTTAGGACTCAGGGGCAGTATGACAGGAATAGTGGAGGACCCCGTAGAAGTATACAACAGACTTCTTGCCCTACATGTGGTAGAAACCATCAGGGCCAGTGCCGTATTAGAGACAATGTATGTTATTTATATGGACAACCTGGACATATTAAGAGATTATGCCCTACTTTATCTCAGGGTGACAGTTCTGCTCGAGGGACAACCCCACAGTATCAATCTCATGTTGGACAGGGTCAGAGGGGTATGCAGACAGGGGGTTCTACATCGAGGAGTCAGGCCACTTTTCCAAGTCAGAGAGGTCAACCTGGTCGACCTCGTACTCAGGCTCGAGTTTTTACCTTGACACAGCAGGAGGCTCATGCTACGCCAGAAGTTATTATGGGTACATTATCTATGTTTGGCCATGATGCTCATATTCTAATTGATCCTGGATCTATGCATTCTTTTGTTTCTCGCACATTTAGTATGCATATAGAGAGAGAGCCTGAATTGCTGGATTATGGTTTAGTTGTTAGTACACCTACTGGAGGGTCACTGCTTGCCGAGAGGGTATATCGAGATTGCATGATTCGATTGGGTGAGCATGAATTTAAGGCGAATTTGATTATTCTAGACATTCGAGATTTCGATGCCATTTTGGGTATGGATTGGCTTGCGTCTCACCATGCTACAGTGGATTGTTTTAAAAAGGAAGTTGTGTTCAATAAGCCAGGAGAAACTGAGGTGAAATTTTGTGGTGAGCGTAGAGTTTTACCCTCATGTGTCATATCGGCCATTGATGCAAGACGCTTACTAAGGAAAGGTTGCTTGGCTTATCTGGCGTACGTAATAGACACTGGAGTTCGGGAGTTGAGATTGGAGGATATTCCAGTAGTCCAGGAGTTTCCAGATGTATTTCCAGATGAACTTCCAGGGATGCCACCTCATAGAGAGATTGAGTTTTCTATTGATTTAGTCCCTGGGACGGCTCCTATATCTATAGCACCTTATAGGATGGCTCCAGCTGAATTAAAGGAACTTAAGATTCAACTGCAAGAATTGGTGGATAAAGGGTTTATTAGACCTAGTGTATCTCCGTGGGGAGCTCTAGTTTTGTTTGTTAAGAAAAAGGATGGTACTTTTAGACTCTGCATTGACTATAGGCAGTTGAATAAAGTTACAGTGCGTAATAAATATCCACTTCGGCGCATCGATGACTTGTTTGATCAACTTCAGGGAGCGAAGGTGTTTTCTAAGATCGATTTGCGCACATGATATCATCAGCTTAGAATTAAAGAGGCCGATGTTCTTAAAACAGCATTCAGAACTCGTTATGGACATTATGAGTTTTTGGTGATGCCATTTGGGTTGACCAATGCCCCAGCAGCTTTTATGGATCTTATGAATAGGATATTCCACCCTTATCTGGATCGATTTGTGATTGTGTTTATTGATGACATTTTGGTGTATTCTCGGAGTCAGGAGGAACATGAGGAGCACTTGCAGACTGTTTTACAGACTTTAAGGCAAAAGCAATTATACGCCAAGTTCAGCAAGTGTGAGTTCTGGTTGGATAAAGTAGTATTTCTAGGCCATGTGATTTCGTCTGAAGGAATTTATGTTGATCCTCAAAAGATCGAAGCAGTTGTAAATTGAGAACGACCTACAAATGTGACTGAAGTTCGAAGTTTCCTTAGATTAGCTGGCTATTATCGGAGATTTGTGGAGGGATTCTCCAAGATTGCTACTCCTCTGACACGCTTAACCAGAAAGAATGCTAAGTTCTAGTGGGATGATGACTGTGAAAAGAGTTTTCAAGAACTCAAGACATGTCTTACTTCAGCATCAATTCTTACACTTCCTTCGGGTAATGAAGGGTTTATAGTATACAGTGATGCATCCAGGCAAGGATTGGGTTGTGTGCTAATGCAGCATAGGAAAGTAGTGGCTTATGCTTCAAGACAACTTAAGAAGCATGAACAAAACTACCCAACGCATGATTTAGGGCTAGCAGCAGTGGTGTTTGCATTTAAGATATGGAGGCATTACTTATATAGAGCAACATGTCAGATTGTTACCGATCATAAGAGCTTGAAGTATTTGTTTACTCAGAAGGAGTTGAATTTGAGACAGAGGAGATGGATTGAGCTGATTAAAGACTATGATTGCACTATTGATTTTCATCCGGGCAAAGCGAATGTGGTAGCTGATGCGCTAAGTAGGAAGTCTTCTAGCTCGATAGCTCACTTGCGAGGGACATATATGCCTTTATTGATCGAGCTGAGATCTTTGGGAGTTGAATTGGAAGTTGATAATTGCAGAGTTTTGATAGATAATTTTCGAGTGAGGTCGACTTTGATTGATAAAGTTCATCAGATGCAAGATCAGGATTTGCAGTTACTGAAGTTGAAAGAGGATGTGCAAAAAGGCTTACGAACTGATTTTGCGGTGAGAGATTATGGAGTTTTAGTTATGGGTAATCGACTTTGTGTACCCGACATTAAGGAGTTGAAAAAGGAGATCATGGAAGAAGCTCATTGTTCAGCTTATGCTATGCATCTGGGTAGTACGAAGATGTATCGTACCTTGAGAGATCATTACTGGTGGCAAGGTATGAAGAGAGAGATAGCAGAATTTGTATCTCGGTGTTTAGTTTGTCAGCAGATTAAGGCTGAACATCAGAGACCTGCAGGGTTTTCTCAGCCGCTTCCTATCCCTGAGTGGAAATGGGAGCACATCACTATGGATTTTGTAACGGGACTTCCACGTACTCAGAGTGGTCATGATAGTGTATGGGTAGTTGTTGATCGATTTACCAAATCTGCTCACTTTTTACCATTCAAGACCACTTATTCGATGGACAAGTTTGGGAATATTTTTGTGGTTGAGATAGTTCGACTTCACGGAGCACCTGTGTCTATTGTTTCAGATAGAGATTCCCGATTTACTTCTACGTTCTAGACAAGCTTGCAAAAGGCTTTGGGCACCAAGTTGAATTTCAGTATAGCTTTTCATTCACAGACTGATGGTCAGTCAGAGCGTACTATTCAAACCCTGGAGGATATGTTACAAGCTTGTATTTTGGAGTTTAAGAGTAGTTGGGACATTTATTTACCCTTGATGGAGTTTGCTTATAATAACAGTTATCAAGCTAGCATCGAGATGGCACCTTATGAGGCCTTGTATGGTAGGAAATGCAGAACTCCCGTATGTTGGGATGAGGTTGGAGAGCGGAAACTTTTTGGTCCCGAATTGGTTCAGAATACTAGTGAGAAGATACAGCTTATTCGGGAAAGATTAAAGGCAGCCCAAAGCAGACAAAAGAGTTATGCAGATAAGCGTAGGTGAGAACTTGAGTTTGAAGTGGGTGATAAGGTTTTCATACGGATATCTCCTTGGAAAGGGGTACTTCGATTTGGGAAGCGCGAGAAGCTGAGTCCACGTTACATTGGACCTTATGAGATTGTGGAGCGTATTGGTCCGTTGGCATACCGATTAGCTCTAGCACCTGAGTTATCTAGATCCACGATGTCTTTCATGTTTCGATGCTCCGAAAGTATGTGTATGATCCTAGTCATGTGTTATCGAGACAACCAATTGAGCTGAAAGAAGATTTGAGTTATGAAGAATAGCCCATGGAAATTCTAGAACAGAAGCATCAAGTTTTGCGTTCAAGAACCATTCCATTAGTAAAAGTGCTGTGGAGGAATCACACAAGAGAAGAAGCTACTTGGGAATGCGAAGACTTAATGCGAGCTCAATACCCTCACTTGTTCTCAACAGATGTGTAAATTTCGAGGACGAAATTTTTATAAGGGGGGAGGATTGTAACATACGCACTTCGATTTTCTTAATTAAGAGTGCGATTTTATTTTTCCTCTTCACTTTTAATTTTTAAATTCGTCACGACATTTTATTTAGATAAATTGAGCACAATTACACGCACCGATGGCCGATTTTATTTTCTTCTCGGGTCCGAAATCAGCTTAATTTGTATTAAGCTTAAAAAACAAAAGAGCAGAAGGTTATAACTGGAAACGAGTTTTTAATTTTCAGAGAGAGAGAATACAAGAGAGAGAGAGAGAGAGGATTTTGACCCGTTTGACCCGGATCCGCGACCCGGTAACCCGCGACATGACCCGACGAGTTCTCCCGTTTCTGGCCACCTCATCGGCCGTGCTTGGTACCGATCTGAAGCTTGGAAGCCGACCGCCGTATCCCCGCTGTCCTCGTCGCCAGAAACTGACCTGAACGCCGGCGATTGGAGCTTGAAAGTCGCAGCCAAGACCGTTTTCGTCACCGTTGATCTCGCCGGGTTTGTGACGCACCACCACTTGGAACTGGTTCCTCACATCTCCAGCAACAATTTCCGACCAACCACGATCACCAAGGACACCGGAAAACCGCCGAACGACCACCGGAAACTTGCAGATTTTTGGAGCTTCGATCCGCCGCCGGTAGCGCTCGTGGCGACTCACGACCACCACCGTTGGACTCACCGAGGTCAGAACTAGCAGACCTAAGCTCCCCGTCGTCGTTGACTGAAGTCCGGTCACCGTTGACCGGCAGGGGCAATTCGGTAAATTCATGGAACTTTCGGGGTGAATTTTAAATATTAGGTAACCAATGGACAATTTGGTGATTTTGAGTTGGGGCAGTAAAGTAATTTGAGATTGCGAGGGTAATTCGGTAATTTAAGACGTTAAGGATATTTCAGTAATTTTAACCTCCGAGGGTAATTTTGTAATTCGGATAATGTGGTTCATTTATGTAATCCGAATTAAGGACAATTTGGTAATTGACGATTATGAGGATAATTTGGTAAATAATGAAGTTTGAGGATAAGTCGGTAAAATATTGATGTTGTGGGTATTTTGGTAATTTTGGCATGTAGGGGCATTTTAGTAATTTTGTACATGCGGGAATAGTTTATTGTGAATAGATATTTGATTCGAGATTTATTTTATTAAATTGGTTGTATTTCAATTTACGGAGAATAATTATGGTGTTTCCGTGATTAGGAGGATCTGCATCCGCGAACGAGAATCAGCCCGCGGATGTTGTTGATTCCAAGTCTAGACATCATCACTGTGAGTGGAATATACAAAATCTATTTTCATAGTATATACTGATTTATGATAAGTATTTAATGCTTCGATTAAATGATTTTCCAGCAAATTGATTTTTATCTATGTGTCGGTATTTATTGTTATTGAGAATGAGTTTGATTAATGATTTTATTATCGTTTTTTAGTAAAAGCATGATATTAGAATTGAGCAGATTTGAGATATGTTGAATAGAAAGAAAATGAGATTTCAGATGAGATTATATGTTTATGTATATGAATGTTATTTTTGAAATCATTAGACAGTACCCTTCCCTCCAGATACAGAGATATAGATAAAAAGAGATACAGATAAGATGAGATAGAGGCCTTTGGGGCCCGTCGGGACACACATAGAGGCTTTGCGTCGTGTATTCGAGCGCTTTTGCCTTTTGGGGGCTTATGCATGCACAGTAGAGATATATGAGATATGAGATGAGATCTTCCCCATCTATCCGTTGTAGCTCCAGAGCGTGACGTTACCCAGATAGTACGTCATTGCCCGTTCGTCAAGGTCGGGATATGATCAGACTATCCCCTGGGTACTTGTTTGATAACAGTTTTTAGTATTCAGTATTTGATATGATGAGTATTATGATTCCATCGATTTTATACAAATTTATATAATATAGTATATCAATAAATTGAATTAAATGAGTTTGTGCGAGTTCTTATGATAGTTTGAGAATTGATTTTGAAAAATTGATTTGAGAAAGATTAATTCATTTTAAATAAATTTATTAATTGTCAGCAACTATTATCCACTCACTGAGCTCACTGAGCTCACTGAGTTTTATACTCACCCCTCTTTTATTATATTTTGCCCCCCACAGGAGATTTACAAGTACATCAGTCAACCCAGTAACGAACGTTAGTTTGATATTGTGGTCACGTGATGGTGCTAGGAGTCGTGGATTTTATTATTATTATATTTGGGATTTTTGCGAGTTGTGTTTATTTATGATTTTATGTAATTAAGGATAATCGATGTATTTTAATATCAGGATGTTTTGGGTGATGTTTGATATGTTGATTTGAGAAGTTGGTTATGGAGGATGCTTGGTTATTGAATTATTTTGGGAGTGTTGATTTGTAATTTGCAGAATTGGATATGTTTTATTTTTAAGGGAGACTCTGCCGAAATTTTTATAGAATTATTAGATATTATTAATAGTCTCGTTTCGAGCTTACGAGTTTAAATAAACTCGCCCTGGGGAGTGCGGGGCGGGTCGTTTCATATATATAAACGTGAAGACTGTCACGATAATTAATACTTAGATATTTAGAATAGCATCGTACGTTTTCGACAATCAAATTTTATTTCTCTAGAATTTCTTTAAGGATTTTCGTCTAACTGTTCGTAGAAATGACTCATTAGCAAAACTGGTTTTAAAGCAGAATCATTTTTATGGTCTTCAATTTGCTCGACTAATTTTTTTTTTAATGAAAAATTTAGTACAAATCCAATGGGAGATTGATGTTCCTCTTTGAAAAAAATAAGGTTGAAAATATCTAATGAGAATACCTCAAGAGAATACGTGGATACAGATTTGCAAGTTAAATACGAAGTTCAAATTGGTTCGATTTTACATCTAATTTTTAAGAAACCGTGTGGTTGATGGTGCACTTTCAAAAGTTGTATGTCATCAATTGATCTAGTATAGAGACAGACTTCAAATAATTTACTATATGGTACTGCGATAATAAAATAAGCAACCACTGAACATTTTGTAATTTGTAGTAATGTCACTGATATTTAGCATACAAATTTAAATTTTGTAAGTAGCATGTAGAACATTAGAACCATCACAGATAATCATTTCTTCTTGATTTTTAATCGTTCTAATCATCTGCTTATATATATATATAAACTATTTTGCATATTCATTTTCTAAAATGCGGATTCGGGATTTCAAAAACTTTTACAATAATGTAAACTGCTGAAAAATCATTTTACAACATTGTGAAATCTACGGGGCCCATTCGATACACTTTTATAACAACTGTTTTTGTTTTTGTTTCCAAAGTACAAGTGCAATAACTAATCGGTAGCTTATATCATAAAAGCAAATTACAAAACGCAGAAAACAAACTTTGGTTCACCGTTATAAGTTGTAAAACATGTTTGACATGCTCTCAATATTTTATAAAATAACTTACAGAACAAATAATAAAATAGTTATCTCGCACTTTCCAAAAATTCTTCTCCACTTTTCTTATCTCAACCCTGCCTCTTTATCTTGCTATTTGTTAAGAAATTGATGGGTGAAGCAGATATGCAGGTAAAGTAAAATTAGAAGAAAACAAAGAACAAGCACAAAAGAGGACACTAGAAATTACGTGATTCGGTTTTTAGGCTACGTCCACGGGCAAAAACAGAAGGAAAATATTATATTAGTGATATGAAGATTACAAGTATTATAATCTTTTGGCTCACTACCTAGAACCTCAATACACCCAATCTTTCACTCACTAATTACACGAGAGTAATAAAACACTTAATCTCTCACACAACTCTTTCTCTTTTACAAAACAGAGAAGAGAAACTTAAAGAAAAATGGAATGAATAAAATGAGGAGGGAGCCTCTCTATTTATAGCCAAAGTTTTGGCTACTGTTCATTTAATATTTAATTTTTTTTCTTTTCCTTCTTCGGCCCGGCATCTCTTTTTTTCTTCTCTCTTTTTTTTTCTTTGGGCGGCACCAAATCCTTCTAGATTGGTGGCTGTCAAAACCAATTTGAATTTGGCATGCTAAGGCCACTGGCTTTGACACTATTCATTACGATGAACTTCTCTGTTAGATTTCATCCTCTCTCACCTTCAACTTTTGATATTTTTTTCCTCTTTCAATTTTCTTCAAACACTGATTCTTCATCTTTCCACCCACGGCAAAATCAGGTAATTTTTCATACAATTTTTTTTCTCTACCGAAAATTCTCTCTCATCTAACTATGTACATTTTTTATTTTAATCTTGTTTTATTTGTCCTACAATTTTTTTCTTATCTTTATCTGCAAGAATTGCAACCTTGCAGAGTTACAGGTAAGTTTTTTTCTTCTTTTCTTTTTTATTGCCATTTTTTAAATCTTTTTGTATCTATTTTTGTTCTTCACACACAATATATGATTTATCTCCGATATTTAGAAAAATCATATGAAAACACAATATATTTATGTGGATCTGTACTAATATTTATAGATCTACATATATAAGAATTGATATAAAGTTATTTTAATTTATTTTGTTTATTATTTCCTTTTAATTGAATTAGAACTTTTTCATTTAGTTTTTTATACTGATATTGATGATCCAATGGGTCTATTTATACTGTTGAGCTAGCATTTGTTGATGAGCCAAGTGGCTGCTTCTTTTGTTTGGCTAATTGTTGAATTAAAAACTAGACTACACTTGTCACCATGTATGCAATTCATAGCCAAATGTTTTGTTTGCTAGCAGGGTTGGTATGTTATGTTTGCTAAGCAAGATAATGCACTCGCTTTATTCTTTTTTCCCTAATAAGATTAGTAAGAAAAAAAGTGCTCATTATGAATACTTAGGGGCCTAGTCTCTACAGAGTATCAATTTCTTAAAAAACTGTTTTCTTACTCTTATATATATATTGTGTTTTTACTTTATCTTGTTTTTGTGTGCATATTGTGCATGTTAGTTTGTTTAAGCTAAGTATGTTTAGGAGCAAATTTTTTTTTAATTTTGATTAATATTTGATATATGTTATTTTTTTCAAATTTTTTTATAACAAGATATGGATCCTCATGAAGTTGATGGTGAGGATAAGGCTGATTGGTTTGGTGTATAGTGCATGACCATGTTAAAATAGGTGATTGACAAACATCAACTTTCACAAAGAAAATTTGTCTCTTACAAGTGTCGCAAAGATAAATGCTATAAGAGATAGACTTGCAATTTGTATGTGGCATGATTAAACACGTAATGCATGACATCTACCATGTAATTTTTTGTAATTGTTTTGTTTAAATCATATGTGTTGTAATATATATATTATTTATAGTGTAAAAACAATGAAACTGTAAAACCTTTTTTTATTAATGCTAATACTCAAACTTTATCCTCATGTAATTTTTTTAAAATATTTATGATATGTTTGTGTATGTATTAGTTAAACCATTATTTTCTAACAATCAGTATGACTTAAATGTTTAGTAAAACTGCTTTTGAAAATGGTACTATTGAATACATATTCTCTGTTTTCAATTATTTTCAATTGTGTCTATCAAACACATATTACTGTTTTCAGTTTTAAAATGCAAGATACAGAAAATGATACTAGACACGTACTTAAATTCAAAATACAAAAATTGTAAAACACCATTTTCATTGTCATTTTTGTTTTCAGAGAATCAAAATTCAAAAACGATATCAAACAAGCCCTAAAATTTACATTTTTAAAAATAAGGACATTCGTACTAGAGAAAACTACATATGGATAGATAGATACATATAAAATCTTCCACTATATGTTTTATTTTGGTATCAGAGCCAACACTTCCAGAAGGAGTTTTTCATAGTTTTCTATAACAGAGTATGCTCTGTTATTGTCGATTCAATTAAATCCTCCACATTAGAAATATTACAGGAAATCAAAGGAACCTCGTTTGCAGATCAGGTTATTTGGCCAAGAGGTACATAAAAGATACATATATATTCAAATATGTATGTATGGATGGATGTATGTATGTATGTATGTATGTATGTATGTATTTATCCAATCAGGGATCCCTGACATTATTAAAGTCAGGGATAAGCGAAAAGAAAAAAAATCCAATGCATTGTATTTTGTCTTGTAGTATATTGTAATTATTATTATTTTTTATCTTTTAACTTATCCTTGACTTTAATAAAGTTAGGGATCCCTGACTGAAAATCTTCTCTCTCTCTCTCTCTCTCTCTCTCTGTTAGAGGGTTTAGATCTTGCTGCTCAGCTTGGTTTTTTTTATCTTAAGGTGGAATTTGATTTAGCCACTGTGGTTTCTTGGACTATTTCAAGTGGATTCATGTTACATGTTCATGAAAAAGAATGTTATATTTTCCCTTTACTAGTACTTTTGAATCATTTCCAAAAGAGACATCACCATTCACTAATTCATTAGTTCTACGAACATGCTTTTGTTTCATGTGATTGCTAGCACTTGTGTTAAGATACCGTGTATTTTCTTGACATTCATTGGTGTCATTGCGTGCTAGTAAAAGTGTATCATCTTCACCATTCTTCTCTTCAACATGATTCACTCTCGGATCAATTCTGGTATTTGGAGCTCTGCATTCTAAAGCATAATGCCCAAACTTTTGACAATCATAGCACTGTACTTGGGATTTGTTATACCTTGATCTTGAATTGCCTTTGCCTTGTCTTTTGGTTGAGCTTTCTCCTTTTCCATAATTGGAGTTGTTATTGTCAAAATTCCAACCTCGTCTATGACCATGACCCTACCTCTACCTCGACCTCTTCCTTAGATATAATGCCTTCTCTTGTTGTTAGAGTTTTCCTCTCTCTTTTTTGGATTGATTTCCATCTTAAGGAGTTGTTCTTCGATCTCATGCTTCTTCTTCATTTTTTCTTCGTAGGCTTGCAATCTTCTTTGAAGTTGTTCAATCATTATAGCTTATAAATCTTTTATTTCATCAATTGTCACAACAATATGGTCAAACTTCGAATCCATCGAACGAGGTATCTTTTTAATAATCCTTACTTCGTTTTGTTCTTCACCATTCTTGTTAATTCATTAGCAACAATCACAACTCAAGTGAAATAATCTGAAATATATTCAGATGCCTTCATATGTAAGGATTCAAATTCTCCTCTTAATATTTGGAGACAAACCTTTTTAACTTATTCCACTCCTTTGTAAGAGGTTCCTAGCTTCTCCAATGCTTCCTTTGAGGAGATTGCGCCAGAATACTTTGCTTTATTATCTTTCTTCTTCAAGTCTTTTAAAATATTTTTTTGTGCCGTGGTTAAATTTCCTTCATTTTCTATCACTGTAAAGCCTTTTTCCATAACTTCCCATACATCATGTGCACTTAATGGTGTCTTCATTTTGATACTCTAGTTGTCAAACTTGCTTTCCTTAAATTGTGGAACTTGGAATAACATCATGCCACCATTTGCCATAATTTACAAGCTGAGCAAGAATTTGGAGATTCTGAATACACGAATAGATATGGAATGTCGAAAAACCTTGGGAAGAACTGGTCAACTTTTCGTAAGCTGTCAATGGTGGTCAATAGTTCGGTTCGGATCAGTTGACTTGACTCATTTCCAGCTCCGTTCAATTCAGCTCGGTTTGGTTCTTCTTGAAACAGTGTGGTTTCACTCAGTTCACTTGGTTCAACTCGGTGAGTCGACTCAATTGTAGGGCAGAAACATCTGGCAACAATTGCGGGCACGTTCGGCCTCTGATCGAGCTGATTTTTGCAGTGTTGCCTTTATCTCATCGAGTTCTTTGACTTGATATGCTACATTGCTATGTGTAGCACCATTTACTAGCTCTGATACCACTTTGTTGGAGAATTTGAAGAATAAAAAATAAATTTTATTAAAGAAAGCTCAAAATCATCATATTGTTTACACACTGTTCACAAATCACTCTTAGAAGCTATTTTTCTTATTCTTTATTCTTCTTACACTTGATGCGTACAACACAAATGGCATAAGTATTTATAGTGAATGAAACACAAACATAATCATAACAATACACATCACCTAACATGTTCCACCAAGCTTTCATCATAGCACCAAGCATAGTCTACTCCCCTAACATGCTCTAAAGGAATCATTTAAATAGAATCCAAAGTGTAAAGCTAATATCCACTCAATTAAACGCTTCATGGGCATAATATTGGAGGACCATGATGATGGAGCATTATGAAGGGCCTTGCGCAACTCAACACCTCATTCCACTTAAATGAATTATTTGTGTCAAGCAAGTTTATTGTTTTCAATAGTGTCAATCCCAACACAAGTCATTTCATCATTAGTGTGTCCTTGGTTTATAGTTGTAAGTATTTGTCAAATGAGCAAGACTATTAGCACGTTAGAGTGCAATTTATGCAAGTGTGCATTTACTTTCTTAAATCATGTTTTGCACTTAATATGAGTGATTTACTTGGTTTACTTTGTAGGTTTCTATTAGGTATGAGCTCAGTATGTTTAAGATGATTGTTCTCTTGGAAATTATGAGCGTCAAGAATTGTGTTGCTAAGCGTGAGTGCGTGCTTCAACTATGGACCTGCAGTTTTTAGTTTAACGTGTTTTGAATTTTTGGTTATTTTTGTAGTTACGAATTTAATATTTCAGATATTAGTATTTTATTTTAAATAGAACTCTAGAGAAGAGAGAGAGATTATTTAAGGGAGGAATCTATTGTGAAAAAAGGGAGATTGGAGAAAAGAAAGAAACCTTAAATCTAAATTTTTCTCTTTTCTCTATGAAGAACTAAACCTATTATTCTGATTGAAGGTTAATGAAGCTTTGATTCATAACTACTGTGAGATCTTTCTTATACTTTAATTGTTTTATTACTTTTTGGGTATTTGTTTACTCTCTGAATTATTGTCATGATTATGTTTGTTAATTAGATAATTGGTCATTATTTAATTATCAACTTAATCTATTGTCAATTAAAGGATTCATCGTATGAAGATTTTAATGTTTGTGACAAATAACATAGCAGTGAGTTGTGTTATGAGAATAAACAATCTAATTTAAATGAACCATCGTATGCGTTTGTTGATTAAGATTTGGGTCTCTCTGGTTTTTCAGGCTGTCAATTGATTAAATCTTATGATCGTATCTAGGGTTGTCTATTGATTAGGGAAATAACCAACGGTTGTACCTTGGTTATCGACTAGTTAAGGAGAAATTGGCTATTAGAGGGTCTCAATAGCTATAACCGGTCTATTCATAAGTAGTAATAATTTATATTTGAATCAATGATCAGTAGTCGAATCAAGCTAAGTTAATTCCTTCAACCAGAGCTTTCCCCAATTTGAATTATAACTTTAATTTACATTCTTGTTATTTTAATTTGATTTTTATTATTGTCAACAAAACCCCATTTTATGTTTTACATTTTAAAAGGATTTAAATGATTACCGATCTCTATGAACACGATCCTACTCAATCACTATACACAATTTATTTAGAGTAGGTATTTATTTTTGCTGGCTTCGACAACCATCAAGCACCCCTCCAAAACCTTCTTGAAACCTTTTTTTTCAATTATAATCTATTTAATGGTGAAAATACCCCTTTTCTAAATAAACACTCTTTTCATTTATAAATCTTGCAATTTCTAGTCACTTTCTTACTCTTTTAGTTTTAATAATTGCATTCCTCTATTCAAACTTTCTTTATTATTTAATTTCTAAAGAAAAATATCTAAAACAAAAAGAAAATAATTAGAAAATAATGAATATTTTATGGATCATATATAATTTTATCATACTTATAAACTTTGGGTGCAACAATTAGTTTGATAATCATTAAAAAATTATTTGTAGCGAGGTAAAATTTATTTTCCCACTATGTTGTATCCTAATTTTGTTGCTATGTATAATTGCAAGAATATGATTTTGGCTTGTTTACTTTTAAAATTTAGAATATTTTAATGATAATAAAAGCAATTTATATTGTGCTAGTAAAATAAAATTGAAGAGAAAAAGAAAATATGAATGAGGTTAATTTAATTTATATTTATTCTTAAATGTAATTTTAATGTAACAGGATTATATAAAATTAATGAGGGGCGGCAATAGTCCAACTGTTGTCAAATACTTTATAGTTGCTTCTTCAAAGTTGGGTTTACTGAAGTTGAACAGCAGTCCGGAAAAGAAACCATCAATAAGCTCTAGTTGTCAGTATTTTCACTTAGTTGGCATTTGTTTTTAACTTAATGATTTAAAGTGACTTAACTTAATTAATTAAGTTAATTAGAGGTGTTTGTTTTTATAACTTAATGAGATTTTTTAGATAATTTTGACTTAATAAAATAAACCAATTTTTTTGGCTTTTTACTTAATGGAGAAATTTGAATTAAGTCAATTACTTGCTAATGTCAAAAATATCCTTACTTTATAATTTATTTTTCATGTTTGTCCTAGAACTCACCCATAAACATTTACCTCACATAATAATCTCATCATTAGTTTTACTTATAAATGTTAAAAATATTGTGGTATTTAATATATTATTTATTTGACATGCAAATTTAATAAGGATACAAATGTAAAAGTATAAATTTTCAGTTTTTTAAATTGAAAAAAATAAATAACTTAATACTTATTTTTGGAAATTCAGACAAAAAAATAAATATATTATTCAAATTCAGACATTCAGAACTATTCAGAATTCAGACTAATTAAGATCTATTCAGATTTCAGACAAAAAAACAAACGCTACCTTAGTCTTTGTTGCTTTGCAAATTAGTAGCAGTGAAAACAGATAAATTCGTCTAACCGAAGCCGTGTTGTAGCCTGTACGGTCTTATCATAAGACTCTTTGCCGGGCTTTGAACGGAATCAGTTCCCAAAGTCATTCCGTGTAGTCTTTGTTGCTTTTCTTTGTATATTTGACTTGTTGACGTGACTCCTCCAAGTCTTGCGCTAGCGGGACCATGCTCATCACCGGTCTAATTTTTTTTGTTCAATATTTGAAATTTATTTGTTACTTCATATATATATATAATTTAACGCAACGTTTTTTTTTATAAATTTAAATAGGCTTAAATGCTACTCAAGACTGAATAAGTTGAAATGCATATATATGAATGATATATTTATTTTTCATTTGTTGATGTCTGACTAACAGACTTGAGCTGATAGGTATTCAACTTTTCGTATCTTTTGTCACATGTACATGTATACTAATATAGATTAAGATTTTAATTAGTGTCATATTCTTGTTCAACAACAACCAATTGTATCTTTCTAAACAATTAAAAAAAAATCAAGTCAACATTGAATCATAATCTCTAACGATAAGTGGTAAGTTCTTTATTTTTATAAATGATCTTAAATCTAATATTTTTATACTTACCTTGAAAGTATTTTATAATTTTTAGAAGTATAGTATTTATGCTACTTAAAACAAATATAGGTATTTATAAGTATTATATGTATTTAAAATAAATATCCTACTTGACATTGTTATTCTCCCACCGATATTTATATAATAAATCTTTTTTTCTGCTTTAGTATAGTATTTATTTACCATGTTATATGTTATAATGTTTATAAGGTAGCATTTGAAATATAGATATAATGAAAATTTAATTTTAATAACAAATCACCTTGGTCCAGCAAGAATTTTACGTAGTATTTGTACACATTTTTATCTAATAATAAATGAATTTGCATAAAATTGAAATTTATTTTATCTTTCAATGGACCAAGTAAAAGTCAAGAGCTGGAAAAATTCTAATACGACCAAGTAACATGAATTTGCATAAAATTGAAATTTACTTAATCTTTCATTGGACCAAGTAAAAGTCCTCGTTAATTAATTATAAAAATAATTAGTTAGAAAAAATAGTAGGGTGGATTTTTTGTTTCTTCATGATAGGAAGCAAATACATTAATGAGAGTATTTGTGAGGAAAAACAAATACTTTTTTCATTCAGACTATATGATCATTCAGATAAACATAAGGACATTTTACTTTTCCCATAAAAATGAAAATGTCTTACAATCAGACTGGATACAAAAATAAACAAGTTAAAATATCAAAATATCTCAAAATAAGCCAAATTAAAACTTAAGATACAAAACAAACAACTCAAAGAAGTGATTAAATATATCAGAATTATGGCTTCTAAATTCTAATTAATTATTTTAGAAACTCTGTTCAATGTCTCTGGAAAATAAATAAATAAATAAACTTCTATGATTCTAATTAATATTTTTGTCTAATTTTTCTTTTTTCGGTTCCAAATAGCTGTGCTCTTATTTCTTTCTTGAATATTGCACCAAATTTATGGCCATTTTGTTTGCAATAAACTATATAGGGCCCCATAATCGTTGGAAAAATGTATTTAAAATTTATTAAATAGGAAAACTCCTAGAATTTCCTAGGAAACCCAGAAAAGAGTCAACAACAGAAAATCGTAGGATATTTTGTGCCTATTTGGTATAGCTTATTTAATGGGCATAAGTGCTTATTATTATTATAATTTTTTTTAGTTGTTTGGTTGTTTTTCTAATAGAGTTTTTAAAGCTTAAATAAGATATTTTGTCTCTACTAGTAAAAACTCAAATTTTAAGTTTTTGAGAGTAGAGGTTGAAAACTTTTTTTAAATGTTAAAATATCTAAAATATACTCTATTTATTCGACAATCTTTAAAAAACATAATTTTAAAAAACTTATATATTAAAGTAATTTTATAAATTTTTAATAATAAATCTTATTGACAACCAAATAACTAATTTTTTTTTAGTAAAAGCTCTATTTATAAAACATCTATTAATAAAAGCTCTACTTAAAAAGTTGTACCACACGAAGCCTTAATGTGTTGTTTAAGAGAGTTTGGTGACCCAAAAAAAGAACAAAGAAAAAAAAAACTGCAAGCAGTCAACATATATATATATATATTACAAGTTTTTCATTTCATTCTTACATCTACTCTCTCAACTCTCAAGATCCTCCGTTTCTGTTCCTAAATTTCCAAATATCTGTTCATGGCTTCATCTTCTTCTTCTTGCAATTATGATGTCTTCCTCAGTTTCAGAGGGGAGGATACCCGTGAGAATTTTACTAGTCATCTCTATGCTGCTTTGTGCGGAAAGAAAATAAAAACCTTCATTGATGAAGATCTCAACAGAGGAGATGAGATTTCGCCTGCCCTTATGAAAGCAATCGAAGGTTCAAAGATTTCGGTAATCATTTTCTCAAAGGACTACGCTTCTTCAAAATGGTGCCTGAATGAACTCGTCAAGATTCTTAAATGCAAGAACTTGAACGGCCAAACTGTTATTCCAATTTACTATCATGTAAGTCCATCCGATGTGCGGAAGCAAACTGGAACTTTTGGGGAAGGTTTTGTTAGGCTGGAACAACAGCTCAAAGAGAAGGCAGAAACGGTTCGGAAGTGGAGAAATGTAATGATCAAAACATCCTATCTATCTGGACATGAATCTACGAAAATAAGGTAACTCTCATCATTCATCACATATGTCTTCATTTTTCCATTTTTTTCTTAATTCTTTTTTTGGATCATTTTCACTCGTTGTTTTTCAATTTCATGCACGATACTTGCTAGGCCCGAGGCGAGGCTTGTAGAAGTGATTGTCAACGATATTTTGAAGAAATTGGAATGTACATCAATTTCTAGTGATTCATCAAAGGGTCTTGTTGGTCTCAATTCACGAATTGAGTGCATTAAATCACTGCTATGCGTAGGTTTTCCGGATGTTCGAATTGTGGGAATTTGGGGCATGGGCGGTATCGGTAAAACAACCCTTGCTAAAGCTCTTTTTAACCAGATTTCCAATGAGTTTGAAGGGAATTGCTTCATAGAAAATGTCAGAGAAGAAATAGAAAATGGGGTTGGATTAGTGCATCTACATAAACAAGTTGTGTCTCTATTATTAGGAGAAAGAATTGAAATGGGAGGCCCTAACATACCAGCGTACACTCTAGAGAGGCTCCGGCGTACCAAGGTGTTCATTGTTCTTGATGATGTCAGTGAATTCGAACAACTAAAATATTTCGTTGGATGGCTTCATGGATTTTGTCCTGGAAGTAGAATTGTTGTCACCACTAGAGACAAACAAGTACTTCGTAAACACGGAGTGAACGACGAACATGTATATGAGGTTGAGAGACTTAGCGAGGATGAAGGGCTTGAGCTTTTTTATAAATATGCCTTTAGACAAAGTCATTGCCCTGAAAATCTTACGGCGCTGTCGAAGAAGGCAGTACGATATGCCGAGGGCAATCCGTTGGCTCTTGAAGTCTTGGGATCCTCCCTTCATCAAAAAAGCAAACAAGACTGGGAAAATGTATTGGATAACTTAAAACAACTTTCTGGCGTCAGTCGCATTTATAATGTGCTGAGAATTAGTTATGAGGAACTTAGTTTCGAGGAGAAAAGTATATTTTTGGATATTGCATGTTTCTTCAACGGAGAATGTAAAGATCGTGTGCTAATGCTACTGCATGATCGTCAATACAACGTGACTCATGTACTGAGTATCCTCATCGATAAGTCACTCATTACAGAACACAACAACAGATTGCACATGCATGAATTAATGCAAGAAATGGGACAAGAGATTGTTCGTCAAGAAGATATCAAAGAACCAGGCAAACGTAGCAGGTTATGGCATCATAAGGATGTTCGCCATGTACTGAAGCACAATGAGGTAAGATTCTGTAACTCTTCAATTGGAGTAAGTATATTAGTTTAACCGAATTTGAAATCAAGTCAAAGCAATTCGGATCATAGAACTTGTGCCACGCAATATTCGTTGAAATATACTTTTGAATGATAAAATTAGATTTCATGTTGAGAAAAAGCGTTTTAGACTGTAGATATATGAATGGATGTGTCGTAGAGGTGTTAAAATTAATTGTACTGTTATCCTTATTGAATTGTTGTTAAGAGTATATTGGTCATTTTTTTTTTGTCACAAAAAAATTATAAGAAATGAGCTATCGAGGTATATTTTCGAAAATTGTATCTGAATTTGACTTTGAATACAATTAGGTAGAAAAAAAAAATCGACTTACATTGTTTTGTTTTTTAAGGTTTTGAGCAAATATTTAGGATTCTATAAACTTAAAAAAAAAGAAACCATATCCAAATCTTATCTCAAACAAATAGGCCCAATCTTCTCAACCTCTATATCTAGCTATTCAATTTATATCTGAGGGTGTCAGGATAACGTGTTGGTAATTTAGAGAAAATTCCAAAATTATCAATTTTCAACGGTGTTCAGAGTTCTTTTTTTTTTCTCAATTTTGCAAATAGTCCCAAATTTTCTTTTTCTCATATAGGCATTCAATATAAAGAAAAGAAAAAAAGGAAAAAAATCAAATTAAGATTGCAAAAGTTGTTTTCATCCAAGGACCTTTTCATTAATGAACTTTACGAATGTTTCATTTGGTTTGGGTTTGAGGCTAACTCATTATTTGTTTTTCTTTATAAGGGGACCAATGCAATTGAAGGCATATTTCTGAATTTGGCCAAAATAAAAGGCATCAATCTAGACTCAAGAGCCTTCACAAATATGTCTAGTCTGAGAGTGCTTAAATTTTATATACCTGAGGGTTTAGATATGAGCTTCGAGGAGCAGCATTCAGATTCTAAAGTGCAATTTCCAGACGGGTTAGATTATCTTCCTGAGAAACTGAAATATCTTCACTTGCACAAGTATCCATTGAGAACACTACCAGAGAATTTCAAGCCTAAGAATCTTATTGAACTAAACTTACCTTTTAGTAAAATTGTGCAAATTTGGGAAGGAAAAAAGGTATGTTGTACTATTACCAAAATATTCATTTTTTAAAATATAAATATAATTAATTGTCAAATTCATTATTACTTTTTTAATTAATGTAGTCTTTGTATATTTTTTGTCACAGAAAGCTTTCAAGTTAAAATCTATTAACCTCAGCCATTCCCAATATCTCATTAGGATACCTGACCCATCAGAAACACCAAGTCTTGAGAGAATAAATCTTTGGAATTGTACAAACTTAGCTTGGGTTCCCTCATCAATCCAGAATTTCAACCACCTCAGTTTGTTGTGTTTTCAAGGCTGCAAAAATCTTAGGTCCTTTCCAAGCAACCTTCATTTTGTTTCTCCTGTAACTATTGATTGCTCCTTTTGCGTTAATCTCACAGAGTTTCCACAGATTTCTGGGAATATAACAAAGCTAATTAAACTTGTGCGATACTGCAATAGAAGAAGTTCCTTCATCAGTGGAGTGCCTAACTAATCTTGAATACTTGTACATAAATAGGTGCAAAAGGCTGAAGAGGGTTTCAACTAGCATTTGTAAATTGAAATCTCTGATTTGGCTTTGTCTTAATGAGTGCTTAAACCTCGAGAGTTTCCCAGAAAGCTTGGAGAAAATCAATTTAGGCAGAACTACAGTTACAGAGTTGCCATCTTCATTTGTAAATCTAGAGGGGCTTGGAACGCTGGGCTTAGAGAGTTGGTCTGAACTACGTAATTTAAAATCTTTTCAGTACATTGGTTCGCATGGATCAACCATAAGTCAATTACCACGCTTATTATCACATTTGGTGTCATTGCATGCATCCTTATTATCCGGTTTATCTTCCTTGAATTGGTTAAATTTAAATAACTGTGCCTTAACGGCTATTCCGGAAGGGATTGGCTGTCTACCCTCATTGGAATGGTTAGAGCTAAGAGGAAATAACTTTGAGAGTTTACCTGTAAGTATCAAGCAACTTTCACGACTGAAAAGGCTTGACTTGAGCAATTGCAGTATGCTTCAGTCAATACCAGAGCTCCCACCAAGTTTGAAATGGTTACAAGCAAGTAATTGCAAGCGACTCCAATTTTTGCCAGAGATTCCATCACGTCCAGAAGAACTAGATGCATCCCTACTTCAAAAGCTATCCAAATACTCCTATGACGATGAGGTGGAAGATGTAAATGTCAGTTCGTCCATTAAGTTCTTGTTTGTTGATTGCATCAAAATGTGTGAAGAAGAAAGCAAAAAGAATTTGGCAGATTCACAACTAAGGATTCAGCATATGGCAGTTACATCATTGGGACTATTTTATGAGTTGCAAGTGATACGAAATTCTCTTTCTTTTGCCCCTCTCTCTCGCTCTCTTCGTTTCGTTACATCTCAAATATTGATTTTCATTTTGCAGGAACGCTATAAACTAAGGGGTACTGTTCTAATTTTACCTGGGAGCGAAATTCCAGAATGGTTCAGTAATCAAAACTCAGGATCCGAAATAACTCTTCAACTGCCGCAGCATTGTTGTCAAAACTTAATCGGGTTTGCTCTCTGTGTTGTCCTTGTATGGTGTGATCCTGAATGGAGTGGGTTTAACATCGACTTTCGATACAGCTTTGAAATGACGACTCTATCTGGGAGGAAACATGTTCGTCGCCGGTGCTTTAAGACATTATGGTTTGTTTATCCGATGACTAAAATAGATCATGTCGTGCTTGGATTTAATCCTTGCGGGAATGTTGGGTTTCCTGATGACAACCACCTTACAACTGTCTCATTTGACTTCTTCTCGATATTCAACAAGGTGTCACGTTGTGGGGTGTGTCCGGTATATGCAAATCCCAACGGGACCAATCCCAACACTTTTACTCTCAATTTTGCTACCGAAGTTTGGAAATTGGATGATATGGAAAGCGCAAGAGGAACTTCTGATGAAGAGGAATTGGAACCGAGTCCCAAAAGAATTTGCAGAGACGACCAAATCAACACTCCTTAACAAGTCAGTCACTCCTTTTCACGTATCCTTTTCCTTAGGTATGTCCAAAATGCTCCAATTCTAGATTATGATTTGTTTAAGATTGATATTTTATCTATGCATTACTTTTCACTTTTTGAAATACCTTTTTTTAAATTTAACTTGTTGCAGAATTGATAAGTCAAAGCATCAGCTAATAATACATTGCAATCTGTTAGCAAGTCAAAGCATCGGTTAATCCTCAGTTGTTGTTTTCGTTGTTAACATTAGACAAAAACAAGTGGGCCGTGCCTATAAGTGGAATTTAACTCTTCAGTCTCTACTAAGTTGTAGAAATTTGTGGAAGTGTTCTTATGCTATATGGTTCTGAAAGTTGTATTTTTTACAATCTTTTTTCTTTCCAAATTTGTAATTTTGTTATGTCAGAGACATTACTTTCCTTTCTTCTTTGATTTTAATCTTGCTGATGAACCATAGAAGAAACCTCCAAAATGCTTAGGGATCCAAGACATACGAAAGGGCTGTTTCAAATTAATTAATTTTTTTTCCTATTCTGAGAAAATAAGCATTTTGAAAGTACACAAAATTGAAAACATTTTCTTGGCCAGTGCGCAGCTTGTACAGTGCATAGCATTGGGAAGCTATACACAGCAAAGTTTGAAGAGCAGAAAAATCAAGCCAGAATCTTGACTCGAGCAATCCATTAAAGTCTTTTTCATATGTTCAGTTTCGGGTAGTTTATCTCTCTGCGTTAATGTTTTGTGTGGGAATGTTGTTTTATTTTAAATCCCTGTAACGGTGTTGTGAACTTCTAATCCTTTGCTTGCTTCCTAGACTATAAATTGTTTAACTGAATGCACTAGGCTTTTGCTACTAATATTTTAATTTGAGATGGAAGGGCTTTCAAGATATGAGAAATGTTGGATGCACAAATAAAATCGAACAGACAACTTCATCTTCTTATACGATTTTTTTTTTTTCTGGTCATGACAATGGGGAATTCAAGATTCTAAGTTACTCCTCTTTGTGCTTCAAGCTTTAATGTCTTGGTGAATCATTTGATGACCCAAATTTTAAAGATTTTATAGGTGAGTTAATTAGCCATCTAACCATTTTTTTTTCCTCAGTCTCATGACTTATGCAAGTGGGACTTAAGTAATGAAACTAATGGTAATTTAATTTGCTGACTCATCAGTTCGAAAGTAAAATCCAAAAAAGATGATAAGAACAGAGACAGAGTATTGTCGGACTACACAAATTCTGTTATTGCTAGGATTAGAAAAACCCCAGCATTTATTCTTTTACACGAAATAAAAGTTGTCAAATTTCTTTATTCACTGGAATTATATGAATATTGAATTATGTGTTCAAATAATCTCATTAACTTTTGTGAATTTATCATGATCATAAGACATGACTTGATAATTTTTCCATTTATGCGTGATCAGAAATTTGACATGAGATATCTGACATTGTTTAGTCTTAGTGTTTATCAGGCTTCGGCAATTTACTTAATTATTGCGTTTTAAATCAACCTGGAGAAACTATCTAAATGATTTGAAGGCTTGTTCTTATGTTCTTTAGTGCTCTCATATGAAAAGGCATTGAGCAGTAGCCCGTAGCTGTTGGATTAATTTGCTTGTAGCCTTAGGATGAGTTCGACAGCAATGCAAATGTACGGAACACATCTTGCCGAGCAAGAAACAATGTATGTATAGATTATTATGAATGATTAAAAGAGTAGTATTAGTCTAATTCAGAGTTTCAATCTTTATACATATCGAATGCCACTGAGTTTATTATTCTATTCGTATTTAAATTTTAAGCCCTCATAATCCAATCGCATTTGTAATTAGTTGAAAAGTCTATTTCAAGCTCAGATCGCATTTTTTTCTTTTTCCTTTTAACTCTATCTCGATGCAATTTTTACGCGGATATCCACACTTGATCACCGTTCTTTAACTATTAATTAAACATAATCATATTATCTAGTTTCAATCTTTATACATATCGAGAGTTATTCAATGGGAACCTCAACGAAAAAGAAACCAAAAAGTTATAGGAAAATTAATGGGTAGAAGGTAGACTGATAAAGTGAAAGATAAAAAATTTTATTTAAATAATATTAAAAAAGGGATGAGATTTTCTAATTTAAGTTAAATTAGTCTCGCTCAAAAAAAATTGTGTAATATACTAAATATAAAATTTCCCAGAATTTTCCAAAACGCCAAAAAAGAGTCAGCTAGGGGAAAGTCACAGGAAATTCATGGGGAAATTTAGTGGGAAAATTAAATGCTGTAAGCTCTTCAAATGTATATATATCTATTTTCATGTTTAATTATTAATTTAATCAAGTATGCAATAAATTATATTATAATAAATTTATATATCCCGTGTTAATATTTAAATTAATATCCGAGCATTTCATTTAATTTTATTTACTTTCCAAATAGTTGAATGGCTAAGTTAAAATTCAATATTCAATTTCTTCAACCAAACACAAAATAGCACTACCTGTTTGATAGCCGTAGTCAATCATGGGATTGATTGTGGTGGATCCCATCTTAGACCCACAATATAGTGCCCAAATAATGCCTCAACTTATCCTATAGGAGGCCATGGGATAAGTTGGAATAAAGTAATTAATTTTAAATTACATATTTATTTAATTGTTTTAATTGTAAATTAAAAAATTCAATTATTAAAATTAAAAGAATATATTTAATAAATAAAAATTAATTGGTTTATCGATAATATAAATTTAATATAAAAAATTAATGTAAGAACTTAATTTTGATATTGTGTTTTAGTCACCTCAGAACTGTCTTACCAGCTGTAAAAGTGACGTGGCTGCCTGACTCAGCAAGTGTTGATGACACGTTCAGATGACTCAGCACATAGCAAGTCTAAGATGAATCAAGTAAATAGGACAAATGAGAGCTATCATACGCAAGCACATTGGGCTGCAGCCGTTGGATGAATCAGGCAATTAGCTTGGAGCGATGGATCGGATTACTTTGAAAACAATGCAATGAACCGAACACATCGGCTGCGACTGAATTTATTTTTCTAGTCATATTTGAATTGAAAGACCTTATAACATAACAACTTTTTGGAATTAGCTAAGAGTTTGTGTCAAGCTCATACATATTATAATTTCCCATAGTTTTTCAACTTATTAATTAAAGAATGATTTTTCTATAGAGAAAATCATTACATTCATTGGTTCATTTAAAAAATAAAAAATTAGTTTCTTTAAATACAAAATTCATTTTGACTATCTGGTTATCCATTCATCATCTCAACTCTCTACATGCTACCATTGCAAATGTTTTATTTGATAGAATTGTTCTTATTTATTCAGTTGTTTATTTTTGTAATGATTCTAATGGAAGTAAAAAGATAACTTCTTAACTATTTTGTTAGGTTATGTTTTTTAAAATTTTTAGAATATTTTTATTATTATTGAAATTTAAGAATTAAAGATGGAATTAATTTTGAGCCATTTTATGTTTTTTTGAGTATTGAAATTACATAATTTCAAAATGTCTCAACAAAAAAATTTGCCTAAGCTCCCAAATACTATAAAGACTGCCCTCAGTTAAATGTACAATTTCTTCCACCAAACACCAAAAAAAAAAAAAAGTTTATAATTTAGTCCAATCCATCCAATCTTATTTCACGCTGTCCAATTTGGTCCAGTATATTCCAATGTGACATGGCACATTTCTGTTACAATAATTAGGCATAATGCGCTTGCAATTTTAATTTCCAGTTGTATAACTTAATGCTATACTGAAGATTGTTTAATTTATACTGACATATCTCCCTGATCATTTGCTTGAATCGAATTAAATTGGCCTCAAATGTAATATTTTAGTATAATGGAAGAAATAGAACAAGATAGCTTCAAACTTCAATTTCTTTGTAAACCATAAACTATTTGCTGACCCAAGAGGTATAAGCATTATACCTGAGAACTGAAGCCAACTAACAACAGCAGAAACGCGGCGTTTTGCAGCTGCTTTTGGAATTCACGCTTCCGTCTTGACAACTCGATCTTTTTATTTCACTTTCACAAAGGGTTGTTTTGTAAATTGAATCTCGATGACATCGTGTTGTCAAGATGCAAACGCGAAGTTTGTATGGGTGATGATAATTTCCGACCCTTGTTTTCTTTAAAACGACCCCATTAAATAACTTACCCCTTTAAAAAAAAAAAAAAGGTCGCACCATTTAATTTCACAACAATATTCTTTGTACTTACTTCTAATAATTTTATATTAATAAAAAAATCCTTATAATATTTTACAACTAAGTATAGATTTACTAATTTAATTAAATAAATTAATATTATTTCTCATTTCTCTACACACTACCGGCCACTATAGATCTTAATCCCTTCTTCTCAACAATTTCAATATCAATAAACAGGAGGAGAATTTTCAATGGACTATAATCTGGGGATTGGGATAGGAATAAAAAGAATGAAGAAGAGGGCAGAAATAATGAGAAGATCTGAAGAAATTACAGGAAAACTGGTTCACAAGATAAATACCGAAGTCTGAATTGATTTGGTTTTACATCTACTATTTAATTATGAAACCATATCACTAATAACAATATAGCACTTACAAAGTTGTATTTCAATTTAGTGCATGATAAGATAATAAAATAAACACTAAGGTGGTGTTTGGTTGGGAGGAGAGAATAGAGGAGAGGAAAGTAATTTAAATTCTCTTTTTATTTTCACTGTTTGGTTTGACAAAATATATAAGAATTTAATTTTCATTAGAATTTAATATCCATCATAATGTAAAATTTAAATTTCACACCAAGTAGTGAAGAATTTAAATTCCTCATATGTTAGAAACTAAAATTTCTAAAATTACCCTTCAACTTGTAGCTTGTTTAATTCCATTAATAATTATTATCTTTAATTTTATTTTATTGATTTAATATTATAAATGGACCTCCACCGGAAAGTTGCCGGACCTTCGTCGCCGACCATCGGGCCGCCATTATATATATATATATAGTAGTTTTCTGATCGGGAATTTTAAAGTGCGGGAAAGTCTAGGAAAGCTTGAAAACCACACAGCTTTAAAGGCTTACAGTTTTAAGCCTTTAAAACCATGCAGTTTTAAAATTTTTCCGCACTTTCCCGCACTTTAAAATTCCTGATTGGAACATTTCTCTCTCTCTCTCTCTCTCTCTCTCTCTCTCTCTCTCTCTCTATATATATATATACACACACACAAATATAAATAGTTTAATATTTAAGGTAAAAGATAAATTTGTCTAAAGAAAAAAAATTATAATTTCTTTCCTTATCAAATCAAATAACAAACTTTAATTTCACTACTCTTCTCCATTCCTTTCTTCTCCCTTACTCTTCATTCCACTTTTTTCCTCTCCTTTATTTTCTTCAAACCAAACATGACCTAAAGACATAGTAGGGTGTAGCAATGCAACGTGATTGGGTATACAAATTTAAACTTTGTAAATGACTAAATGTCAACATGGCAATAGAATTTAGAACCATCACATTATTTATTTATTTATTTATAATTTTAAATGACCTCACCTCATCTACTTGCCTTATCTGGAAAACTTGATGTCTGAAGGATATTACCGTCTTTTCCAAATTGTTAAGGGTACAGAAAATCATTAATATAGTCAAAGAGTGGAAGATCTTTAGTAAGGTTGAAAGGGCTAAAATTATAACGAAATAAAATTACAGTTACAAAGTCTATGTCAAGCACATATTTGTTATTCTTGGTATGCATCGTCAACATCTAATTTTCTTTCATATGTTAGCTAGCTGGCAAACTAAAGGTGGTTTGACAAATCATTAAAATGTCCACAAGAAGACTTGTTGGGATTTTATGGTTTTCCAAGAACATGAATAAAGATATCGAAGGCTTCTTCTTCTTAAAAAAAGATAATGATAACTAATCCGCAAGAAAGCTCCAAGAAATCACAGGAAACAAAAGAGACAGAAAGTCATAAATCTCTGTTTATAAATGTATTCTCAAAAATCTCTATTTTTGCCTCAAAGAGAAGAAAACATTGCTCTTATGGCTTCAACTTCCCCAAGCACATATGATGTCTTCCTCAATTTCAAAGGAAAGGACACTCGTGACAATTTTACAAGCAATCTCCATGCTGGTTTATGTCGAAAGAAAGTTAAAGTCTTCATTGATGAAGAACTTAATAGAGGAGATGAGATGACGCCTGCCCTTTTGAGCGCAATCAAAGGATCAAAGACTCTAGTAATCATTTTCTCTAAGAACTACGCTTCTTCGAAATGGTGCTTGGATGAACTTGTCAAGATTCTTGAATGCCATAAAATGAATGGCCAAACGGTTGTACCAATTTTCTACCACGTAGATCCATCCCATGTGCAAAAGCAAACTGGAAGTTTCAAGGATGTCTTTGTTAAGCATGGAAAACAGTGCAAGAAAATGTAAGAAAAAGTTCAAAATTGGGGGGCTGTTCATTTAAATCTTGATGAAATATTTATTGTTCCGTCCTTTAAATGGAATTTGATTTTTATTTCTACTTTGGACAAAACTGGTTTTTTTTTTGTTCATTCGAGAATGGCAAATTTTGTTTGTTTCATGATTCAAATTGTTTGGTTTCAGTTCTTTATCAGGTTATCATAATCTTTGTTTGATTGATACGATTACTTCATTTAATGAATCCCAGCAATTAAGTACACAAAGTATAAAAAGAAAACAAAACAACAAAATGAGATTTGAGGCCAACAGGACTTTGGACATCTTAGAACTCATACATATGGATATTTGTGGGTCATTCTATTAGCCTAAAGGGCTACACATTATGTCATTTTGATGATAACAAACATGTATTTTAAGTAATTTTATAAATATTGTATTTCACATTTCACCAGTTCTTGAAGGATAATATTTATAATGAAGTAAATCACGTGAAATCAAGTTCAAGAAACTCAACAGACAACGGCACGATCAAGAATAAAGTTTAGAGTACAACGGACAAATTATTACGATAAATTCTTGTAAAGCCGGTATGATTTAATTGATGCATGATTTAGCATTTGAGAGCTCAAGAGATTAATTTAAATAATTACTTTCATAAACTAAAAGGTTTTATTTTTATAAGATAGAGTATTTTGTGGATTTGAGTAATTTGGACTTAAATGAAAAGTTTTGCAATCTTTGAATTTAATAAGTATTATTTTAAATTCCAAAGTTGGACCTTTTTTAAAATATTTGAAATATTTTGGGCCATACTATAATTTATGAATGTTTGAGGACCCAATGTAATTCAAACGTCTAAAATCCAAAATTGGACAGAGGGTGAGCGGCTAACCGCCTAAGGAAAATCTCGTATTTTCAAATTTTGGACTAACGTGAAAAGTTTTGAGAACTTTGAAAAATATGGATATTATGTTAAATTTTGAAAAAGACCTCTTTGAAAAGTACTAATATATTTGTGGCCATATCATAATTTCATAAAGTTTTGGTACGACAAGTATTATTTAGAAATTCTGAAATTGGACATGTTTGTAAATATTTATAATATTTTGAGTAATAGTATAATTATAGAAAGTTTTGGGCCAAAGTGTAATTCTGGGGAACAGTATTACTGTAGCAAATTCAAAAATAACGGTAATATCACTGTTACAAGCGGCTAGCCGGATAAATCAAGCGGCTAACCGCTTGGTTGCCGAAATTTGCCTATAACGGCTAGTTTTCAAACTTCAACTATAAAAACTCAACTCCAACTTCATTTTAAGCACTAATGCAAGCATAAACAAGATCATATAACATATATTGAGCTTCCATTTCACAAATCATCATTTATTGAATCATCATTGAGCTATAATTTGTTTATCCACTCTTAAAGAGAGTTTCATTGTTGTAATTTTCATTTCTCATCAAATTGTGAGTGTACAAGTGTGAGAAATACTTGGGGTGAAGAGATTGTGAGATAATCTCTTGATTGTAAAGGTCTATTGACACCTTAGAAGTCAATTATAAACATTTGAAGTCTTGAGAGGTTTGGACAGTGAAATCCTTAAGTCGGGTGAGCTTGGAGGCATGGACGTAGGAGGGGATTGCTGAACCACGTAAAAATTCTTGTGTTTGTTTTCTCTTCCCTTACTCTCTTAATATTGTGCTTGATTGAATTTCTTATTTTTGATTTGATTAAGGCAATAGATTAAATTGTTGTGTGAATTGTATTGCATAAGTTTAAAAATCCCAATTTACCCCCCTCTTGGGTTTTATAACTTGCATTTCACATTTCCTATGGTTGCTTGGAATGGTCAACAATATTTTATGGTATTCATAGATTATTTTCTCAATATAGTTGCATATATCTCCTTCATGAAAAGTCACAGCCCTTGGATATGTTTAAAAATTTTAAGGCTGAAGTTGAGAATCAACACGGCAAAAGAATCAAAAGTGTTAGATCTAACCATGGTGGTGAATACTATAGCAAATATGACGGTTCAAGTGAACAAAATTCTGGATCATTAGTTAAATTCCTAGAGCAATACAATATCGTCCCACAGTCACTATGCTGGGTTCGCCCACTATAAATGGTGTTGTTGAATGATGAAACAAGATGCTTAATGATATGATAAAGCGATTTGTTATTCTACTTTACTAGAATCACTTTGCGAAGAAGCGCTTAAAAGTCTAGCATATATCATTAATAGTGTTCCAACTAAAGCGACTGCCAAAACCCCTTACGAACTTTTGAAACAAGGCTTTATAAACCTAATGAGAAGAAACTTGACTCAAGGGTGATGAGTTACTATTTTATTGGATACTCTAAAAGATCCTAGGGTACAAGTTTTATGATCCCACGATTAAGTCAATTTTCGAGTAGTGAAATGTTCGATTCTTTGAGAATGTCGAGTTTGTGGGGGAAGATACAGTTAAGGACTTGGTTTTTGAAGAGGAATGTGTTGATATTCCCATAGGTATTATTAGCATTGATTAGGGTCTCATTTCTGACTTTATTCAAAACACAACAGATTAAGACAATGTTGAAAAACCCCATATACAAGAAGTTATTCTAGAGGAACAAACTCTACCACCTCAAGAACCAATGTCATTAAGGAGATCTACTAGAGAAAGGAGAAGTGGAGTGTCAGATGACTACACTACTAGAAAAATGATCTTTACTGACTTTAGAATAGTGTCAGAAATTACTTTCACTGACACTTGTTAATTGTGTCAGTAATCTGGGAGTCAGAAAAATAGTGACACTTGTAAGTGGTGTCAGTGATTACTATTACTACAGTATCACTGATATTATGACACCATAGTGTTAGTAGTTATTGATATTTTATTAGTGTCTATAATTACTGTTACCATGGTATCACTAGTTAATTTATTTTAAAAAAATAAAAAATTGAATTGGATCATTGCATATTTGATTTATTCGGAAAATTAAAAGGCACCACAAAATAACAAAAAGAAATTGATTTATATCACAAAATCTTTCATTTCACATTTAAATATTATTAGTATATATTACAAATTCCAAAACTTCAATAACAAAAATATGAGATATCCTACTCTCATAACTAAATAATCCAAATTCAATACATAAAAATTTCTACTATCCAATCAAATGCCTACTACTTGTGGCTAAATTTAATAAATCTATAAGCTAAATTGACAAGGATGACTGCCTTTCACTCTTTGAATATGAGTAGTATAATTGCGTTATCCATCAGCAGCTTCTCCATTCAATAGACTGTATAGGTTAGGATATAAGTGAAGTTGAAGAATAAACACTTCAAACACATTGATCAAATCTGCATATGAATACATGGAAAAGAAAAAAAAAATTAGCTGCCAATATCGAGCCATTAGAGAAACAACAATTAACAGAAATAAAATTATTTTGTTCGAAAGAAAAAAATACTCATAAGCTATTTATAAATAAACTCAATTATTCTCTTTTGGTAAAGGTTATATATATAGCAAACTATAGCAGACAAGAAGTTTTCAATGTAATATCTACTTTCAGCACAAGCATGTTACTCTATCTACATATACCAAATGATTTTTGTGCATAGTTAAAAGCTATCATAAATGCTCTATTATAAATAAATCACCACTCATTTCCTCAATTTATTCATTCTAAAAGCTTATTTAACAAGGTAAAAAATAAGTTCTCAAACTGCAGTTTCCTTAAACTGGGCATAAAATAACTATGAATCTCCATATTTATATTAGGCATAATAAAGCTTGGACATAAAATATTTCAATAATTTGAGAGTTCGATCCAAAATTATTACTACTAAGAGAAATAATATTTGTAAACTTAGTTAAGCCTTTATAAAGTGAGTAAGAGATTTATTATACTACTTAAATCTATTCATGTGAACCATTTAAAGAATATCACCCTAAATTGTAATTAAGTATTCATTAATTTTGCCTAATTATAAACTTTAAGAAGATAAAAAAAAGTAGAATAAAAATATAATCATTATATATTTCCACTCACAAGTAATGTTGCTTTAACTTGATTGACATCATAACCCAAAAATCACTTTAAACATTAGCTCATGAAATAATGGATAATATTACTTATGAGAAATTACTAGTTCTCCAAACTGGTACAGACCTCAGAAATGGGATGGTCCCCCACATTAATGCCATCCTGCATGCCATAAACGGGACTTCAGGTTTTGTGCAAAATCTCTTTAGGAGAAATTGTTTTTGAAGATAAACAGTTTTGTCAATACCAGCAGTGGTTTTCATACAATGAGATAAAAATAAATGGTTTATAAAGGAGAATGTGGTCGTACAAATGCGGTAGCGCAATTATGCAGAAATTCAATGGTAAAACAAGACCAGCTTGCAAATCGACACATGAAGTTATAGGATGAGTAACCAAAATGAAAATATTGAGATGGAGAGGAAAAGTGACTCAAAAAGTAATACAAGGAAAGAAGGAAATCAACATAAGATGAGAGAAGCATTCGAGAGAATGTTTTGCATTTAGATCACATTCAACATTTTTTACTTCCAAAATCATTCGACTCATGGAGAGCCAATAAAGCATTCTTCTAACACCAATAAGAGCACCCTTAGAATTATAAAGAGTATGATAAAGAAGGAAAAGTGTGCAGCTAGAGCTGGATAGTTTATGAGTTCAATAATAAATGTGCCATCAAGAACTCCAAATAAACCCACCAAAGATTGTTTCCAAAATGTAGTGAACGCAAGCTAAAAAAAAAAACCTATTCAACCTAAATAAGCAATTTGTATATTCTTCGCATATCTTTCTTCTAGTCAAACTGAGCAAAGAAGTTTTGTCTGAAACTACTAACAACCGGTTAATGTCAAGGAAGTACAAAAGAGAAATAGTCCTATGACACTAGAAATTTATTTTCGTTCAATTTACCCACCGCAGGAACTATTCCAAGAGGAATAAATCATTATTTTACCATAGGTTCTTCCTAGGCATGGCATGGTGATAATATTGTATGTCTATAGAAATGAATAAAAAAATCCCAGTAGTGCAGGTCCCAAGCAAAATCGATTCTGTTCATTTTCGTGAAAACTTTAATGAATTTCGCATGATAAACTTAAGTACCTAGTTAATTGCCAAACTTAATTAAAATTTACATCCAGCATCTTTTAATGCATCAGCTTAAGCAGTCAAACCATCTAAACAAGTCCCAGTAATTCTTGTTCTGTCCTACTGTTCAGTTCATTTTTGACACATAATAATTCAATTCCAAATAACCAAATGGAATAAGATACAAGAACATTTAACTTCAGAAGTTTTTCTCAGAACGAAACATACCCATCAACAAGCTGAACAAGTTTTGGATATAGCTGCTCATCTCGTAAACGATTTATTTCGAGAACTGTTGAATCCATGGATTGCATATCGACAATATATCTTGTATGCAGATGACTGACTGCTGCTTTTATTTTCTCCAGTGCTTCAGAGTTAGTACCTCGTTTCTTTTGCTTGTTAAGCATAGCAACCTTTCTTTGGTAGTCAAGTTTCATAAGTTCACTTGCCTATCAGCAACATCAGTACCGAATAAGATTCAGAAGACAGTGTGTATGACAAATGTAATACAGAGAAAAAAATATCATGGAAGCTGCACATTTTGCAGAAACGAAAAAAAATTAAAAGTTTGCTAGTTGATTTTGAATAATTTTTTTTATTTCAACCAAACAGAGAGCTGAGATTTAACTTACCAATCAATGAATAATAATTACAAATTTTCTAAATATGGCGGTATTCATGCAAAAAGTTATTCAATCTTAGATTAAAGAAAGAAAAACAAGGACTAAAAATTAACTTCTATTTGGCAAGGTGATAATACAATTTACAAGCCAAGTCCAAAAAAATGAAGAGGTATAAGAAGGGCACTCCATCAAGCATTTCCTAAATCTGACCAACAATGTAATGCTCTTTCCCTACTCATTCCCCTCCATGTTTTCTACTGCAAGTTTATCAAAGGAAACTTCATGATGAACTTAAGCATGGAAATAGAAACAATCACCTCTCTGCAGGCACTTTAAACTAGGATTTACATATATAGAAGTAATGACTCAAGAAGTAGACATTTGAAGTTAACCAAAAGCTCAATGGACATCCATATAAATATCTACTAGTTCAATGGACATCCATATAAATATCTACTAGTTCAATGGGATGGTCCCCCACATATTTAAATGTTTGACAAATACCCAAAAATCAACTTTCCCAATTATAGAGTTACATGTTTGCAAATATTACTTATGGATAATGACCCACAAAGTAAAAATCAAATATTTCCCTTAACAGTTCTTGATTATGGAAGTATATGACCTCCTTTTATTCCGAAATGAATTAACTTTTAATCATTTTAAGACAGTGTTCAATTATAATTATTTTTCAAAGAAAAAACTGGTCCTGAAGAACTCTAAATGACCATTTACTAAGACCAAGATACCTTTAGATCCTTGATTGATAATGCATCATATATCTTTCCTCAATCATACAACCACCCAGATCAAAGCATCATATGTTGCTTAAATTCCATAAACTCAACATAACAGATAACTCACCTCCAGGCAGAATAGGTTTGTGGGAAAAACAATCCCAGCTCCAGCAGAACTTCGAGTTGACTCCAAAAACTTTGGCAAAGAGAAATTCCGTATTCATTCTCTATTAACTTGGCAACGTTCCCAGCACATGCAAAAAGATGTCCATGAATTCCTTTTTCTCTAAACCACCTCAATGGAAGATCAAAAGAAAGATCTGCAAAGGCTGAAACAGCAAGGTCTCCTCCAAGAAAATCCATTTCAGAAGCATCAGCATTCTCATTAAGGAATCGCCTCTAACTTGCCTTCTTAGCTCTGCAGGGCCCAATCCCCTTGTCTTAAACCCCCACAATGTCGATGGCCTCTTTGAACTCAACATTAAAAACAATAAGATATCCCTAAAAAAAAAGCCCTAATTTTTTGAATCTGACTTTCGAACCCTAACTTTGGCCAAGTTCTTCACAACACTTTCTAGGCTTTTTTCCAATGGTATTTTAGCTCAAGGATGGCGGCTTATTTTGAAGGTTTACAGCAACGACTTGTGAGGTAGACCGTTGTTAGAGAGAGAGGTAGAGAGAGAGAGGGGGGGGAGAGAGAGAGAAGAGAGCTTCGGTTCAAAGAAGAAAGTGGCTGTGGGGATAGATTTTTTGCTCGTCAAAATTTTTAGATTTTAGGTTTCCATGTACACCTCATTAAAACGACATAGTTTCTACTTTCTAGATAATTTAATTTAATTTTTAATAATTATTGTTTATTAAGTAAAAATGCAACTTGTGGTTTGGTGGCTTAACGTTTAAAATTAAAAAGCTAAAGTATAGAAGTCTGCGGTTCGACTCCCAGTGGATACAAAATTAAAATTTTATTTTTTTAATTACTGATACCTTAATGTCACATATTTGTGATACTTAATTTACAGACACTATAGTATTGAAAATTTGTGATACTTATCTGTTAAACACGGAAAATGCCCCAAACACATGTAATTACTGATACTTTTTAATTAAGTGCCACAAGATAAGTATCAGTAAAGACCATTTTTCTAGTAGTGCTACATTGTATTTCTCCAAGAACATAAGGTAGACATTGGAGTGATGAAAGATGATCCGATCAATTTTAGTCAAGGCATGGAAAGTTCTAACTCTTAAAAGTGGATAGATGCCATGAATGAGGAGGTAAAGTCCATGAAGGACATTGACATATGGGATCTTGTCTCATTGTTAGAAGATGCAAAGCCTATTGGTTGCAGATAGATATTTAAGATCAAGAGGGATTCAAAAGGTAATATGGAGAGGTAATTAAAGTTAATAATCATACTAATAAAGTAGTATTAGAAACAATGAGTTTAGTATAATATTAGAAAAATATTGAAGTTTAAGTAACTTCTTGGTAGTTTACCTTATAAGGGTCAAATAGTCAGTTTAAACTTATGCATATACAATCTTTGTATCAAATATAATAAAAAAATTGAAGTCATGAAAAAAGTAAATTAAGAAGATTTAGTTAATGAATTCTCCAAAATTCTTCTTTATTTAAAATTTTTAAGAAGTAAAGCCCACATTCTACTACTCTTTAGAGAATTCTTAAGTATGAACAAACATGGAGAAAGTGCTAGAAATTGTTAAAACTGAAATTTTCTAGAATTGAGTCAAGCTAGCACACCTTGGCTTGTGTATTTAATCTCTTTGACAAAGAAATTTGGAGTGACACTTATCTCACTTCTAACCAAAAAGTATTTCTTTAGTGATGAAGGTATGAATAATTCTTCTTTGTCTATGCTTTTTTGTGTCTTGTTTGATTTAATTTAAATCTTCTTTATATGCTACTTCGAAAATTTGGTCTGATCATCAGTTTTCGAAAAGGATTTCCTATGCTGCTTTTTAAGAGCGTTGGATTTTAGTTTTGTGGAGAAAATGAAAAGCTGATGCAGAAAGATATAGGATGCGTTTGACAAGTTTAAGAATATAGCAATAAATTTATTTAGATTAATGTGATGCAATCTTGCACTCAGATTTAGGTTTTAATGAGAAATGTGCACTTTAATAAAATGCAAAAAAAATTATTAAGTTATATGATTTAGAATGTGTTTGGAGTAGTTATTTACTCTTATGTTCTTATTTAAACTCATAAAATATTTAAGGGTGGAGCAGCTGCACTGTAGTAATACAACTGTTTAAAAAACACTCTCAGTAATATTATGCTTATTGAATTATTAAATTATATAACTCAATAACTTTTCCGCATTAGTAAAATATAGAAACTCCCACTAAATAATTTCTACAATGTGATTGTCCTCTTAAGATGCGTTTTATTAGGTGCTTTTGCATTGTTTTTTCTACGAAAGGACCCATTGTCTATTAGTGCTTTAAATCCTTTTGAATCCATCACATTATTGTGTTATCTTATCCAGCTTTATGCGTGCTTGACTAGACTTGGGCTTAAGTGGACAATTTATTCTATGTTAGAAATAACTCTGCTGTTTCCCTATAGAAATTTTAACTTCATTATAATTTTCTCAATAAAGCAGCGAATTAATACAAATATGAGGTACCTATCTCACATTAGCTGATAGTGATTTTAATTAATACTCACTTGTGGACCACCTTGTCTGTACGTGCTATCATAATTTTTCTTACTTTTGCTTTTTCTTCATTTTTCTAAAAGAACAAAACATATGGCCCATCATGCATCATGTACATTACAGCTTTTCTTTTATTAGTAAAATTTGCAAAATATCCTAGGAAAGCTCCAAGAAATTTTCAAGGAAATCGCATAGAAAGGAGGAAGCAAGGATAGTAAGGTCGGAGCAGCGAAGTCTTCCATTTTGCTTCACATCTCTACTCTCGAATTCTTTGCTTCAGTTGTCAAAAAATTTGCTTCATGGCTTCATCTTCATTGATGATGAAGAACTTAAGAAAGGCGATGAGATTTCCCCGGCCCTCGCGAATGCAATTGAAACATCAGATATTTCGATCATTATCTTCTCAAAAGACTATGCTTCTTCCAAATGGTGCCTCAATGAAACTGTCAAGATTCTTGATTGCAAGAAAATGAATGGCCAAATTGTGATACAGGTTTTCTACCATGTAGATCCATCTGATGTGCGAAAACAGAGTGGGAGTTTTGGAGAAGCTTTTGTGGAGTATGGAAAGAACTTTCCACATAAGGTTAAAAAATGGAGGGATGCACTGACTGAAGCATCAAGTTTATCTGGATACGATGCCACGGAATCCAGGTAACTCTTCACTCTATTTCTTCCTTGTATTCAATATTATTAGAACCTTTTTCCTTATTTTTTTTTCCGATAATCATTTGCGACCTCTGTTTTTATCAACAAAGAATATTAATGCTTTCTAGCCTAGTTTAGTCCGTTTTGACTCATCATTGCTTTATTTTATATCTTAATAACACTTACTAGAACCGAGGCGGAACTTGTGAAAGAGATTGCTGCAGATATTTCCAAGAAATTGGAAGATATGTCAGACTCAACTGATTTAGATGGCTTTGTTGGATTAAATTCACGAATTGTGGAAGTGAAATCACTGCTATGTCTCGAATCTCGTGATGTTCGAATTGTAGGAATTTGGGGCATGGACGGTATCGGTAAAACAACCATTGCTAGTGCTGTTTTCCACCAAATTTCTAGGCACTTTCAGGGCAAGTGCTTCATGGCAAATGTAAGAGAAGAATCAAACAAAATGGGAGTAATTCATGTTCGAGACGAGGTTATTTCTCAAGTATTAGGAGATAAAAATCTTAAAATAGGAACTCTCGTTATACCCCAAGATATTAGGAAAAGGCTTCGACAGGTGAAAATGTTAATCGTTCTTGATGATTTTCATGAAGGATTCACACAATTAGAAAGTTTAGCTGGAGAGCTAGATAAATTTACCACTGGAAGTAGAATCATCATAACTACTAGAGATAAACAAGTACTTGATAAATGTGGAGTGAATTACGTATATGAGGTCGAGGGATTGGAACATAATAAAGCTCTTGAGCTCTTTTATAGAAAAGCCTTTAGACAAAACAATTGCCCTCCTGATTCTCTGGGGCTCTCATTGGAGATGGTGCATTACGCCCGTAACAATCCGTTCGCTCTTGAAGTTTTGGGTTCTTCCCTTTATCAAAAGAGCAAACAACAATGGGAAGATAGATTGCACAACTTGAGATTGATTTCTGAACCTAATATTTATAAGGTATTGAAAATCAGTTATGATGAGCTGAATTCAAAAGAAAAGGAAATGTTTCTTGGCATCGCATGTTTCTTCAAAGGAGAAGATTTAGACCTGGTGACGAGGATACAAGACAATCCTATATCCGTGCGTCATGGACTAAACAATCTTGTTGGTAAGTCACTCATTAAAATATCACGTTGGAACTGGGCCAACCGGCTACAAATGCATGATTTGCTGCAAGAAATGTGTCAGACTATTGTATGCCAAGAATCTGTCAAAGAACCAGGCAAACGTAGTCGGTTGTGGGATCACATCGACGTCTCTCATGTCCTAAAGAAAAATAAGGTAAAAAACTATTTATTTGACTTTTACAACGCGAGGCGAGATGCACCATTAATTTTCCTTTATAAATATGAGTTTTCAATAAATTAGATTAACCAATTATAGAATTTGAAAGCTTGTGAACTAGCATGGGTTATGTTGTGGTGTATGAATTTGTTTACCTTTTATGTTCTCAGCTTTTACACTAAACTTTGGAGAAATAGTTAATTAAATAATGATTCTATTATAGGAACCCACCAAATAAACACTATATAGATATGTTGAATAAAAAAAATTACCAAATTCACATTTTATCTTCAATTAGGGCTCTTAATCAAATTTTCAAAAGTTTTTGTAGATTTTCTTCTTATTCATTCTTTGTTTGTGTTTGTAAGGGGACCGATAACATTGAAGGCATATTCCTCAATCTATCCAAGATAAATGACCTTCATCTAAGTCCTCAGGCCTTTGCAAAAATGTCCAATCTCAGATTGCTTAAATTCTTCATGCCTGAGCATGATGGTGTTCCAATTACGAGTTCTAAAGTGCATCTTGACCAAGGTCTGGAATATCTTCCTGAGGAATTGAGATATCTTCATTGGCATGAATATCCTTTGAAAACACTACCATTTGATTTTGAACCAGAGAATCTTACTGAACTCAGTTTGCCTTGCAGTAAAGTTGAGCAAAGTTGGGGAGGAAAAAGGGTATGGTGCACAAATACTAGAACATTAATTTTTTCTTTTTTTAGATAATACATAATAAATTTTGAAATTTAGAGGTGTTAAGGAATAACAGAATGCATGCAACAGCTGTGATTTTATGATTGGTCAATGTGTTTAAAGCCAGCTGTCATTTCATGATTGGTTAATATGTTTAAAGACTGGTATTTTGCATTTTAGTTTGTTATAGCTGTTGTGGTGTAGCCTCTCGTGTATATAAAAGAGCTGCATCAAGCTGTTTCAGTAGGTTAATAAATAATAACAGATTGAACTTTTCCTTTTCATTTTTCTTGCTTATTTTCTCACGATCCAAACATCATATCATTCTAATATGGTATCAGAGCAAACAAACATGATTAATTCAAATCAAGCTTCTGCGTCTGTCACTTTCAACTTCATTCAGCCAGTTAAGCTTGATAGATTAAACTATCTAGTGTGGAAAGCTCAAGTGCGTGCATCAATAATTGCTAATGGACTTGAAGGCTTTGTTACTGGTGATAGTGTTTGTCCAGATCGATATCTCAACTTACCAGAGGGAGAATCAAGCAGCTCAGCAGTGTTAATCTCACAGAGGCAAGAAAATCCAGAATATATTGTCTGGATGAAAACTGACAAGCTTCTTCAAAGTTGGATGCTCTCGTCAATGGTAGATAATGTACTTATCATGGTGATTAATTGTGAATCTTCACTAGAGCTGTGGGAGAGGCTTGGTCAGATATTCATGTCTCAGTCGAAGGCCAGATTTCTGCCACTGAAGTTGCAGATCCAATCAACTAAGAAAGGATCACTCTCTGTAAGTGACTATTTCAATAAAATGAAGAAGATAGTTGACAGTCTAGCTATTGGAGGTAATGCACTTTCATCAAATGAGTTGATTATGCACTTACTCACTGGACTAGATGATAGTTATGAATCACTTGTAACTAATATTCTCACTAGAATTGAGAAGGATGAGCTTACTGTTGAAGAAGTATATTCAATGTTGCTTAGCCATGAAACTAGGTTGGAGATGAGTAAAGGAAAGCTACAGAATGAATTAATGCATGATATGACTGCTAATTTTGCTCAGAAAAGTCAGAATCATAACAAGAATAATTTTGGAACTCAGAAAAACAACAACTCTGGTGGAAGTTTTGGAGGATTTACTGGAGGCTATGGTGATAATAGAAATAATTTTGCTGGTTTTAGTCCTGGTAGAGATATAGTTTGTCAGATATGCTTTATCCCTGGACACTCTGCATATAAGTGCAAAAATAGGTTTAATCAAGGGTTTGTTCCAAGGAACAAAGTTTTTGGAGGTTTTAGGCCCAGAGGAGGTCAAACCTACCAAAATTTTAGGAACTTTGCTGGAAATGGTCAGAACAACTATCAGAGTTTTGGCAGGGGTTTTGGATCTGGTTATCCTAGACAAACAACACCGTTTCAAGGCTATATGGCCTATCAAGCCCCAAGCTTCATTTATCCTCAGCAAATGCCAGAGTTTCAAGCAAACAATGGCAATTATCATCATGGTGTGTTTCCTGGATCAGCAGCAAATCCAATGTTTGCAGGACAAGCTACTTCCTCTGCACCAGTAGCTACTTATGGTACAGTTGCAGATTCAGCCTGGTATCTTGACTCTGGAGCTACTAATCATGTAACTCAGGATCCAGGTATTTTTGTTCACTGCTCAGCTTACTTTGGAAATGATAAATTACATGTTGGTAATGGTATGGGATTAGCCATTGAAAGCATTGGTTCTGCTGTTATTCAAACTCTTTCCACATCATATCTTTACCTGAATAATATCCTCTTTGTTCCAGCCATAACCAAAAATCTCCTTAGCATTTCTAAACTTTTAGCTGATAACAATGCCTTTATTGAATTCTATGATTGTGCTTGTTTTGTCAAGGCCAAGAATACAGGGATCATATTGCTCAAGGGGATTGCTAGAGGAGGACTTTATCAAGTTGAAAATCTTTCTGCACTCTGTGATAGTTCAAAGTTTCCAGTTCTAGTGTCCAGTTTGTCCAAGTCTGTCTTAGTTTCAAAACTAAATCCAGTGTCAATGTTTGCTCAGTTTGATTCTTCAAACACAAGCTCAACTTTGTCTCAACTTCAAGTACCTGTAAATGACTTTCAAATCAATAAAACTGCATTTATGACCTCTGCTGTTTCAAATCAAACCTCACTTCTGTGATGCATGTCAGTTCGGGAAATGTCATATGCAACATTTTCCTTCCATAGAAACTTCAACAACACAACCTCTTGAACTTCTTCATGCTGATCTCTGGGGACCAGCCCCTATTTCATCTTCTCAAGGCTACCATTACTACCTATCAATCATAGATGACTACACTAGGTTTACATGGATATTTCCTCTCACAGCCAAATCAAACACCTTATCAGTATTCACAAACTTAAAAAATATGATTGAAAACAGTCTTGAGAAGAAAATTAAGTGCCTTCAAACAGATTGGGGGGGTGAGTTCAGATCTTTTGTTCCCTATCTTGCTTCTCAGGGTATTCAATTTCGCCATCCTTGTCCATATATCCATCATCAAAATGGCAAAGTGGAAAGAAAACATAGGCATATTGTAGAAACTGGATTAACCCTTTTAGCTCAAGCTCACCTTCCTTTGAAATTTTGGTGGAATGCTTTCCATACTGCTGTTTATCTCATTAATAGACTTCCCACACCTGTTTTAAATAACAAATCTCCTTTTGAAATGCTCTTTCACAAAGTACCAGATTATACAGTCATGAAGGTCTTTGAATGTTCTTGTTATCCATATCTAAGACCTTATAATCATCACAAATTTGCTTTTAGAAGTCAGAGATGCATATTCCTTGGTTATAGCTCCCATCATAAAGGGTATGTTTGTCTTCATTCCTCAGGAAGAATTTACATAAGCAATCATGTTGTTTTTTATGAAACAACTTTTCCTTTTGAGTCTGGTGTTGATTTTTCTTCAGCTGATCATTCCAGCTCATCTTTGTCTTCACATTCTGTCAATTCACAAGTTACTTTCACACTATCACAGTCTGCATTTCCACTTGATGGTTCTGCTTTACAATTCTCTCCAGCAGCTGATCTACTCTCCCCTTCATCTTCTTTATCCTTACCTGAACCAAACACTCAATCTCAGACAACTTCCTCCACTCCAAATCATCATTTATCTCCACCTTCTCAACTTGGTCAAGGACATCCAATGGTCACCAGATCCAAAGCAGGCATTTTTAAACCTAAAACAACATTTCTTACAACATCCTCATCATCACCACATGAACCATATTCCATATCAGAAGCACTAGCTGATCCCAAATGGCTTCAAGCCATGAAATTGGAATATCAAGCACTGATAGATAACAAAACCTGGACATTGGTTCAACCTTCATTTCCAGTTAAGGTCATTGGCAGTAAGTGGGTTTACAGGATCAAATACAACCCTGATGGCAGCATTTCCAGATACAAAGCTCGTCTGGTTGCTAAGGGTTTTCATCAAACTCAAGGCATTGATTTCAATGAAACCTTTAGCCCTGTAGTAAAAGCTTCAACTGTTAAAGTCATCTTGAGTTTGGCAGTTTTGAATCACTGGACTTTAAGACAGGTTGACATCAATAATGCCTTTCTTAATGGTCATCTTACTGAAGAGGTTTACATGGAACAGCCTGCTGGTTTTGTTGATCAGTCCAGACCCCATCACATTTGCAAGTTACATAAGGCTCTTTATGGTCTTAAGCAGGCTCCAAGAGCCTGGTTTGACAAGCTGAAGCAGGTGTTAACAGCTCAGTGGGGTTTTCAAAACTCTAAATCTGATACTTCTTTATTCTTCAAAAGGGTTCAGGGTCATCTTCTGGTTGTCCTAGTATATGTGGATGATATAATTGTGACAGGGTCTAGCTCCTGTTTGATCCAGCAGGTCATCTCTAATCTTCAATCAACTTTTGCCCTTAAGGATCTTGGGGAGTTGAATTATTTTCTGGGTATACAAGTTGTCAAAAACAGCTCAGGTCTGCATCTTTCTCAATCCAAGTATATAGTTGATCTTCTTCATAAAGTCAACTTGCAGGATTGTACCCCCTGCTCTACTCCTATGGCTGCTGGTACATCTCTTACTAAAACTGATAGTGAGTTGTTTGCTAATGCTACTCTGTATCGCAGCACTATTGGTGCATTGCAATATGCCACATTAACTAGACCTGAAATAGCTTTCTCTGTTAATAAGTTGAGTCAGTTCCTAGCTGCTCCAACAGTGAATCATTGGCAAGCTTGTAAACGAATTCTCAGGTATCTTAAAGGTACTTTACATCTTGGTTTACAGTTCTATAGTCATGGAGTTCAAAGTCTTGATTGCTTCAGTGATGCTGACTGGGCAAGTGACAAGGATGATAGGAGGTCCATTGCTGGCTACTGTGTTTTCTTAGGTTCAAACCTGGTTTCATGGTGTTCCAAGAAACAAGCTGTGGTGTCCAGGTCAAGTACAGAGTCTGAATACAGAGCTCTAGCTCTAGCAGCCTCTGAGGTTTTATGGATCAAATCTCTGTTAACTGAGCTTGGTGTTTCACTTGTCTCAACTCCAGTCATCTGGTGTGATAATCAGAGTGCAGCTGCATTAACTAGCAATCCTAAGTTTCATGCTCGAACTAAACACATTGAGTTGGATGTTCATTTTTTGAGAGAAAAAGTTGCAAATCAGAGTCTTCAAGTCAGCTACATTCCTAGTTCAGATAATACAGCAGACATTCTTACTAAAGCCTTGGCTCATAAACCTTTCCATTACTTATGTTCCAAGCTCAATCTTAGTGCCCCAAGTTGAGCTTGTGGAGGGATGTTAAGGAATAACAGAATGCATGCAACAGCTGTGATTTTATGATTGGTCAATGTGTTTAAAGCCAGCTGTCATTTCATGATTGGTTAATATGTTTAAAGACTGGTATTTTGCATTTTAGTTTGTTATAGCTGTTGTGGTGTAGCCTCTCGTGTATATAAAAGAGCTGCATCAAGCTGTTTCAGTAGGTTAATAAATAATAACAGATTGAACTTTTCCTTTTCATTTTTCTTGCTTATTTTCTCACGATCCAAACATCATATCATTCTAATAAGAGGTACTAATTTAACGAGTCTTTATTTATCTTTTGTTACAGAAAGCTTTTAAGTTAAAATTTATTGATCTCTCTCATTCCCAATATCTCATTAGAATGCCAGACCTATCAGAAGCTCCAAATCTCGAGAGAATAAATCTTTTGAATTGTACAAACTTGGTCAGCGTTCCCTCGTCCATCCAGAATTTCAATCATCTCAGTATGTTGTGTTTCAAGGGCTGCAAAAGTCTGAGGTCCTTTCCAAGCAACCTCCATTTTGTTTGTCCAGTAACTATTAATTGCGGTGGTTGTGTTAATCTCACAGAGTTTCCACAGATTTCCGGGAGCGTGATAGAGCTAATCTTGTGGGAGACTGCAATAAAAGAAGTTCCCTCATCAGTAGGGTGCCTAACTAATCTAAAAGTTTTGAGTTTGAGTCAGTGCACAAGGCTGAAAAGGATCTCAACTAGCATTTTAAAATTGAAATCTCTTCAAAATCTTTACCTTATTCAGTGCTTTGACCTTGAGAATTTCCCAGAAATATTGGAGAAAATGGAATATTTAAATTACAATGCTTTAGGAAGGACAAAAATCAGAGAGCTGCCTTCTACATTTGAAAAAGGAGAAGGGACTGAAAGTCAACTACCGTCCTCTGTTGCAGATACAAATGATCTTGAAGGGTTATCGCTATATTTAAGGAACTATGCTTTAAATGGCTGTCTATCCTCACTGGAATACTTAGATCTAAGTGGAAATGACTTTGAGAGTTTACCTGCAAGTATCAAGCAGCTTTCAAGGTTGAGAAAACTCCACTTGTGCTATTGCGACAAGCTGCAGTCAATACCAGAGCTCCCACTAAGTTTGAAATGGTTAGACGCAAGTAATTGCGAGCGACTCCAAACTTTTCCAGAGATATCATCATATCTGGAAGAAGTAGATGCATCCGTACTCGAAAGGCTATCCAAACAATACCGTCGTTTACATGACTATTCGAGATATGCGCCGCGTGATTCGTCCATTGAGTTCTGGTTTAATAATTGCTTGAAACTTAATGAAAAAGCAAAAAACAACAATTTGGTGGATACACAACTGAGGATTCGACATATGGCAATTGCATCATTGAGACTACCTTATGAATTGAAAGTAGTGGTACGCTATTCTCTCTCTTTTGCTCTCTCTCTCCGATCTTTTACATCTGAAATCATTATTTTTCATTTTACAGGAACCCTGTAAACTCAGGGGTTCTGCCATAATTATGCCTGAGAGCAAAATTCCTGAGTGGTTCAGTAATCAAAGTTCAGGATCTGAAATAACCCTGCAACTGGCCCATCATTGTTGTCAAAACTTAATCAGGTTTGCTGTTTCTTTTGTTCTTGTACCGCATGAAACGATATGGGATGGTTTTAACATTGGCGGTAGTTGCGACTTTGAAATGAATACTCTCTCTGGAAGGAAATATGTTCGTCGCTGTTTGTTTATGAATAATTGTAACGAATTCACAAGTTATTCAGATCATGTCGTGTTTGTTTATGAATAATTGTAACGAATTCACAAGTTATTCAGATCATGTCGTGGTTGGATTTAATGTCTGCGGGGTTCATTTTGGGTTTCCCGAGGATAACCACCATACAACTGTCTCATTTCAGTTTGACTCATTTGAAAACATAGTGAAACGATGTGGAGTGTGTCCAGTATATGCAAAGCCCAACGACACCAAACCCAACACTTTTACTCTCAATTTTGCTACCCAAATTTCAAAATTGGATGATATGGCAAGCACAAGTCGAACTTCTGATGAAGAGGAACTGGTACCATGTCCCAAGGGAATTTGCAGAGACGACCAAATCAACACTCCTTAACAATTGAGTCGCTCGTTTTATTCAGTAAGTCCATCGCTCCAATTGAGTCCCTGATCATTATTTAAGGTGTATCAATTAATTACAACTTGTATTACATTTTCTTTTTACCTTAACTGTTCTTGCTTAATTTCCTTTTAGGATGGTTATGTATATTACATTTGATTGGTTTACTCTTTTATGTACAAGTATGGATACTTTATTATAAACAACTATGTCTTCGTTGGGTTCTCCCACATTAGTTGTGAAAGGGGCTGGTTATAAAGTGTTATGAGGGGAAATCTTACATCTTAAGCAAGGTTTTGACTTTTGAGGTTGGGAGAAGCCCCAGAAGCACCTACCAGTCTAAATCAACTCTTCAACATCTACTACATGAAATTGTAAGTGTTTTTACTTGTATGCTTCTGTTTTATCAATTTGAAAACAAAAAAAAAGTGTAAATTGTTATGTCAGTGATACTATGCCTCCTCTTTCTTTTTAGATTTTAATCATGAACCATAAAAAACTTCCAAAATGCTTAGGGAGCCAAGGCATATATGAGGGCTGTTTCAAATGAATTCATTTTCCTTTTGTTCTGAGGAAAATAAGCATTTAGAAAATACACTAAATTGAAAGCATTTTCTTAAACATTTGCAAACAAAATTTAAGGTCTGCTCGTGAAGTTACTATGAGTAAGTGGCAGAAGTCAAAGTCAAGCCCATATTTTGCAGAACTTTTATTTATGCTTACAAATGATGTTTCTTTGATTTTGTAGTGCCAAAAGTGGATTTGGATGATTATGATTTATTCGGAGCATCCAGATGGAACAGGTGAGGTTTGTTTCTTTTGAATTTCTTTGATATGATAGTTAGCGTCTCAGCTCACTAGGTAGTACTGCCTGTTTTAAGGATTGTCATCTAAATATGCGATGAAATGACTCATCAGTAAAACTGGTTTTGAAACATAAATCATTTCTATGGTTTTCAATGTGCTCGACTAATCCTTTTTTTTTTCTTTTTATGAAAAAATGAAGATAAATCCAGTGGAAGATTGATGTTCCTCTTTGAAAAGAATAGTTATTTCTTCTTTTATATAACTATACACTAATTTGTAAACATTCTCTTGGTCAATGCACAGCTTCCATCTTATAATTATCAAGGCATTCAGTTATTGCAAGCTCATTTGGTAGTTGCTGGTGGCTTGACAGCTTTTGTTTTTGGGGTTATATTTATACACTATGAGAGCTGTTTTGTGGCATGGATGAGCTTCAGTAGCTTCAGATAAGTTTAAAGAGCAGAAAACCTAGAAAGACTTTTGCGGCAAGCAATCTATTGAAGGCTTTTTCTTCTGCTCCTCAGTGTGTGAACATGCATGAATCAAGCTGTTATTTTGGCAGCTCAGCAAAATAATGTTTTCGACCTTTGTATAAGCTGGTGACCAGAGGGTGAAACCTGTGATTGTCATCCAGATTTACTTGGCCACTTTGAGAGTTCTTTGCAGATTCACATTCCTTGTAATATTAAGAGTAAGCTTTTATGGTTTCCAGGTCGAGATAAAGCCATCTTGAAGTGTTGCTCCTGCGAAATTAGTTTCGGGCTGAATCACGTCAATCCTCTGTTTTGTTGATGCTGTTAGTCTTGACTCTGAGTCTCTGATTTCCAGTTGTCTTTGTTAAAAACAAAAGTCGGGATGAATTCAGGCATTCAAGCTCTATCACAATGCGATTAGAAAGTCAAATCTTTTAACCCACATTCTGGCAAAAGGCCAAGCTCTGACTTATAATGCTGTTGAGAGTTATGCATATGTTGTAGTTTAACATCAATGTTACTTTGTAGTTCTTTAGTATTAAAGATTATTTATTTTAGATTTTAATGATAAATATCTACTATAACTGTTCGGGACCTGTCTATGTTACAGATTCTGTAACAAACATCTCCCGTCATCCCACCATCCGATTTTCTTTTGTTTAGTTTCTCACTCCACATCCAACCACATCCAACAGCTGATGCTGCAGTCTGTACCTTACAGAATCTGTAACGTAGTTTTGTCCAACTGTTCGTTGAAAAAGCAATTTACTACTTAGAAAACATATTTAATGTATAGGAGCAATTCTGAGAGTCAATTTAATGATTCATTTAGCATTCATACTTGAGTCAAGCTTTTTAAACTAATTTATTGAAATATGAGTCACCTATTTGAAGCCTTAAGTAAGCATGCAGAAAACAAAAATGTGAATAAATCACTAAGAAAGAAATTATATTAACTAACAATTCCACTCTTAAGAAAAAGAAAAATATTGTTTGTATGTCCTCGTTAACCAGCGTCAGAACAGACTTAAAAGAAAACTAAAACCGTTACGATGTTTGACTAACGCTGACATAGTAACCATGTGCGTCTCACGTGCGATCGGCATGGCAAGTCAAATAGACCAAAACAATTAAATTGATGATAAATTGATAATTGAGCAATTTTCTTGTCTGGGTGATGAAATAATTGAATTTCTGGGTTATTATTTTTTATTTTAAAATTTGCACTTTTATGATTAAATCTAAATCATAATCTAAAGATTCTGCATCCTGGAAAGATGCTCCACAGATGATGATTGTTTTACAAGTGGGTATTTGTTAGAATTAATTGGTTGCTTTTTCAAGTTTTTGCTGTCTTGGTCACGGTTGTTCTAAAGATTGTCATCAAGATGTTTGAGAAAATGTCAAAATGACTCATTGCTAAAAACTTTTTTTTTTTTTGGGGGTCTTCTCAATTATCGGGGCTGTCTTGTCTGATCTTTTTATGTGGTTTCTCTGATCTTACAAACAATCTAGTGAGAAAGCTCCAATAATTTCATAGAAAAATTATTAGCTGGGCAGAAAGAAAAATGCTGAAGAATGTATTACTCCTTTCTCCACATGTTTTATTCTAGTTCTGGGGAAGCTTTTGCTTTTGCACGGAAAATATTTCAAGGAAATGTTTGAAATGGCTCAGAAATGAAGGGAGGCTGCATTGACAAAAGTATCCAAGTCCAATGGGATTCCAAGAAAGTTAGGTAACTCTTATCCATTTACAAATGGGAAATTTATATACATCTCGGGTTATTAGAAAAGTAGATGTAGAAGGTGCTTATGGGATGTATAGAGTCTCATTCAAAAATCTCTGATGCCACGTCCCTTTATGTGAAAACTTAGCAGTACTCAAAACTTAATTTTGTCAATTGCAGATACAAAATATCATGTTTATTATCACCATTGTTATTATTTCACTCTTACTTCTGCAGTACTCTGCCATTACATAATTTAATGGCAACCCCCTTATCGCAATATAATGATGTTACTAGACACTACACAACTAACTCAGAGGTAATTTCTGAACAGTAAAACAACTACATTTTATCAAGGAAAGCAGAAAGCTATTGCAAGGCCACCATGTGCTATTGCATTTCTACTTTGCAAATTTACCTTTCTTTGCATCAATTATTTCTTTCTTGACAGCTCCAAATTTTTGGTCATTTTGTAGACAACAAAATAATCACAATATACATGAACCCATGCTTATTACTGCTTTTCTTTTGTTGTCTCCCATCTCTCACTCTCGTGCTCTTAACGTTACTGTGTTGTCATTGTTTTGGCATTATTTATGCATGTGCTTGACTTTACTTTCCATTTTGGGTAATTTGTGTCAACGTCAGAAAAGACTTTGTTATTTGACAATAAAAATTTTTACTGGTTTATATCACTACTGATTTAAGTGATTTTTAAATTAATAGTTACAATTTAATGATATATTACAATATGGAATCTGTTAGGACTTTAGTCTCTAAATACATATATTTATAATACAACTTCAAATCTATGTAGATTAGCTTTGAAATATACTTTAACTAACAATATTGTGGAGAAGTTTAACCATATATCACATTCTTGCAGTAAGGGAAAAGAGTACGATATATGGGGTCCAAACTATGACCTCAATTTTAAGGCAGGCAACAAAAAACTACTGAAAATTTGAAAATAGTAAGGTTAGGGATTCGAATCCCAATTAACGTGCATTCATTTATTGGATAGTAGAATATTAATTTTACTAATTATGAAATTCACTATCCACTAAATGACACATAATAGTTAGGAATCAAATGTTGGGATTTTTAACATTATTGATTTGGGGAACTACTAATGCATATTAAAAACTCAAGGCCTTAATTTTTTCCCTAAAAAAGGGGATTAATCTCGGTAAAAAAATTCATGAATAATAGGGAAATGGGTAGAGTTATTTGAACCCACCAAATTACTCAATTAAATCCACCTTTGAATATAATTTTTAATTATTAAAAAGCCCCTGAAAAATGTTACAATTTTGGATAATAAAATGTATAGAATAATAAATCGAAAAGTATTAGGTTGTAGGAGTTCAAATTATGTTCATACGAAAATGTCAAATCAAAAGATATTTGTCTAGATAAAGAATACTGAACAAAATATAAATTTGTAGTTTATTGCAATTGACATTTTGATTAGTAGTTTTCTTATATTCTCAAAATTTGTTATGCAAAAAATATATGTGCTACAAAATACAATATGAGTCCTAACTAAAGTCCCAAAAAAAAGAATAAAAATTCATGACGAGTAACATCATTATCGTGTGATAGGCATATATGGTGTAATAGCGTTCATGTACTTTAATAAAATGTGGTAGAGTGATTATCTGGTGAGGGTTCTTTCAATTTATTAAAGTGGAGGAATGCTATTACATCATACGATGTACCAATATAATGCCTATTACACTATTGAAAAGTCAGCAGCCGCCAGCCAAAGCCAACTTTGCAACAGTTAGCATGCAAACTTTGGAGAAGCAAAATCAAATTGAATTTGTAAGCCGAAAAGAAAGAATGGAAAAATGGGATGGATTTGAAAATAATAATAATATTTATTATATTTTCAATTATTTTATTCTTTGCATAGTAATTCATTTCTCCTATAAATAGTTAAGGATTTTATTCATTTGATATCATCCCAAAATTATTAAGCTTATAAGTTTCTAAACTTTTGAGAGAAGTGAGAGAAGTGTGTCTGGGGAATTTTTTTTTTCCTGCAGAGTGTGAGAGTACTGGGTATATTTGGGTTTCTGGGAAGTGAGATTCGTTACTCAAATATTATACTCTATTAATTGTTAAATGAACAATTATTCTTTCTTGCTTTCGTGGATGTAGGTTTAATTACCGAACCACGTAAATTCTTGTGTCCTTTATTTTTCAGTAATTATTTGGTGCGCTTGATTCCGCATTCCGCGCACAACAAGTGGTATCAGAGCCGACGGTTCGTACTTGAGGGGATACGATATTGTACACGTATATGATACTATTCCCGTATATGGTACTGTTCATATACGGTACTGTTCACGAATACGGTGGAGACGACCATTTGTACTTGGGAGACAGTCTATTGTAAGTAGTGTGTATTTTTGCATGTTTAGGAAAGTTCTGTTAAAAAGGCGATAAGAGTCTAAGGATTCTGATTTTTAATTGAGACCGAGTTCTCGTCCAGTTTCCTAGGAACTTTCCTAATTCATATATTCACGTGAAATTAACATCATAGAGACTGTTTTTCAAGTGGAAATAGTTCGTTGAGAAAATGGTAGAAGGTGAAACTTCCAGAATTAGGGAGAGATCTACCGAGACTATTTCAGGAGACACTTCAGGTGGGAGGCGAGATTTGTCAAATCGCTATTCAGCACCTGTTATAGGAGGCCAGAAGATCGATCATGAAAAGTTTGATGGGAAAATCAACTTCGGCATGTGGAGTTGCGAAGTTATGGATGCCCTTATTCAAATCGATCTCGATGTTGTTCTGAAAAATAAAAGACACTTGTATGATGAAGAAATTTGGGATCGTATAAATGAAAAAGCTTGTGGTCAGATCAGATCTTGTTTGACCAAGGAGGTGAAATACTTGGTGAAAGATGAGAAGTGTGTGGTGACTTTATGGCGTATATTGGAAGATAAGTACCTGGTGAAAAGTCCTGAAAATCACCTTCATGCGATGAGCCAAATATATGGTTTTCGAATGAAGCCTGGGGTGTCAATGCATGATCATATTTCAAGATTTGAAAAGTTACTTGCTGATTTAAAGAATCTTGATGAAGATATTAAGGATGAAGTCAAGGCTATGATTCTGTTACACTCACTACCAGAGGAATATAGCTATTTTGTGACTACTTTGATATATGAGAAGAGTGTGATCGTCTTTAAAAATGTTTGCACAGCATTGACTAGCTTGGAGATTCGAAATAATGATAAAAATTCTAAACGAACATCATCTGAAGCTTTGGTGAGTAGAGATTGGGCGATGGAGAAACAGAAAAAGCGTGGTGGAAAGAATTCTCTATCCAAATCGAGAAGCAGAAATATAACTCAAGATGAGTGTGTCTTTTGTCATGAAAAGGGTTATTGGAGGAAAGATTGTCCAAAGGCTCAAAAGAGAGATGGGAAGAAACCAGCAGCAGCAAACATGACACTGAAAGATAAGAGCTCTGATTATTCACTAAGTATTACTCTTGCAGCATATGTGGCTAGTTCGAGCGAGTGGATACTTGATACTGGAGTAACCTATCATTTGTGTCCTATTAAGGAATGGTTTACAGATTTTCGTAATCTGGAATTCGGTGCAATTGTGATGGGGAATAATCAACCTTGTCGCACAATGGGGATAATAACAATTCGGCTCAAAATGTTTGATGGAATGGTCAGAGAACTCAAAGAGGTTAGATTTGTTCTAGAGATAAATAAAAATCTAATTTATGTGGGTGTTTTGGAAGCTAAAGATTACAAAGTTAACATTAAAGATGGCACAATGAAGTTTACACATGGGGCTATGGTGATTCTGCAAGGGGTTCGGCGTCACAATTTATACTATTTGAAAGGAAGTACAACTAATGAAGCAAATGTTATTGAGGCACACAGTGACACCACCAAGCTATGGCATGTACGACTGGGACATGCTGGAGAGAAGTATTTGCAAACTCTGATGAGGTATGGACTCTTAAAAGGTACCAAAACCTATAAATTAAATTTCTGTGAGCATTGTGTAGTAGGCAAGAAAATAAGGGTCAAGTTTGGTACAGCTAATCACGATACTCGTTAGATCCTTAAATATGTTCATAGTGATGTATGGGGACCAACCAAGCTGCATCAATTGGTGAAAGCCATTATTTTGTTACATTTATTGATGATTTCTCTAGACGTGTGTGGGTGTACACCATGCGAGTAAAGGATGAGGTTCTAGAGATTTTCGTGAAATGGAAGAAATTGGTAGAGACTCAAACTGGCAGAAAGATCAAAGTATTACGATATAATAATGGGGGTGAATATGCTTCTGATTTATTCTTGCAAGTATGCCAGAATAAGGGTATTAAAAGACATTTCATGGTGAGACATACTCCGCAACAGAACGGTGTGGCTGAGCGTATGAATCATACTTTATTGGAATTTTGCATGCATTTTTGAATTTGAATGTCACGTGCATGACTTTTCAACAATTCTCCACCTTGGCGAAAATTTGTCTAAATTTGAGCCGACTACCAACGAACCCTCATTCCCCAAAAGTGATCCTTCAATAAGGATCCAGAATGGCTGTGTCGATTCAACTGCCTACGTACCTAAAATTTAGGATCAAGCCAACCATAGTTCATAATTCCTGAAGGACATATCTTAACACAATCGAAGGATTTGAATTAATTTCAAGCAATGTTGAAACTTAATTCCAGAAACTACATTCGTCAACATATCTGATGGATTATCTTTGGTATCGATCTTCTTCAACAACACTTCACCGCTCTCGATAATCTCCCTCATATTCTGCAACTAAGGCAAGTAGGATACGAATGGAAGTATGTTTTACAACTGGAGAGAAAAGTTCATTGTAGTCAATACCTTACTTTTGAGCAAAACCTTTTGCCACGAGCCTTACCTTATATCGAAGAGTTTTTTTATTCGGAGATCCTTACTTTTTGGTGTAGACCCATTTATTGCCAATAGCCCTTTTCCCCTTTGGAAACTTTACAAGTTCCCAAGTTTGATTTTGATGGAGAGACTTCATCTCTTCCTCTATGGCTAACGTCCACTGATCACTTTCACTGCTGCGTAATGCTTCACCGAAAGTGTTAGGGATGTCATCATCAATAACTAGAAGTGCATAGGCTACCACCATATCTTTAGTAAGCCATTCGGGTTTCTTTATATCTCTTCTTGGCCTCCTTGTTGCTATAAAATTATCATTATCTACATCATCAATTGTTTCTTCATTTTGTGGGATATCAAAAAAAGCAACATCTTCTTCAACTCTAGGTGTCACCTCCATAGTTGAACTATTATTTGATGTAGAACTAACTGGTACATATGGAGTTGCATCAGACTCCACCCGCTGTAATACCTCTTTGGTCTTGTCCTCCACCTGCTGAGAACTTGAAGCTTTCATCATTGAAGCTTCATCAAATGTGACATCTCTACTACACACAAAATTTTGTCTTCGAGATCCCAAAGCTTATAGCCTTTTACTCCACCTTTGAATCCCACAAAGATAGTTTTTCTAGTATAAGGATCCAGTTTACCATCTTGGACATGATAATAAGCTGGACACTCGAATACACAAAGGGAATCATAGTCTTGTGCATACTTTACAGACCATATTTTCATAGAAGTTTTACTTCCAATTGCAACAGAAGGTAACCAGTTTACCAAGTGACTTGCATAACTCACAGCTTTACCCCAAAACTTTTATCTAAACCAGCATTAAATAACATACACTGTACCTTTTCCAGTAAAGTACGATCTATACGCTCAGCCACACCGTTCTGTTGCAGAATATATCTCACCGTGAAATGTCTTTTAATACCTCGTTCTGTCATACTTGCAAGAATGGATCAGAAGTATATTCACCCCTATTATCATAGCGTAATACTTTGATCTTTCTTCCAGTTTGAGTTTCCATCAATTTCTTCCATTTCACGAAAATCTCTAGAACCTCATCCTTTGCTCGCATGGTGTACACCCACACACGTCTAGAGAAATCATCAACAAATATAACAAAATAATGACTTTCACCAATTGATGCAGTCTTGGTTGGTCCCCATACATCATTATGAACATATTCAAGGATCTCACGAGTATCGTGATTGGCTGTACCAAACTTGATCATTGTTTTCTTGCCTACTACACAATGCTCACAGAAATTTAATTTACAAGTTTTGGTACCTTTTAAGAGTCCATACCTCATCAGAGTTTGCAAAGACTTCTCTCCAGCATGTCCCAGTCGTACATGCCATACCTTGGTGGTCTCACTATGCGCCTCAATAACATTTGCTTCATCAGTTGTACTTCCCTTCAAATAGTACCAATTGTGACGCCGAACCCCTTGCAGAATCACCATAACCTCATGTGTAAACTTCATTGTGCCATCTTTAATGGTAACTTTGTAACCTTTACCTTCCAAAACACCCACATAAATTAGATTTTTCTTTATCTCTGGAATAAATCTAACCTCTTTGAGTTCTCTGACCATTCCATCAAATATTTTGAGCCGAATTGTTCATATCTCCATTGTGCGACAAAGTTGATCATTCCCCATCACAACTGCACCAGATTTCAATACGTTGAAATACGTAAACCATTCTTTAATGGGACAAATTATAGGTTGCTCCAGTATCAAGTATCCATTTGCTCGAACTAGCCACATATGCTGTAGGAGTAATACTTAGTGAATAATCAGAGTCTTCATCTTTCCGTGTCATGTTTGCTGCTGCTGGTTTCTTCTCATCTCTCTTTTGAGCCTTTGGACAATCTTTCCTCCAATTGCTATTTTCATAACAAAAGGTACACTCGTCTCGAGCTATATTTCTGCTTCTCGATTTGGATCGAGAATTCTTTCCATCGCGCTTCTTCTGTTTCTCCATCGTCCAATCTCTGCTCACCAAAGCTTCAGACGATACTCGTTTAGAATTTTTATCATTATTCCGAATCTCTAAACTAGTCAATGTTGTGCAAACATCTTTAAAGACGATCACACTCTTCACATATATCAAAGTAGTCACAAAATGACTATATTCCTCTGGTAGTGAGTGTAATAGAATCATAGCCTTAACTTCATCCTTAATATTTTCATCAAGATTTTTCAAATCAGCAAGTAACTTTTCAAATCTTGAAACATAATCGTGCATTGAAACCCCAGGCTTCATTCGAAAACCATATACTTGGCTCATTGCATGAAGGCGGTTTTCAGGATTTTTCACCAGGTACTTCTCCTCCAATGTACGCCACAAAGTCACCGCACACTCCTTATCTTTCACCAAGTATTTCACCTCCTTGGTCAAAAAAGATCTGATCTGACCACATGCTTTCTCGTTCATACGATCCCAAATTTCTTCATCATACAAGTGTCTTTTATTTTTCAGAACAACATCGAGATCGATTTGAATAAGGGCATCCATAACTTCGCGCCTCCACATGTCGAAGTTGATTTTCCCATCAAACTTTTCAACATCGATCTTCTGGTCTCCTATAATAGGTGTTGAATAGTGATTTGACAAATCTCGCCTCCCACCTGAAGTGTCTCCTGAAATAGTCTCGATAGATCTCTCACCAATTCTGGAAGTTTCACCTTCTACCTTTTTTTCAACGAACTATTTCCACTTGAAAAACAGTCTCTATGATGTTAATTTCGCGTGAATAAATGCACTAGGAAAGTTTCCAGGAAACTGGACGGGAACTCAGTCCAAATTAAAAACCAGAATCCTTACACTCTTATCGCCTTTGTTGACAGAACTTTCCTATACATGTAAAAATACACACTACTTACAATAGACTGTCTCCCAAGTACAAATGGTCGTCTCCACCGTATTTATGAATAGTACCATATACGTGAACAGTACCATATCCCCCACGTACGAACCGTCGGCTCTGATAGCACTTATTGTGCGCGGAATGCGGAATCAAGCGCACTAAATAATTATAGCAAAATAAAGGACATAAGAATTTACGTGGTTCGGTAATTAAACCTACATCCATGGAGGCAAGAAAGAATAATTGTTTATTTAATAATTAATAGAGTACAATATTTGAGTAACGAATCTCACTTCCCAGAAATCCAAATATATCTAGTACTCTCATACTCTGCAGGAAAGATAAATTCCCCAGACACACTTCTCTCACTTCTCTCAAAAGCTCAGAAACTTATAAGCTTAACAATTTTGGGATGATTTCAAATGAATGAAATCCTTAGCTATTTATAGGAGAAATGAATTACTATGTAAAGAATAAAATAATTGAAAATATAATAAATTATTATTATTATTTTCAAATCCATCCCCTTTTTCCATTCTTTCTTTTCGGCTTATAAATTCAATTTGATTTTGTTTCTCCAAAGTTTGCATGCTAATTGTTGCAAAGTTGGCTTTGGCTGGCGGCTGCTGACTTTTCAACAATTCTCCACTTCAGCAAAGATTTATTCAAATCTAAGCTGATTGACAATGATCCTCCAAACTTCATCCCTCACATGATCCTCAAAATGATTTACATTGGCTGCATCTATTCAACTGCCTACGTACCCAAAGGTTGGGATCAAGTCTGCCGTAGTTCCAATTCCCGAAGGACATATCTTAAAATAATTGAAGGATTTGAATTAGTTTCAAGCAATGTTGAAACTTAACTCCAAAAACTACCTTCGTCAACATATCTGATGGATTATCTTTGGTATCGATCTTCTTCAACAACACTTCACCGCTCTCGATAATCTCCCTCACATAATGATATTTCACATCTATGTGCTTCGTCTAAGCGTGATATGTTTGATTCTTCGCAAGGAATATCGCACTTTGATTATCACAGAAGACCGCAATGTTCTCCTAGATTACTCTCAAATCACCTAACAAGTCTTTCAACCAGATAGCTTCTTTTACAGATTTAGTTGCTGCCACGTACTCTGCTTCCGTAGTGGACAGAGCAATTTTTTATTGTAAAATCGACCTCCAGCTAACCGGACCTCTACCCAATGTGAATACGTAGCCCGTTGTTGATCTTCGCTTGTCAAGGTCTCCAGCGAAATCAGAAGAACAATACCCAACACATTGTTGACCACAATCTTTCTTAAACAATAACCCAACATCAACTATCCCATACAGATATCGAAGAATCCACTTTATTGCAAGCCAGTGACTTTTACTCGGATCGTGCATGTATCTACTAACCATGCTTACTGCTTGAGATATATCGGGCCTTGTACATACCATAGCATACATAAGACTACCCACAACACTAGAATATGGAACACGAGCCATACCAGATGGAGCTTTCATCTATTTGTTACTCTATGTCGACGATATGCTTATAGCTTCGAAGAATAGAGATGAGATCGAAAGATTAAAGAAGCAACTGGCTTCTGAGTTCGAGATGAAAGACTTGGGTGATGCACAGAGAATACTTGGGATGGAGATTCGTAGAGACAATAAGAATGGGAGCGTATGGTTAACTCAAAAGTCTTATTTGAAAAGAGTGCTAGAACGATTCGGTATGAATGACAAAACTAAACCGGTATGTACATCTCTAGCTCCTCATTTCAAATTAAGCTCCTCTTCATGTCCTAAATCTCAAGAGGAGCGCAATTACATGGCTCTTGTTCCATATGCTAGTGCTATGGGTAGTCTTATGTATGCTATGGTATGCACAAGGCCCGATATATCTCAAGCAGTGAGTATAGTTAGTAGATACATGCACAATCCGGGTAAAAATCAATGGCTTGCAGTAAAGTGGATTCTTCGATATCTATATAGGACAGTTGATGTCGGATTATTGTTCAAGAAGGATTGTGGTCAATAATGTGCTGGGTATTGTGATTCTGACTTCGCTGGAGACCTTGACAAGCGAAGATCAACAACGGGCTACGTATTCACATTGGGTGGAGGTCCGATTAATTGGAGGTCAATTCTACAATCGACAATTGCTCTGTCCACTACGGAAGCAGAGTACGTGGCAGCAACTAAAGCTGTAAAGGAAGTTATCTGGTTGAAAGGCTTGTTAGGTGATTTGAGAGTAATCCAGGAGAACATTGCGGTCTTCTGTGATAATCAAAATGCGATATTCCTTGCGAATAATCAAACATATCACGCTCGGACGAAGCACATGGATGTGAAATATCATTATGTGAGGGAGATTATCGAGAGCGGTGAAGTGTTGTTGAAGAAGATCAATACCAAAGATAATCCATCAGATATGTTGACGAAGGTAGTTTCTGGAGTTAAGTTTCAACATTGTTTGAAATTAATTCAAATCCTTCGATTGTGTTAAGATATGTCCTTCAGGAATTATGAACTATGGTTGGCTTGATCCCAAATTTTAGGTACGTAGGCAGTTGAATCGACACAGCCATTCTGGATCCTTATTGAAGGATCATGTGAGGGATGAAGTTTGGAGGATCATTGTCAATCGGCTTAGATTTGAATAAATCTTCGCCGAGGTGGAGAATTTTTGAAAAGTCAGCAGCCGCCAACCAAAGCCAACTTTGCAACAGTTAGCATGCAAACTTTAGAGAAGCAAAATCAAATTGAATTTGTAAGCCGAAAAGAAAGAATGGAAAAAGGGGATGGATTTGAAAATAATAATAATTATTTATTATATTTTCAATTATTTTATTCTTTGCATAGTAATTCATTTCTCCTATAAATAGTTAAGGATTTCATTCATTTGATATCATCCCAAAATTGTTAAGTTTATAAGTTTCTAAGCTTTTGAGAGAAGTGAGAGAAGTGTGTCTGGGGAATTTCTCTTTCCTGCAGAGTGTGAGAGTGCTGGGTATATTTAGGTATCTGGGAAGTGAGATTCGTTACTCAAATATTGCACTCTATTAATTGTTAAATAAACAATTATTCTTTCTTGCCTCCGTGGATGTAGGTTTAATTACCGAACCACGTAAATTCTTGTGTCCTTTATTTTTCAGTAATTATTTGGTGCGCTTGATTCCGCATTCCGCACACAACATACACCACATAGTGTAATAACGTTCCCACATTTTAATAAATTGTTGGAACCTAATTATGATATCTATATATCTTCTCGAGTTTACAAACTTCATTACTGCTTCAGCATCAAAAGACTTGGATAAAAAGTAAACATGAAAAATCATTAAATTTGAGGGCTATTAACCATAGCTTTTGCTGTCTCTACTCTCTATATAGAAGGCTATTATTGGATCACAACACATTAATCATAAAAGAGTCACTAAAATTTGAGTTATTGTCCTTTGTTTATTTTACTTGACGGGTGGCTGCTGCCTCCTGTAATCACATTATAATCTAATCCGTAGACCAGTGAGATGCAGTTGCAAATTCATCAAAAGTCTCAGCTGAAAAACAATTTTCATCACTCTTTGTAAGATAGAAACTGCTATGAAATTGACAAACTAAAACGGTGGCGTTTTTTCTTGTGTTTAAGTGCGCCTGTTACGTGATTCACTTAAGTCAAGTCCTAGTCAAATTTCTGTTATGACAGTTATTTTGGGCGCGTATGGCTAAGCAGCGAAAAAAACATATCCTTCATCATTGCCCGTTGTTCTTCGGGTACAAATCAAGCCGAGCATTAAGCTGAGCCATAACAAATCTTTATTTATATATATTTTTAGTTACTTTACAATATACGGAACTTGAATTGAAACTGAAATAGTAATGCTCCAATCAGGGACGTAGCTAGGAATTTAATTGATCTGGAGAACATTAAAAATGTAATATAATTTTAAGAATTTATATCACAACACAAAAAATCACAATATAATACAATTTGAGAATAAATTTTGAAAATTTAGATAACAGTAAATAGAGTCACAAGTGTAATATAAATTAATAATAAACTAACTTATTACAATTGTTCTAATCAAGAATTTCTCGACGGGATTTCATGTGTTAAAAATGCTGTAAAATAGTTTCATTATCAATGTAATCAAATCCATCTTTTTCAATGTACACAACTAGGTTATCAACCATTCATCTCCCATTCGACTTCGTAGTCGATTCTTCACATAATTCATTGTTGAAAAAACTCTTTCAACAGTGGCAGTGGCAACTGGTAGAAGTAATGCTAATATGACTAATAAATAGACCAATGAAAACACCTTGTACTTGTTAGTCTCAACCATTTTCTGTGCAAGATCACCAATCCCATTTAATTCTGAAAACTCAACAGTAGACTGCATATCCATTATGTAAACATCAAGTTGAGTATCTAGTGTCATGAGATCAACTTGAGAAAAATCTTTTGGATTAAGTTGAGCAAGACACAATAACTTTTCTTTATTGAAAGCTGCAAATGAATCTTTTGGATATAAACAATCCAAGCAAAGAAGTAATTCAGTGTTTACCTCATTAAAACGACTGTTTAACTCTTGAAGTTGCATATCCAAAATAGCACAAAATAGGTCAATGCGATAATGATGCATATTTGTGATTTCTTGTGCTCTACACCTTGATTTTCGAGGAGTTAGAAACATATTTTCTATGACAGGAACACTAATAAAATGCTTCTCACAAAATGAAGAAACTTGACTAAGCAAAGAATTCCATCCATGTTCCCTCATCCTCTGTAGACCTAGTTTGCAAATGCTAACTAATTTCATGGAATTCACAATATATTGATCTTTCCTTTGTAATGCTTGTGACAATTCATTTGCAAAACCAAGAATATTTTTCATCAAGTATAAAGTAAACACAAAATCAAATGTTTGCATGAACTTCAAGGTTGAATTTGCTGTAAATCTTTGCTCAAAATTTGATGCATCATTTGCAATAATCTCAAGCACATCAATTATGGATGAGAACATGGTAATAATGCTTATTAATGTATCGTAATGTGAGCTCCACCGTGTGTTGCCAGAGCGCTTTAAAGTAATCTCTTGATTCATGCCTTGTCCGCTTTTAAGCTCGTCCGTTTTAAGTGCTTCAATAACTGCAATAGCATGCTTCTCTTTAAGGATTTCATATCGTTTAGACAAGGCTGCAACAATGTTAATAACTTTAGCAACTAAACTGAACAGATCATTAACTTCTTAGTGCTTTTTTGCCACAGAAACAAGGGTCAACTGTAATTGATGGGCAAAACAATGAATGTAATAAGCTGATTCATTCTCTTTTAGAATGAGTGTTTTCAAACCATTAAGTCCCCCTTGCATGTTACTAGCATCATCATATCCTTGCCCACGCATACTAGACATGCTTAATCCATGTCTAGCAAATACTGTGTCGAGTGATGCTTTGAGAGAGATAGCTTTAGTATCAATAACATGTTCAATACCAATAAAACATTCAACCATATGTCCTCTTTTATCCACATAACGCAACACAATTGCCATTTGATCTTTTGTGGATATGTCACGAGATTCATCAATCATAACAGAAAATAAAGAGTCGCCAATTTCTTTAATGATAGCTCTAGAAGTTTCAGCTGAACAAACACTTACAATTTGTTTCTGAATATCAGGGGATGTCATTTGGAGATTTGCTGGAGCATTGTTGAAATAACACCTTTAATTTCCTCATTTTGATCAGCAAGAAATTGTAAAAGCTCAAGAAAGTTTCCTCTATTATCTGAGCTTTGAGATTCATTATTACCACGAAATGCAAGGCCTTGTCTCAAAAGAAATCGAATGCAATTAATTACAGAAGTTAAATAAAGTTAGTACTCCCTTTTAATTTTTTTTAGAATGGTTAAAGAAAAATATAACAACATTTGCCTTTTGATTCATCAATGATTCACAACAACGCCTAGCTATATTATGAGCACTATTTACACTACCAACATGTCGTCTCAGCATTTCTTTTTTCTTCCAATTTCTAAACCCTTCACCAGTAAAACATGGACCAGCCCCTTGACTACCATTTTCTTCTCTGAAAACATAACAATAAAGATAAAACGCTGCCTCCTTTACTATACTATATTCTAACCAATCAGGATAATTATCAAACTAACTCCAGACAAATCATCATGATTTTTCTCCTAACAACCTAGTAGGAAAATCATGGCTCTGAGGTTGAAAAGGATCCATTTGCAAATAAACTCTCCAAACTTCATCTTGAATATTAAGATCTAACTTTGAAATTACTGTTCGTAAACCAGGATCCCTTGGAAGATCATACAAATTAAGACTAACTTTTTCTTTTGAATTGCCACTCATTTTTCCTAATGAGGTTGCAGTTGCTGAATTCTTTCTTAAATATTTACCCATGACTGTTCAAAGAAATATATTTATCGAATAAGTATGATATTTATCATTCAAAGAAAAATTTCTTCATAAAAAAATATACATGAAAATTACAGTTACAGAACTAGACAATATTATGAGTCTTCATTAAAATTTCATTGTATAGTGTACTAATCTTAATAAATTAATTTGTTCTTAAATCTTTTAATAATGGCAAAAATATTCATATATGGCAACACAAAAATCAAACATGAATATATAATAAAATTAGCAATTTTAAAATGTAAAAAACAATGAAATAATAAAAACTTAGGATTAATAAACTTACAATTTTAAAACATCAAAATGTAAATGAAGAAAGTGAGAAGAAATTCACGCACTGGTGACAATTGATGAGCACAGCACTGGTGACAATTGCTGAGCACTGCAAATTGCCTAATCTACTATGGATTCCACCCACCACACTTTATTTCATGGAAGAGACGAAAGAAAGAGTGAAGTTGAGATTTCACTTACTTTAATTGATTTTTTTAATAGATTTTATTTGATAAAGGTGGTTTTCCTTTTTGTCTTTGTTGATTTTTATGAAATTATAATAACTAATCAAATTATTTAGATTTAGACATTTAAGTTAGGGGCAACATGAAATTTTTTAAAATTACATGTGGCACTTTCAAAATTTCACAATTAACCTAGGGCATTTTTATAAATAATGAATAAAATATTTTTTCTAAGATAATCATCAAAAAAATATTTTAAAAGCCAGCTGGGGCCTGTGCCCCACCTGGTCCTATGCTGGGTACGTCCCTGGCTAGGGATGGCAATTGTGCCCGCAAACCCGCCCAAACCCACCCGCCAAAACCTGCCCGTTGTGGGTAATTTTATCCATTGCGGGCGGGTTTAGTATTATAAATTAAAACCCGCACATAGATGCGGGTGGGTTTGGTATTAACCTTATACCCGGTCGATACCCGCATGGATACCCACCAAACCCGCAATAATGTTTTTCAAATATTTTTAATTTAATTTAAATATAAAAATATATAAAGAAAATAATATAATTAATCAAATTACTAAATAGCCAAAGGCTCAAAGTTGTGTATGTGTGTATATGACTCATCTCCTATTCTAAATTCATAACCTAAAGGAACTTAAAAGCATTTTCCTTCGAATTAGTATTTGAAAATATTAATCTTAATTATTATTATAGGCATTGTGTTGGATGGGTACTTATAGTGGTGAATGAAATGAATATTTTCTCTTGAATCTTATTTTAAATGATAATATGAAATATAATTATTATTTTTAGGATATTAGTTTGTATTTTTTAAATAGATTTGTGTAATTTATACTTAAATTTGAAAATTTGTGTTGAATTGATGTGGAAATTTTAATTTTTCATTTACATTGTTTAAATATAAAATTGAATATGTTATATAGAATTTGAGATTATTATTATAAATTTATATATTAAACATTTGTGATTTTAAATACGGAAACCTGCTGCGGTTGCGGGTGGGTTTGGTAATTTAAATTTTGTGCGGGTTTGGGTTTGGTAATGGCAAACCCGCTGCGGGCGGTGCCCATTGCCATCCCTATCCCTGGCTACAGTCTCTTCGAGATGTCATTTAACCAAAGCTTCTGAAAAGAATTAATGCTATAGGATCCGTTTAGAACTTCTCTCATCAAACTTTAATCGAGCTAAAATTAATTTAGAGATGCAAGAAACTGCTGAATAGAAAATTGTTTAGACATTTTTATAATGCCTGAATTAATTAAAGATTTCTCATTCAATTTTGGGTTCTTACTGATTTAGAAGTCCAAATACTTGGGAAATTTTTAATTTGTCCCCAAAATGTTTTTTGCCTTGCCCTCCGTGGGCTTGGAATAAATACTTAACATACATCCAATTTAAATTTTATGCAAATTCTTTATTATTAGATAACATTTTTTTATGTATAAATGTAATGTTAAATTGTAAAAAAATAATTTATCAAAATAATTTTTCATAAATTATAAATCGAATGCTTACCTTTGAAATATTTACAATATATAAATACAATTGTACTTGATAGCATTGTCAATATGTACCTATTTAAACTTCTACGTATATATAGCACTTCAAGGTCAAGTATATATAACACTTCAAGGTCATAAGTGCAAAAATATTAGATTTAAAATATATTAAGTTTATAAAAACAAACAAGTTACTAGTTACATTCGAATATTAAAAATTAAAAACAAACATACTATTCAGATATCTGTATTTAGATTTATTTAGTCTTCAATAACATTCAAACATATTTAAATTTCAAACAAAAAAAAACTATCATCTTCTTGACACAAAAGGGTCCTAATAGGACCCACTCAATTTTTTTTTTTTTTAGAAGAACCACTCAAAGTTAATTTGTCCCATAACTTCATTAGTCTAGTGACTTAAGTCTAGCTCCGCCACTTTGGAGGTGATCATGATTAACCTGAAAAATGACCCACCGAGGCCCAATAAAAAGCTCGAAGCCCATGAAGACAACTTCGTAAATCAGTCATTGGAAGTGGCGGTAAAATTCAGATGTCAAAGCACAAGCGATGAAACCGGCCTTCGTCGTGTTTTTCATCCTTTGCAGTTTTTGTTTTATAAGGCAGTGTCTCTCTTTCTTCAATTGTAGATGCATGTAGTTTTATGAGAAAAATGGGTTTGTTGATTCTGAAATTTAATTAATATGATTGGGTTTTGGTTGATATTGTTTCTAAAGACTGCCATCTAAGTGCTCGATAAACTGACTCAGTGGTAAAACTAGTTGTTTCTTAATCGGACTATGTGGTTTCCTCAATTATCGGGGTTGTCTCGTCGGACTTTAACGTACTAGACTGGAGTTTCACTTCAGGAAAATGTAGAAATATCTGATAGGAAGAAGTCCAAAAAAGTCAAAGAACAATTAACGGGCAGAAGTCAGTCTATTTCAAAGGTTGAATATTAATCATGTTAATTTCAATTTTGAAGAGAAGGAAGAATATAGATTACGGTTTATGCCTGAAATATTTTATTGCTACACCTTCTCTTAAGAATCTCTGTTTCTTTTAAAAAATTTAATGTGTTTTCCATCTTCTTCTTCTTCTAGCCTTACTGCTCATAGCAAATACGAGGTCTTCCTCAGTTTCCGAGGGGAAGATACTTGTAATGGTTTTACTAGCCATCTAGCTGCAGCTTTACATCGGAAAAAATACAATTCTTCATTGATGGTGAAGAACTTAACAAAGGTGATGAGATTTCGCCTGCCCTTTTTATTGCAGTCGAAACATCAGATATTTCGGTAATTATCCTCTTCCAAATGGTGCCTCAATGAACTTGTCAATATTCTTGATTGCAAGAAAATGAATGGCAAAATTGTTATACCGGTTTTCTATCAAGTAGATCCATCTGATGTGAGAAAACAAAGGAGGAGTTCTGGAGAAGCTTTTGTTCAACACGAAAACAACTTTCCAGATAAGGTTCAGAAATGGAGGGATCCATTGACTGAAGGATCAAATTTATCTGGATATGATTCCTCTGAATCTAGGTAACTCTTCCTGACTCTTCCTTCCTTGTATCCAATAGTATTAGAACTCTTTTTTTTTTTTTTTAAATCAATAAAATTTACGGCCTCTGTTTTTGTCAATGAAAGCACACTTTTGCTTTATAACCTAGCTTGGTTAGTTTTGACTTTTGACTCATCGTTTTTTCTCATCTTAACAAAACTTGGTAGGAATGAGGCCGAACTTGTCGAAAAGATTATTGCAGATATTTCCAAGAAATTGGAAGATGTCAGACTCAGCTGATTTAGATGACTTTGTTGGATTAAATTCACGAGTTGGGAAAATTCAATCATTACTATCTCTTGGATTGCATGATGTTCAAATTGTAGGAATTTGGGGCATGGGCGGTATTGGTAAAACAACAATTGCTAGTGCTGTTTCCCACCAAATTTCCAGAGACTTTCAAGGCAAGTGCTTCATGAGAAACGTAAGACAAGAATCAAACAAGAAGGGAGTAATACATGATCAAGATGAGGTTATTTCTGAAGTGTTAGGATAAAATCTGAAAATAGGAACTGCTATCATCCCTCAAAGAATCAAAAAGAGGCTCCAACTCATGAAAGTGTTGATTGTTCTTGATGATGTTCATGATGAATTCACAGAACTAAAATGCTTAGCTACAGGGTTACAATTTAGTGGTGGAAGTAGAATCATTATAAGGTCGAGAGATAAAGGAGTACTTGATACGTGTGGAGCAAATAACATTTATGGGGTCAAGGGATTGAAACACAATAAAGCCCTCGAGCTCTTTTGTAGAAAAGCCTTTAGAGAAAAGAATTGCTCTCATGATCTTTCATAGCTCTTAGAGGAGGTGGTGCATTCTGCCGATGGCAATCCATTAGCTCTTGAAGTTTTGGGTTCTTCTCTTTATCAAAAGAGCAAACAACAATGGAAGGTTAAATTGCAAAACTTGAAACTGATTTCTGTACCTACCATTTATAATGTGTTGAAAATCAGTTATGATGAGCTAAATTTGGAAGAGAAGAAAACATTTCTTGACATTGCCTGTTTCTTCAAAGGAGAAGATATAGACTTTGTGAGAAGGATACAAGATGATCCTACATCACAAGACGCTCTTGTTGATAAGTCACTCATTACAATATTCTATAATGAGCTGCAAATGCATGATTTATTGCAAGAAATGGGTACAGACCATTGTTCGCCAAAACTCTATCAGCAAATGTAATAGGTTGTGGGATCACAAGGACGTCTATCACGTATTAAAGAAAAGTAAGGTGAGAATCTATCTATTTGACTTTTATATGTTAACAATATATGCACAATCAAATTCCTCTCATACACATGTTTTCAGTAAATTTGTTATTACCAAAGACATCCTCAGTCAATGTTACTTTTTTGGACGAAACAACCAAAACATTAGCTCATTTAATTTTTATAGTGGTTCAGTATAATATCATTTCTTTTAAAATCCGGGAGCATCTCAGATTCTTAGTAATAGAAAAACATATCTTTCAAACTAAAAAGCCTAGTGTCACGGGACGAGAGGTTTCGAGCCCGTGCGGCACTCCCGCATCCCATACTACGAGAGTAAGCCTGGAGGAAGCGGCACAATGTCGACTGGTTTCGCCCTGCCTTGGGCTCGTCAGGAGAACGGCCTCAGTTCTCAACCAGTGTGCGTCAAGATATTCCTAGACTCCTCTTCAGCGTTAAGTTCTCGACTATCGACAAGCTCTCCAAACTCAACCGGGTCGGCCTGCCTGAACTCCAAAGAGTCTAGGGCATTGTATCGCCACACACACTTTCCTGAAGCACGTCTCCAACAATCAGCACAACCAGCAACGACACTAGCGTACGGGCGCATATCTTGGGTGTCACGATTGCGTTCCGTGACATTCTCCCACCCTCATAACCATGCACGTCCTCGTGCATGAGGAGTACGCCTCGCAAGTGTGCACTTCCACGCGAAAACATGAAGATCGGCTTGCCAAACTCAACCCATGAACTCCCTGCCTACTCGTCCTCGATCCGTGGAGAGGACCCGCGTGCAGACACCATCCACTTGGTGCGAACGCTTGGGGGTATGAGAACCGCCTGTTCGTCCCGCTTGTCGACCCTTGCATCCGGAAGGGTGGGGACCCGCGTGGTGCGGCATTGGAGCGCTTGGCGAGCTCGCGACGAGGGCTTTGCGAGATGACAAGCGCGGCTCTGATACCATTTGTCACCGGACGAGAGGTTTCGAGCCCGTGCGGCACTCCCGCATCCCATACTACGAGAGTAAGCCTGGAGGAAGTGGCACAATGTCGACTGGTTTCGCCCTGCCTTGGGCTCGTCAGGAGAACGGCCTCAGTTCCCAACCAGTGTGCGTCAGGATATTACTAGACTCCTCTTCAGCGTTAAGTCCTCGACTAGCGACAAGCTCCCCAAACTCAACCGGGTCGGCCTGCCTGAACTCCAAAGAGTCTAGGGCATTGTATCGCCACACACACTTTCCTGAAGCACGTCTCCAACAATCAGCACAACCAGCAACGACACTAGCGTACGGGCGCATATCTTGGGTGTCACGATTGCGGTCCGTGACACTAGGCTAGCTATTTAGGCAATTAAACATTTTTGGCTCCTACAGACACTTTTAAATGAGAGCATCATTTGCAATCACCGAAAAGTAGATTAAATAGAGCATCTCATGTACTTCGGTTTATGAATTTTTTAAATGTTTATCTTCTGAACTTTTAGATAAAAGAGAAATGAAAAAGCCTATAAATCAAGGAGAAAGGAAGAGGCTGATCACTAGTGAGTTCAAATGTTGAATAAATTAAAAAAAAATTAACAAATTCACATTTTATTTTCAATTAGGAAGCTTTTAATCAATTTTTCAAAAGTTTTTGTAGATTTTATATGCTTGCTCATTCTTTACTGTTGTTTGGAAGGGTACCAATAAAATTGAAGGCATACTCCTTGATTTGTCAAAAATAAACATATACATCTAAGTCCTCAAACCTTTGCAAATATGTCCAATCTTAGATTGCTTAAATTCTATATGCCCAAGCATAATGATATTCCAATTATGAGCTCTAAAGTGCATCTTGATCAAGGTCTAGAATATCTTCCTGAAGAATTGAGATATCTCCATTGACACGAATATCCTTTGAAAACACTGCCTTTTGATTTTGAACCAGAGAATCTTATTGAGCTCAGTTTGCCTTACAGTAAAGTTGAGCAAATTTGGGAAGAAAAAAAGGTAGGTGTACTAATACTAGAACATTAAATTTTTCTTTCTTAATACAACACATAATTAATTATGTAATTCACTGATACTAGTTTAATGGTCTTTGTTTATTTTTTGTTATAGAAAGCTTTCGTGTTAAAATCTGTTGATCTCCGCCATTCCCAATATCTCCTTAGGATGCCAGACCTATCATAAGCCCCAAATCTTGAGAGAACAAATTTTTTGAATTGTACAGGATATTCTTACATTTCCTCATCCATCCAGAATTTCAACCATCTTAGTAGGTTGTGTTTCAGGGGCTGCAAAAGTCTTAGGTCCTTCCCAAGCAACCTTCATTTTGTTTCTCCTATAGCTATGGATTTCTCATCTTGCGTTAATTTCACAGAGTTTCCACAGATTTCTGGGATTATAACAGATCTGGACTTACACGAAACTGCAATAGAAGAAGTTTCCTCATCATTAGAGTGCCTAACTAATCTTCAAGTGTTCAGTTTGGATAGTTGTTCAAGGCTGAAGAGGGTTTCAACTAGAATTTTTGTAAATTGAAATCTCTGATTGGGCATTTCTCTTTTCGAGTGCTTAAACCTTGAGAGTTTCCCAGAAAGCATGGAGAAAATGAAACATTAAATCAAATCAATTTAGGCAGGACTACAATTACAGAGTAGCTGCCGTCTTCATTTGAAAATCTAGGAGAGCTTGAAGTGCTGGGCTTAGGGAGTTGTTCTGAACTAGATAATTTGCTAAATATCAATGGCAATTTAAAATCTTTTGAGTACATTGGTTCACATGGATCAGCCATTAGTCAACTACTATCCTCTATTGCGGATTCAAACAAATTTAAAAAACTTTGGTTCAAAGGATGCATAGGTTTGGTGTCATTGCCTGCATTGTTATTATCATTTTTATCTCCTTTGGGATTGCTAAATTTAAGTGATGTGTTTTAATAGCTATTCCACAAGAGATTGGCTGTATATACTCATTGGAAACATTAGATCTATGTGAAAATAACCTTGAGAGTTTACCTGCAAGTATCAAGCAATTTTCACAGTTGAGATATCTTTACTTGAGGAATTGCAATATGCTTCAGTCAATACCAGAGCTCCCATTACATCTGAAGAAGATTAGATGCAAGTAATTGCAAGCGGCTAAAATCTTTGCCAGATATTACGTCATCAGATCTAGATGCTTCCTTACTCAAAAAGCTATCCAAATTCTCCCATGAAAATGAAGATAAATTATGGACACGACAGAGATCGTCCATTGATTTCCGGTTTACTAATTGAATGAAACTAGATGAAGCAAACAACAAGAATTTGGCAGATTCACAACTAAGGATTAAGCATATGGCAATTGCATCATTGAGACGATTTTACTGAATTGGAAATGGTATGCAATTCTCTCTCTTTTCTCAGTCTATCGGTCTTCATCACATCTGAAATCATGAATTTGATTTTACAGGAATGCTGTATACTCTTACCCTGGAGCAAAATTGCGGAGTGGTCCAGCAATCAAATTTCAGGATCCGAAATAACTCTTCAACTGCCTCAGCATTTTCGTCAAAACTTGATGGGATTTGCTCTTTGTGCTGTTCTTGGATCTAAAAGTTTACGTTACTTGTTTGATGTCCACTGTCAATACACCTTTGAAATTAGCACTCTCTGAAAGAAAACATGTTCGTCGCTCTTGTGTTTGGGATAGTTTTCAGATAACTAAAACAGATCATGTCATGCTTGGATTTAGTCCATGTGGGAATGTTAGGTTTCCTGATGATAACCACCACACAACCGTCTCATTTGAGTTCCTCTCAAAGTCCAATGTGGTATTATGTTGTGGGTTGTGTCCAGTGTATGCAAGTCCCGACAAGACCAAACCCAACAACCTTACTCTCAACTTTGCTACCCAAATTTGGAAATTGGATGATAAGACAAGCACAAGTGGAACTTCTGATGAAGTGGAATTTGAAGCGAGTTCTCATCAAGAGGAATCGGAACCGGGTCCCTAAAGAATTTGCAGAGACCAAATCAACAGAGTCACTTGTTTATTTATATTCCTTTTTGTTCAGTAAGTCCAATGCTCCAATTGATTTCTATTTCTTTATCCTGTTTATTATTATTCGTAATAACCTCTCTCTCTCAAGGGAAAAAAAAAACAGAGAAAATCTTACACTTTTCAAAAATTGTGCTGTACAAATTCGTATTTCTTCCATTCATTCCCACAAATTTTGATATGAAGTTTTGATGTTATTTAGTGAATTACATTGCTTGAAAATTTAAGATTTTCATCATTTCAAGCCCTTGCTTTAATGAACCTCCCTGTTCATTTAATGTATATTTCATTATTAATTTGCTTTCTTATTTTGGATTTATTTATTTGCATTAAAGAATTTTTTTTTTTTGGCTAAAACTAAATGTAATAAGTTGTGGTTTTAATTAATTCGGATTTTTCTTTTGAATCTCATGTTTTAATCCTCCGTTGTTGTTTTCCTTAGTAAGAGTAGCCAAAAAATAATCCTTCGGGCTAGACACTCTTTTACTTCATATATAAGCATTGAGGTGTAATGTTCTGTTTGGTTAATGCAATTTTCAGCACAAGCATATTAATGATGTTCTTTTGCAATTTATACTTCAAGGTCCCGGCATTATAACTAATTTTAGGTTTTGATGTTTGTGCATTATCTTTTTATTTACTGTCCTTAATTAACTAATAGTGTCAAACTACAAACATTTAGAAAATACACTAATTTGAATACATTTTCTTGGTCAGTGCCCAGCTTCAAATGTATAACCACCAAGGCATTCTGTTATTGCTCGCTCCTAAGGCCTAGAATCTGGTAGTTTTTGGTGGCTTGTCAGCATGTTGGGTGTGTATTTATACACTATGAGAGCCGTTAGCGGCACGGATGAGCTTCAATAGCTTCACATAAGTTTGAAGAGCAGAAAATCGAGACAGATTTTTTAAGGCTTTTTCTTCTGTTCCTTGGTGTGTGAACATGTCATTTTGGAATTTGGCTGATTCACAAATAAGGATTCAGCATATGGCAATTGCATCAGTTAGACTATTTTATGAATTGGAAGACGAGGTACGCAATTCTCTATTTGTTGCTCTATCTTTTCTCCGATCCTCTCTCCCTCTTCCTTAAATCTGAAATCATGATTTAAATTTTGCAGGAACGATGCATGCGCAGGGGTCCCACCATAATCTTGCCTCGGAGAAAAATTCCAGAGTGGTTCAGCAATCAAAGTTCAGGATCCGAGATACTCCTCAGCTTCCGCAGAATTGTTGTCAAAACTTAATGGGGTATGCTCTTTGTACTGTTCTTGTATCCACTACAAGAATTATATTCTTTCGCGACCATATTTTCTGTGACGATATACTTTTTGTCACAGAATGTCACTTTTTACGACCATAGGCAATCTCGTCGCTAAATGTCTTATTTTTCTGTAACCAAAATTAAGTTCATCACAAAAACTCACTTTTTGCGACCAAACACAATTTTCGTCGCAAAAGCATTTGCCAATTATATTTACTTTTAATTTATTTGCGACCAAAAACATTGTCGTCACAAATTCTATACTTTCAGCGACCACTTCAAGATTTCGTCACAAAAAAGAAAGTGATAAAAATAATGTACGACTTCCTTTTTGTGACAAAACTAAATTTTCGTCTCAAAATATCTACTTTTTGCGACCCCTTTCAAGTTGTCGCAAAAAGTCAAAAGATTTTGGCGGGTAATCTACCGCCAACCAAATAATAAAAAAGATATTTATAATACTTTTTGCGACAAATCATTATTTGGTCGCTAAAAATGAAATATTTTGGCGGAAATTGAACCGCCTTATACAATTAAACTCAATTTGAACAAGTTTTTGCGACCAAATTTAAACGTGGTCGCAAAAGACAAGCATGTTATATATATTTGTATTATTCTTCTCTCTTTCATTTTTATCTCTAAGTTCTCTCACTCTTATAATTCTCATTCCCTTGTTCTCACTCTATCTTCCTAGCTTATTTTCCTTACAAACTTTTTTTTTTGGTTACATAATTTTATTTTATTATCATATGTAGAAGTTAACTAACCTTTGTGCTTTTTTTTTGTAGAAATTAAATATTGAAGATCATATACAAAGAGGTGAAGAAAATCAAGATGCAAGGAGGTGAAGAAAATCAAGAAATTTATGAATAAATATAGTTGTTCCAAATATTACAATGTTATTTGAAGATCATTATGTAATTGTTCCAAGTGTTACAATTATGTAATTGTTCTAAATAATGTAATTTCATTTGCAAAAATTTTTGTGTATTTTTTTTATCAATAATAACTTTTAATTTAATTTTTCTACTTTCATGAAGTTGGTTATAATTGTCTTAATTATTAAAGAAAAATTAAATAAATTATAATTTTATAAAATTATAATTAAAACATAATATTATATTTAAATTTTTTGCAATCAGCCTTACCTTGAAAATAATTAATCTACGACCAAAATTGCTCATCGTAGAAAACATGATTTTGCGACAACTAAATTTTGTCTCAGAAACATGAAAACTGCGACCAATCGTTATTGGTCGTAGAAAACTTATCAGCGACCAATTAAGTAGCCGCAAAATATAACAATCGACAAAAGATGAATTAATCTATGACGATGTATTTTGGTCGCAGAAAGCCATTATCAGTGACGAATTTAACGATTGGTCGCGGAAAAGATTCCTCGACAGACATAATGTGGCGAGTTTGCGACAACCATTTTTTGGTCGCAGATCAGTTTTAGCGACCAAAATTATATATTTTGCGGCCAGTGTTTTGGTCGCAAATGACGGCATTTCTACTAGTGATCGTTTGATTCGAAATGGAATGGGTTTGACGTCGACTTTGGATACAGCTTTGAAATGAAGACCCTCTCTGGAAGGAAACATGTTCGTCACAGTTGCTTTAAGATATTTTGGGTTGGTCGTCAGGTGGCTAAAACAGATCATGTCGTGATTGGATTTAGTCCCTGCGGGAATGTTGGGTTTCCTGATGTTAACCGCCATACGACTGTCTCCTTTGAGTTCCTCTCGGCACTGGACATGGTGAAATGTTCTGGGGTGTGTCCAGTATATGCGAATCCAAACGAGACCAAACCCAACACTTTTACTCTCAATTTTGCTGCCGAAATTTGGAAATTAGATGATATAGCAAGAGCAACTGGAACTTCTGATGAAGAAAAATTGGATCCGAGTCCCAAAAGAATTTGCAGAGATGACCGAATCAACACTCCTTAACAAATGAGTAGCCCGTTTTCGCTAAATCTTTTTCCTTTGGATATGTCCAAAATGCATCAATTGATTTCTACGTCTTTATCCTTTACATTTTTATTCTTAATAGTATTTCTTTCAAGGGAAAAGACAGAAAGCCTTACGCGTGCGGAAATTTTTATTTGTTCTTCTCTTCTGTCTTCATTCATTCTTTATTTAATTCACTCAAATTTCCATAATAGCAGTGAAGTTTCATGTATTGTTTAGTGAATTATATTGTTTGAACATTTAAAATTTTCATCATTTCATCCATGCCCGTGATTTAATTTAAGGGACCTCCCTGATTATTGTTTATGGTGTGTCAATTCCAGTTGTATCTTTTTCATTTCGCCTTACAATTACCATTACGTGCTTAATATTAGGATGATAATGTATATTACATGTCTTTTTGCTTTTCTTTCTTGTATTTATTTATTTACATTAAGATGTTTTCTGTTTTGCTAAATTTAATGGTGCGTTTACTTTTCGAATTAGAAAATCAGAATATAAAATTAGAATGATCGATGATATTTACTTACTAAAATAAAGGTTGGAATGAGAATGAAATATGTGGAGCCTACATATTTTTAGAATTAAAGAATAAAAACTTAATTTCTCCTTGAACTCCCATTTTATCAAAATCAAATTTTATAATTTCACTTTTGTCCTTGAATATAATATTAGTATATTATTATTATAGCTATTATTCTTATTTTTGTAATTTTTGCTAACAACAACACCAATTATACTATTATTATTAATTAATTAGTGAAAATTATTATTATTTTTTGTTCTCAAGTAATAACAATTATTATTAAAATTAACAATAAGTTATTTTGTATAATAATAATTGCAATTATTATAATAAAATAATGACAATAATCAACTAAGTTTATTTTAATAACTTGTAACAATCAATTCTGATTATAAAACAAAGTAAACACATTGATCGCAATACAATTTATTTAGATTCCAATTCTTACAACTAACTAAATAATTTATTCCCATTCATATTCCCTATTTCGATTCCAGCCACTGCAACATAAATATATGAATAGGCTTTTGTTGGGATTTGAGTTTTGATATTAATATTTACTTGCTAGAGATGATGACTTCATATAATTTTGGATGATTAACTAGGACCATGTTAATTTGTATCTTTTGGTTATGGATGATTATGTCAAAGAACTTATTTGACGGGTTGTAAAATTGTAATTTTATTTTATTTATTATTTACTTGTACTTTGGGTTGTACTTTGGAAGAATTGTTGGGTTGCAATTTAAAAAATATAAACGTATTGAATGTAGGGATAGCAACGGAGTGGGTATTATGGGGGGATACCAATACATGTACCCATGCCTGTTTGATATGGACATCCCCGTCACCGAACCTTACTCCTTGTGGGTTTGAGAGCATAACAATCTAATAATATAAAAAGTAAAAAGAACCTAAATTCATACAATTTCAGCATAACTTTAGAGTATTTTAATTTTGAAGTGGATATAATTCAGAGGTATAAATCTTCCCCTATCCCTTATATCCTCTTTTAACTTAATGATTATTAAGTTTAATTTTAATTAATATATTATTAGTAGAAATAGTAAATCTATTTAAATAAATAAAAAAGAAAATTGCTTAATAGTTGGAATAAAAATGTGATGAGATGGCTAATACAATTTAGAATACAAAATCTAATTAAATTGTGAATAGGATACTTCCCAAGTACATAAATAAATCAAGGAAAAAAAAAACATAGGTTCCTAGAATCCTAATTCCAACAAAGACACATAGTGGGGTTGGAAGATGGTGAAGGATCAGTAGAGAATTTAGAGGAGTTAATGCAATGGGGAAAAAGGAAAAAAAATGTATTATCCATACGGCAACATTATAATGTCGTAATTAGGCCTCTAACGATAACAATTAATAGAGATGATCAGCCATTAATTATCGGCAGTCGGAATATTCACATTTTAGCCTTTTAGGATTTTTATATTTAGATTTAGCTGTTAATTAATAATTTTAGCTTTTAAAAACTAACAAAAAAATAAATAATTAAACGGCTTTACGAGCGGACACAGATTTTAGTGTTTAATACCTCCATCCTACCCATCCAATTAACGGGTATCAATAATTAATACACGTACCCAATTCTTTTTTATAAAACAAAAGAAAAATTAGACTTGACACCCGAGCCTAATATAATTGGTCCCCACGCGCTTCCGTATCCGAGCGTGTCGCGTGTACTAATTAATGTCATGTCCATGTCAAATATCTACTTCTTATAGCAGTTATTTTGGCACGCCTCCCTAAACAGGAAAGCCAAGGTTGATAAGGCTGGTTTATTTATGGCCACTTCTTTATACGTGATTGTTTTAAAGATGGTCAACTAGGCTTTCGACAATACGACTGTGGGAAAATGGAGTTAGAAAGTCAAAATCAGATAGATGATTTGTTAATATTTTTTCGCGGTGCATTTTCAAATGGTACGTGTATAATTAAACCGCTGGTCTTGAGTAGTCTGCATATAAAGTCAGAGATGCTGACATTTTGCTTTGGATTTTAGCAACCAGCTGGTGCTGTCATTTCTGAAAACAATAGTCAACCAACTGTTTGGTACAGGGACTGTTTGTATGTTATGGTGTTCTGAAGGGCATGATTGAAGAGATTGAATCCTCTTTGCAAAGACTGCCTACTCTCAACAATTTCTCTTTCTGTGAAAGAGCATCTTGAAGAATTTGTTTATGGCTTCATCAGTGTCTTCGTGTTCTTCTTGCATTGCTACTCAATACAAATATGACGTCTTCCTCAGTTTCAGAGGGGAGGATACTCGTGATAACTTCACCAGCCATCTCTATGCCGCCTTGTGTCGGAAGAAAATAGAAACTTTCATTGATGAAGAAGAACTCGAGATAGGAGATGAGATTTCGCCTGCCTTGTTGATGGCAATCAATGCATCAAAGATTGCAGTGATCATTTTCTCAAAGCACTATGCTTCTTCCAAATGGTGTCTCAGTGAACTTGTTGAGATTCTTCAATCTCAGAAAACAAATGGGCAAATGGTTATTCCGGTTTTCTACCATGTAAATCCATCCTATGTGCGGAATCAGACTGGAAGTTTTGGTGAAGCTTTTGCTGAGCATGAAAGTCGTTTCAGGGAGATGCCAGAGAAGGTTCAGAAATGGAGGGATGTACTCACAGAAGCTTCCAATCTATCTGGCTGGGATTCCATGAATATCAGGTAAATTATAACTCGTTCATGTGTCTATTACTATTAATAGAAAAACAAATAATTACAGAGGAACTATTTATGTGTTGTGAAGAATGAAAGTAGAAAAACTGATTTGCTTTTAGCATTTTTAGTCCTAGTCTATTTTATTTGGACTCATTGTCAGTAATCTTTTCAACTGGCAGGTCCGAGGCCAAACTTGTTGATGAACTTGTCAAAGATATATTGAGGAAATTGGAACACATATCACCCTCAATTGATTCTAAAGGCTTAGTTGGATTAGATTCACGAATTGAGCAGATAAAATCACTTTTATGTATGGGATTATCAGATTTTAGAGTTATAGGAATTTGGGGCATGGGGGGTATAGGCAAAACAACACTTGCTGGGACTATTTTCAATCAAGTTTCCTGTGAATTTGAGGGTAAGTGTTTTATGGCAAATGTAAGAGAAGAATCAGAAAAAAGTGGCGGATTAGTACATTTACGGGAGCAAGTTCTTTCTCAAATACTGGAAGAAAATCTTAAAATAGGAGCTCCCACTATACCCCTGTACATTAAGGAGAGACTCAAGCAAATGAAAGTTTTTATTGTTCTTGATGATGTTAATAGCTTTAGACAATTAGAATGTTTAGCGGGGGGGTTGATGAATATGGTCCAGGAAGTAGAATAATTGTAACCACTAGAGATAAACAAGTGCTTGAAAATTTGGAGTAGACAATATATATAGTGTTGATCATTTCACCCATGACGAAGCACTTGAGCTATTTTGTAACTATGCCTTCAGACAAAATACTCACCCTCGCGATCTTATGGTGCTCTCAACAAGGGTAGTAGATTATGCCAAAGGCAATCCGTTGGCACTTAAAGTGTTGGGTTCCTTCTTCTATGGAAGGAGAAAAGTAGATTGGGAAAATGCATTGCACAACCTAAAAAGAATTTCTGACAGAGATGTATATGAAGTGTTGAAAATCAGTTATGATGAATTAAATTGGGAAGAGAAGAATATATTTTTAGATATAGCGTGTTTTTTCAAAGGGGAGGATAAAGACTATGTGACAAGGATACAAGATGATCCTGATTTTGTGCATTATGTATTGAATGTCCTCGTCAATAAGTCACTCATAACAATATCGAGTTACAACAAGCTAGAAATGCATGATTTATTGGAAGAAATGGGTCGTGAAATTGTTCGCTGTGAATCTGTCAAAGAGCCCGGCAAACGTAGCAGGTTGTGGCATCATGAGGATATCTATCATGTATTGAAGAAAAATAAGGTAAGAGCCTCCTCATTTTGACTTCGTCCTTCAAGACTGTATACAATCAAATTTCCTTTCTTAAGACGAACTCTTTAGATAGTTTATGAAGCTCATGTTGATTCTATACTGACTCATACTTAATTTTCTTTGATTTTCAGGGAACTGATTCAATTGAAGGCATATTCCTAGACATGTCAAAAATAAGAGAGATGCATCTTAGTTCTGGAGCCTTTGCGTGTATGACTAATCTTAGAATGCTCAAGTTCTATGTGCCCAAGCTTTCCAAACTTTCAGATGTAAAAGTGCATCTTCACAATGGTTTAGACTATCTTTCTGATGAGTTGAGATATCTCCATTGGCATGGATATCCTTTGAAAACATTGCCGTCGAATTTTAGTCCGGAGAATCTTATTGAACTTAATCTACCTTATAGTAAGGTTGAACAAATGTGGGAAGGAAAAAAGGTATGATGTCATACATAAAATTTATTGTTCTCTATGGAATTATAAAACTTATGATAGTAAATCACTGTAGTATTTGATTTTTTTACAGGAGTCTTTCAAGTTAAAATGGATTGATCTTCATCACTGCCAATACCTGATTAGATTCCCGGACCCCTTAGAAACACCAAATCTTGAGAGGATATCCCTTTCGGACTGCATAGACTTGCCTTGCATTCCCTCATCCATCGAGAATTTCAACAACCTTAGTATCTTATGTTTGCGGGGTTGTGAGAGTCTTAGGCGATTTCCAAGCAACATTCATTTCAGATCTCCCATTACTCTTGATTTTTCAGATTGTCTTAACCTCACAGAGTTCCCACAGTTTTCTGGGAATATAAAGCAGCTATATTTATGTGGGACAGCAATAGAAGAAGTTCCTTCATCAGTTGAGTGCCTAACTGAGCTTGCTGAGCTATACATGAGGCAATGTACAAGGCTGAAAAGTATATCATCTAGGATTTGTAAATTGAAGTCTCTTCATTTGCTTAGCCTCGACGACTGCCTGTAGACTTGAGAGATTCCCGGAAATCACGGAGACAATGGAATGTCTAGAATATTTTTCCTTGGCTTCAACAATAATTCAGGAGCAGCCATCTTCAATTGAAGACAGAATTCTACCATCCTCCATCGCAAATTGGAGTTATGGATGTAGAGGTTTGATATTACCTCCTTTACCAGGTTTATCCTCTTTAACAGGGCTGAACTTAAGCTTTCGTAATATAACAGAAATCCCTAAGGATATTGGGTGTCTATCCGCATTGCGAACTTTAGATCTAAGGGGAAACAATTTTGCGAGTTTGCCTGCAACTATCAAGCAGTTTACACAGATGGAAGAACTTATCCTGAGCAATTGTAATTTGCTTCAGTCATTACCAGAGCTTCCACCAAGTCTAATATTGTTAGAAGCAAAGAATTGCAATCAGCTCCAGTCTTTACCGGAGCTTTCGTCATATTTAGAAGAATTGAATGCATCCAAGCTGGAAACACTGTCTGAGTACTCCGATATCTTTGCACAGCCCAGAATAACGTTCACATTTACAAATTGCCTTAAATTGAATCGAAAAGCATACAACATTTTGGAAGATTCAGAGCTAAGAATGCAACATATGGCAACAGCGTCACTAAAACTATTCTATGAAAAGGTAACATTCTCTCTCACTACCGTCTCTCTATCACTCTAGAAATACTTATTTTCATGTTGCAGGTATTTGATGTACCTCCTCAATTCAGCATTTGTTTACCTGGAAACGGAATTCCTGACTGGTTCAGCTATCAAAGTTTAGGATCGTCAATAACTATTCAACTGCCTCAGTGTAATAGAAGATTTATAGGATTAGCTCTTTCTGTTGTTATTGAATTTGAGGAAGTCTTTTATCGTGGATACAGTTTTGGAGTCAGATGTGAGTACCAATTTGTAACCAAGACACTTTCTGCAAACCAAAAGGGCGATTGGGTTTGCTATTTGACTTCTGCCAGTGGCTATAAGGTTGAGGACTTGTTAATTTACTCAAATCACGTCTTACTTGGATTTGATCCTTGTTTGAATATTCAGCTACCAGACGGTGACCTCCATACAACTGCCACATTTCACTTCTCTCTTCTCTGTGATGATTGCATCAACCTAGAGAACACAATTGGTTGCAAGGTTAAATGTATTGGGGTGTGTCCACTAACTGCAAATACCAATGAGACCAAATCCAAAATTTTTACAGAGAATTCTGCTACCTCCAGTGAAGAAGAATGCACTAAAATAAGGAAATTCCACAATGTCAGTGACTATCATAAGGTCCATGATTGGGCCAGCGCCAAGGGAAGTACTGGGATTATTTGCATATCTGGAGAGGAGAAATTGGAGCCAAATCTGAAGAGAATTTGCAGAGAAAAAGACAAACCTAATTCTATTTTCTCATGTAAGTCCAACGCTATTTCTCCAGTTTTTCTGTTTTGATTTGTTTTATAAATCTATAATTTCTATTGAACGTTAATCCTAAATTGTGTTATATGTAGCACAATTGTGGCACAATTGTGTTTAGTATTTATATATCATTTTCTGTGTCTTATTACTGATACAAATTCTGTTTTTGCTTTTTCATTGTAAAACTAATTATTTTTGAAAAATTGTACATTTGTACTCTGCTTTCAAGGTGCAAAACTTTTTTATTTTGGTTAGGCTTTGAAAGCTTACAAATAGAGCATATTTGCACTTTGTTTAACATGCAATTTATTTCATAGGAATGATGCGTTTATGTCATTTGGTAAATGCAGATGTGTAGAATTTGTAAGCCTGCATTGAGGAAACAATCTTAATCATTTTTGTGAGGTGCATCCATTTTGAAACTCCAGGTATCTCATTTATCATTCCTTTTTCCTCCTTTAATTTCCATAACTTGTGTAATATCTAAGTGGATATTCCTGACTTCTGCATGTTTTTTGATGCAGTTGGGACTGTATGTCAACGTCATTTTCAATCTGATTCCTGAGAAGATATAAGAGAAAAGGGCAACAAAGAAAGCAAAAGTCGGCTCCTATGTACCTGTTAGTTAGCATATGATTTGATTCTCTGTTTGATTATCTGCGATTTTAGTTGCTATAAAGAGAAATTGAATTGAATGTGCCAACAATATGCTAATGGAGAAGCATTCAAATAGCCATGAAGTTGGAAATTAGTGGTGTGAGTGCAGTTTCCTATCTCTATGTTTTGTATGACTTTTGCAAATGTGAATGAACATTGTCATTATTGTCTATTCATTAATCGACACAACCTAAAATTTTCTAATTTTGGTTATTATCGTACCAATGCAGATAGACAGTATGTGCCAAGGAGCTGCATTAATAAAACTTTAGAAAGTCGGTGGACAAAATAACTGCATTGATACAATAGAATCAAAATTGCATTCTGATGAAAGGAATTTCATTTTAAATTTAAAAAACAAAATGAATGTTCTTGCGGCGTATGCTTCCTACATCAGACAAAACAAACAGTTAGGCTCCCTGCAAGCAAATACAAACACTTTACTTCTAGGCCGGTCAATTGAAGCCGGACAATCCTCTCCCATTTGTTGTTAGATATGTGGCATTTTTCATGTTAGAAGCAAACAACAGAATACTAAACTTAATTAAATTTGAAAACAATACTGTTGATAATATAAATGGATACCTGCGAGAAACTGTTAAATTGACAGGTATCAAAAACAGCCAGCAGAAGTTCATGTTCAATGAAGGTTCTTAATTAATTCAAGCCTAAACAGCTTTTAGCCCAACCATTCTATTAGGATTCACACTAAGTACTAGCACGAGGCCCTTACCATATAACTAAACTGTTAGCTCATCAAGTTATTTAACAAACTTCTCTGATCTCCAGGTGAGCACATCAACTAAACATTCTGCAAAGCAAAATCCAACAGTAGCCCTCTGAGTTGATAAAACAAAACAGTTTGTACAAAGTGGATAAAAAACAAAACAACATCCTAAAGCCAAGATCATTAAGATTAAGCATGTCAATGATTGCAGCATCTATTAATGCACTCTAATGTTTATTTCAAATCATTAAAATCCTTGTATTGCCATAACATAGATAACATAAATTCAACAGTCAAAACAAATAATAAAGAAAAAAGAAAAAGAAAACGATCCTAACAAGCTCAAAAGAAAAACTAGTTTCTACCATTTTCAGCAGCACTCTCCTCCTTCTCCAAGGGCATTAACCACTTTCATTAAGATTGCTTCGGTTGAGCAGCGAGAGTTCTCCACAGCCTTGGAAATTGCTTGCCATTTCTCACCATGCTTTGGCTCCCCGGCAATGCATCTATTCAGCACTTCCTTCTGGTTCTCGACACTGCGATGCTGCAACTCAAACTTTTAGTACAATGCCCAGAAATCCCCAGTGGGTCTAGGCTTACTGCCTTGTTGAACCAATTCCTTGCTTTATCAACCTTCCTATCATGCCAAAAAAGCTTGGCCACAGCAGCAAATACGTGGGGATCACGGTCAGATTTTACAAGGGCATCCTTACCTTTACTTTTGCGATCGTGATGGGGAACCATCTTGATTAATTCAGCCCAAAGTATACTACTATTGGGACACTTCTGTAATGCTTTTGCTATAAAGCTATCGGCTTCCTTCTTATTTCCATGCTTTGATTCAGCTCGAATGGTAGCAAGCCAGATTTGAGGGTTTAAAGGATTCTTTGACCTAGCAACACTAAGCACTGCCCGAGCTTTACTTAACCCATTCAGCCCATTCCTCTTCTCCTCCAAATTGGCTAGGGAATACCAGAGTGGTATTCAATTGGGACACTGATTACAACTTGACTGATAAGCTTCTTTAGCTTCTTTCAAGTGACCAAGCCGCTCCTCTAGCTGCCCTAGCATCAACCACAGCTTGAAAAATGATGGGAATCGTTTCAACCCTTCCTCGATGAAACCCCTCTCCTCTGCATTGTTTCCCTGTTCTCTCTCAACGATTGCTGATTTCATCCAGACTCTCTCTGTACCTCCCATATCTCTTGCCTTAGCAAGAAGCATCCTGGCTCTCTCAAGTTCACGATTCTCAAACTCAAGCTTAAAAGCTGCTAGCCAAATCTCCTCTGAATTAGCTATAGCAGCATATGCTTCTTGAAGGATATCTCTGGCTGCAGGCACATCTCCTGCAAGCCACTTCTCTTTTGCACCCATAAGTCGAAGAACCTCCTCTTGTGGGCAGTAAATGACTGCTTTCCTCAATAAAGCAATAAGAGACTCTCTACTCCCATGGCTCTTCTCAAGTTAAGCTGCCTTAAGCCAAATGCTCTTTTTAGTCAAAAATACAGTGCAGGCATGAGAAAAAATGGCTCTGGCTGTCTCAATGGACCCCCTTTTCTTACACTCTTCAGCATCTGCCACCCAAGTCCTTTTCCTATCCTCTTCGTCAACACCAATCTCAATTGTATTTGTAATGATTGCTTCGCAAGTTACCACAGACCCTGCTTTCTCTGCAATCTCAGCCTGTTTCATCCATGTATCCCTATCAATAACAACCTCCTCTCCTGACAATGCCCTTCTACCCCTCTCAATAATCTTCCCTACCATAGAAGTATTCCCATTAGCCTCCTCCAATTTAGCAGCTGCTATCCAAATTGCCCGTTCTTTAGGCAACTTCTTCCTAGCCTTATTAAGCATGCTTCTGGCTACACCATAAGTTTCCAGCCTGGCTAAGGCAAGCCATAACTCCACATCTAGAGGACAGCACTCAACTGCTCTATGTAACAATATCCTAGCTTCCTCCTCACTAGATATCTCCACTGAAGCCTTCCACAACCTAACCGAATCAGGTATTTCATCCAATGCCATTCACAACACTCTACTCTTAATTGCCTTATCATGTTCTAATTCTGCAGCCTGTAACCACAACCTGACAGACTTCGGAATCTGTCTCACACCCTTAGCAACAACACCTTTAGCTTCATCAAGCCTAGCGAGCCTGCAAGCTTCCAACCAAACATCCTCATTTTTTGGACACATATTGCAACCTTTTGTTATCAACTCTCTAGCTGCAGCTTCCTCCTTTGCCAGTTCCTCCAACCTTGCAGCCTGAATCCAACCCAATGGTTTTTTTGGGGAATTTTCAGTGACTGCCCGTACTATCTTTCTCGCCTTCAGGATATCACGAAGTTCAGAGTTAGTAGTAATCTTCAAATCATTCATCCTGGTCAAGTGTCCACTCGGATCAACAACTGTTAGTCCCGTTACAGAATCGGAAATACCATCCAACTTTAACGTTAGAATCTTACCTCTGCCTTCACCGACTGCCGTTAAGTCAGTAACAACAGACTCGGCCCCACCGGCGGCCCTGCTACTGGGGTCCAAAGCAATCACATGTTGCTGTTCTTGTCTTGCTTTCTGTAACAAGCTGTCCGGAACTGGCACTAAGCTCTCGAATCTCTTTCTCTTATTCCTCCGCGAATAGTCTCCAATTTCAGGAATGCGCTCCCACTCTTTTGCTTTCACAGTGCTTAACTTTCCCTTCAAATCCACAAATTCCTCTCTAATCGTAGGATTTTTATAACGGCAGTTCTTAATCTCTTCCTCCAACCTCGCCTCTCTTCGGCTTTTTCTTCGGGAATCCATTCGTTTATCGATGGATTCCCACACAGCATCAGCTTCCTTGTCTTCATCGTCGTACTCCGAATTCGCAAACAAACCGGCGTCGTTTCCCTCGAAGTGATCAAAATTCTGTTGGTACCCATTATTACCATCATCATCATTATCATCTTCTCCGTCGTCGTCTCTGGGTTTTGGTCTCGGAAGACCAATAATAGTGGAAGGGGGGGCTGTGCGGGCCGGGCCATGTCGGAGCAGATAGTGAAGCCGCTGGCTCCACGGCCCGCACCAGCAATATAGATAGCGGGTGGCTTGGAATTTAAGAAATCTAACCTTCCCCTGCTGCCGAGCATCACCATTGATAAAGAAACCGGAGAAACGAAATATTGAAATTGTGATATGAATGAACGCACAATGATAAAAATCTGAACTTTAAAATCTTTTTTTAAAAAAAAACTTATCTTATATTCAGTCGGATTTCCTTGATACACAAGAATAATAAATCAGAATTCGTATAGCATTAGGAATTGATATTCGGTTGGATATGGAACCCGTGTGTAAATTCTTGATTTAATGGAGTTGCCCATATCCATATATAATATCTAAAATTAAGATATTGTTCACCGTATGTAAATTCATGATTTAATGCATTTGTCCATATCCATATTTAATATCTAAAAATAAAAATAATATTTTTATCCATACAAATATTGATATTCATGTTCATAGATATTAAATTAGTATTTTTAAATTTTAAAAAATAATATAATATATTAATAAAGTAAAAGTTAATCAATGATGTATTATATTAAAAAAAATTATTTTCTATTTCCTAAAATTATTAATTAATTTTAAAAACTAATTAAAATCATTTTAGAAATTTTGAAAAAAATTACAGCACGGTTCCGTCGCCGGTGCCTCCGTCTCTTCCGGCGCCATCGCCCCAAAATCACTTGTAGTCAACAAATCCCATACCAACATATCAGAAATTCAACAATCTATTTAAAGGTGGTTTTTGATTTAGAAAATAACAAATGATGGAGGTGCACGCGCATCACAAAGAGTCACAACCACCACATGGTCGTCGCATGTTTAAGGCGCGTGCACCTTCATTCTCTGTGATTGTTGCTGATCACTTTTATATTTGTATAGATCATGTAGTTTCCAATATATTTATTCAGCAGTGTTAACATTGGATGAAGTTTCGCTGCCGGCAACAGAATAGCCATGGTTTTGGCGATGGAATAGTGTCAATGGTGAATTTTTCTAAATTTTCAAAACTTAAAATATTTTTTCTATAATTTTGTTGTGGGGGTATATTTGACAATAAATATTTTAGTTGAGGACAATTTTGCATTTATTTATTTTTAGTATTTTTACAATTGTTTGTTTATTACATTTTTCATTTTTAATTTTATAAAATTAAAACTTTTTAAACTTGTGTTGGGTTAAATGGATATCCATTAGATAAAAATAATTATCCATGTCCATCCATATCTATTGGATATAATTTTAAAATATGTATTTTAAGATCTAAAAGGTTTTGAATGGATATTATGGATATCTATTATGGAGCAATCAAGTTGACATTTCAAGATTCGATCCCCACTAAACACATCATTTAAGAAAAGTAAAAAGTATTAACTGTGATTATACCGCGAATCTAAATTAATTAGGGCCAATGCAGTCGGCGAAAACTAGATGGTTTAAAAACAAAAAAAAAAAGAAGAAAAGAAACGGCCAAACGGGAGGAAATTTGACTATTTTCGCCCACGTGGTGGAGCACGTGACTTCACTTAAAGACCGAGTTCGTCAAACACCGGTTATATAGTTCGTTTTGGCGCGCTTTTTGTACTTGGCAAACACCATAAGTGGGGTCATTTTGCCAGTGATTCACAGAGATCACTGAGAGGGAAAGGTTTCTGTTCCTTCTACTTTCGAGATAGTAAACTTATGTTGGGAGCCACGTGTGTTGGTTGTTGTTTCAAGGATTGTCATCTACATGTTCGAGAGAATGACTGACTCATTGGCTAAGCTGTGTTATTTTGGAAAAATTAGCATTTTATAGTTGCATCAATTATTCTGTTGTTCTTGGGAGATGAATGGGCAGAAAGTAACTTCATGAGAGAGAAGCTCCATCTAAGAATTCTGCATATAGCAATTGCATCACTGAGACTATTGCATGATAAGGTATGCAGTTCTCTCTCTTGTAACAGGAATTTGCTGAACCGCCTGAATTCACCCTTTGTTGAATGTTGATCTGGAAGTGAAATTCCTGAGCGGTTCAGCAATCAAAGTTCTGAATCTTCTACAAGGATTCCACTTCAACAGCATTGTTCTAGACAGAAGCTTCATGAGATTTTCTCTTTTTGCTGTTATTGAATTCGACTAAGTCTTTGATTCTATTAGATAATACTTTTCAGTCAAATTTAGCTTCCATTTTGAAAAACAGGCTCCCTCTGAATCCATTGATTCATATCATGTCATACTCGGATTTCTTCACTGTTGCGATGTGGATTTCATCGCTATCTCATTTGACTAATCCCTTGTCTCTCACCACACAGGGAACGAAAACAAAAAATTTTACAGGTTAAAGCTTTCTCCAGTATACGAACAACATAATGAGACAGGATCGCACTCTGAATGTAAATTTTGGTGCCAACTGTGAAGAAGAATTCACTCCAATTAGGAAGCTGCATGATAAGGCCGTCACAAGTGGAACTATTAGAATTGTTGGCAGATCTGATGAAGAGGAATTGGAACAGAGTCCCAAGAGACTTTGCAGAGATCAAACCAGCACTCGTAAGCAATAAAGTTTCTTGTTTTCTCAAATTCTGCTTTCTTTTGTAAGTCCAATGCTCCAAATAATTTCTATTGTTTGTCTTCTTTATATGATTGTGTGAAAAGTGATGATATAAATAACTCCATGATAATATTATTGGGTAATTTTTACTTTCCTCCCCTGAGCTTTGGGTTTTTTACACTTAGATGGTCAAGATACATTTATTAGTAAAGACCCCCCTACCGTCAGTTAATTTTGTAGTTGACTGTTAGTTGAATTCAAAAAGACTGAAATATCCCCTATCTCAGTCACCTTGCCATCAACTACTGCCTCAACATCATAATGCACAACACTGTAATGCAATAAAACAACATAAATAAACACTATTAATATTAAAGAAAAATCTAAAATTTAATAAATAGAAAATGTAAAGTGTAGTTAACTGGTAGTAGCACAAAAATTCAGCATATCATTTATTTCGAGCTTATTAAAACTCACTTTAAAAAGTACATCATGAATATTATAGTGCTTAAATTAAATGCATAATCAACCGTAATATAAGCTAAAATCATATGCTTGCAAAATACCCAAAATGGAGTTGAAAATTTTATTCTCAATTTATATTTCACAGTTTCATAAACATTGTCAATAAACAAAGAATGAAGCACAAACTTAACATTTACAAACAAATCACCATAATATCAATACGCTCTAAATGGAGCCCAAAAAAAAAATTTATTGAAAATTAACCTATAATTAGTTTCAACATACCGATTCAAATCTTTTGCGTATCAGTGAAATTCAGAGCGGGACATGATGCGGGTTTAGTGTTTTTTCTTCACTTCACACAAATAATAGATACTGCTTTGCTAGAAATTAAAATATTTTTTGCCTTTTCAACAGAGCTTTCATCGTCTGAGCTTCATGAAACACAGCTTCATGAAAAAGAAACGTTTAGTTTCTGAGAAAAGAGAAAAAGTTTTAAGCTTTGATTTTTTTATAATTTTTTATTTATATCAATGATCACAAGGCACGGTTTTTTTCACAATGATTTGACAAATCCCTGGGCTCATGTCAATTAAAATGTGTAAAAGTTAACTTGTCAAATTAAATTACTAAATTGCCCATAACTAACCATATGAGATTTACCGTTTGCATTTTGTAAGGGGGTTTTTACTAATAAATGAATCTTAGCCATCTAAGTGCAAAAGACTCAAAGCTCAAGGGAGGAAGGTGAAAATTACCCTAATATTATTTGAAAATTTTTGCCCGGAAATTATCTCTTTCTTTTACATTTTTGCTACATTAAGTGCTATGAAAAACACAGGATTTCCCTATCCCGCTGCGAGCAATCCCTCTGTTCATTTAAAGTGCATTAATCAAAGTCAATATCATGTATTCCTTTGTTTATTCCCCTTACCATTTTCTGCTTAAGGTTTAGAGGATATTTATTAGAATCAATAGGTTTAACCCATTACTGCAAAACTTGTGGTGATTTTATCATTACTTTATAGATTTCATTTGCTATATTTTTGTATTTTTTCTTTATGCACATGTATAGTTATAAGACTTTTGATATAAGTTAGTCGGGGAGCCTTCAGAACATCTTTTGTTGTGAAATGGAAAGATTTGCGAAATAGACTAGTCCTTCTAGGTTTGTCTGAAGATTTGAAAAACATAGATGTGGTCTTGAGATATGAGAATTGTTGGAGGTACACGTAAATTCTTCATATTCTTATTCAATTAGTTTTGCTTTGACATTTGTAACAGACTAATATTGCATGACACTTTGTCACTCCTATTTGTGCTTCAAACATTTTTATTTTTAACAATTTGATTTCAACTTGTTTCATAAGAGCCTAACACTAGTACTGAAGTCTTCTTCTCTTCTTATTTTCATAGGCCCCACATGTAAACTGTGGATCCTATTACACCATAAGCTTGGATTAAGAATTCCCCTAGTAAATTCATCTCGATAAGAAGCATTCTGAAAAGTTTGTGCAATTGTTCTATCAATTTCTCTTCTTTTCTTCGCCCTATACTGTTACATACCGTTCTATCTAGCAATGGGAGGACTGTCTTAGCTTCAATTCACCCCACTAGAAAAAGAAAAAGGTTCTTTTAGCAATTTCATAAAATGTACTTCCTTTCATGCTACCAACATGTTTGTTTTGGTGTGGCATTGGAAGCTGGTATAAGTGGCAAGAATAATCATCCTTTATTTGATCACAATTTAATTTATTCCAAGGCAATTTTGATGTTAATTTGGTGAATGATGTTCTTTGCACAAGTAGGATTTCCTTGCCCTGCTATGAGGAGGATTGCTTCAAATTCAAAACTATATATATATATATATATATATATATATATATCCTTGGAATTTCTTGGTTGATATGTAGTGGGATATTTATTGAAACTGATTTGTTTGCGTCCAGATTTTGAATTGAACTCTACTGTGCAAGAAAGTGTAGAAGTAAAAATCCTGGATCTTACAAAACTAAATGATGGAACTATCTTCATATTGTGAGAATACAACAAGAAGCATGAGTATAGACTTACCAACAAGATAGTGATATTTACTTTTGCTTGGGTTGCTACTAAAATAAAAATTCAGGTCGTTGAACCTAACGTGAAGATTGATCTTTTAAAGGATTATATACAAGAGACTTATGGTTTGAAGATTGAATAGAATATATTGTATCGGGCTAGAGCAAAGGTGTGACTGGAAGTACTTGGGAATCATTCAAATGTGTGTCAGAAATTATTTGAGTATGCTGCAGCCATTCACAAAGCTAATCTGGGAGCAATATACAAGGTATTGTTTGATGTTGTTTCTATACCTAATAAAGTATTATTCCAAAGATTTTTCGTTGCCTTTCCTACACAAAGAAATAAGTTTCTTAATGATTGTAGACCTTTTATTAGAATAAATGGATGTCACTTGAAAGGTAAATATGGTGGAGTATTGTTAGCTGTTATTGGCATGGATAGTAATAATGAGATTGTCCGATTAGCAGTATATGTTTGTGAGATTGAGAATGGGGAGACATGGGGATGGTTTATGGAGCACTTGCATAATTATCTGGATGATGGAAGGCAAGTGACTTTTACCAGTGACAGATAAAAGAGGCTAATTAATGCAATTTCAAACACATTGCCTACTGCTTATCATAGGGCATGTTTTAGGCATGTTTATGCTAATTTTTCCAAGTCATATGTTGGTGCATAGTTGAAACAACTATTTTGGAAAGCTACTAAGAGGTGTAACAAGCATGATTTCAATAAGGCAACGGCATAGATAAAAGCTGAAAAAGAAGTTGCATTTGAGTGGTTAGAAAGAGAACTACATGCTTGTAATTGGTCGATGCACATATATAACAAAAATTACATGGTAGAACATCCTAACAACAATGCATCGGAGTGCTTCAACTGATGGATATTACTTTACCAAGATAAACCTTGCTTAACCTTGCTTGATAATGCTTGAAAACAATTATATATGGACTTATGAAACATTTTACAGAGAGAAGAAATAAGGCAGCCACCTGGAAAAGACAGCTGACACCTAATGTTTTGAAAGATAAGTGGACAAAAAAAGTAAGATTACATAAAAAATAATTATACAAACTTCTAGTGATCTGAATTTTCAATCCATCTAGGAGGCTTGTGGTGAAGTTAGAGACCAGAACGTGTGATTGGGATTATTGGGAAATTGCCGACCTCCCTTGTCAACATGCGATGGCTGCCATTGGATATGTAAGACATGCAATTGAGGAGTATGTTCCAACCTAGTTTACTAGACAGGCTTACCTTAATACATATTAACCCTTGCTAAAGATCTTTTTAACCAGATTTCTGATGAGTTCGAAGGGAAGTGCTTCATAGAAAATGTCAGAAAAGAAATAGAAAGTAGTGTTAAATTACTGCATCTACGTACACAAACAAGTTCTTTCTCTATTATTAGGATCAAGATTTGAAATGGGAGGCCCTAACATACCAGCGTACACTCTGGAGAAGCTCCAAAGTACTAAGATTCTCATTGTTCTTGATGATTTCAGAGAATTTGAACAACTACAATACTTAGTTGGATAGCTTGATGGGTTTTGTCCTGGAAGTTAAATTGTTGTCACCACTAGAGACAAACAAGTACTTCATAAAAGGGGAGTGAAAAAAACGAACATGTATATGAGGTTAAGAGACTTAACCATGGTGAAGAGCTTCAGCTGTTTTATAAATACGCCTTTAGACCAAATCATTGCCCTCTGGATGATCTTAATGTATTGTCGAAGAAGGTAGTACGATATACCGAGGGTGATCCTTTAGCTCTCGAAGTCTTGGGTTCCTCCCTTCATCAGAAAAGCAAATAAACAGATTGGGAGAATGTATTAGATAATTTAAAACAATTTCTAACGTCAATCGCATTTATAAGGTGCTGAGAATTAGTTATGAGGAACTTAATTCAGAGGAGAAAAGTTTATTTTTAGATATTGCATGTTTCTCCAAGGGAGAATGTAAAGATCGCGTGGCAACGTTACTACATGATCGTCATTACAATGTGACTCATGGACTGAGTATCCTCGTTGATAAATCCCTCATTACAATATCTGAACATATCAACACGTTACAAATCCATGATTTATTCCAGGAAATGGGACGAGAGATTGTTCGTCAAGAATCTGTCAAAGAACCTGGGAAACGTAGCAGATTATGGCATCGCAGGGATATTCGTCATGTATTGAAGCAGAATAAGGTTAAAAAAAAAACAATTCTCGCTGAAGAGCTAGGACGTAAATAATTGTTGTAATGCGATAATTTCAAACTAAAGGTAATATCATTAAAGTCATGTTAGGTAAGAGTTTAACATAAGGGTGTGGCAACTTGCCCACTATAATATACTTCTGAACACTCTGATAAATACTAATGACATTTATCTTCTTCACCTGCTTCATGCACGTTTCTTCTGCAATTGCCTAGTTCTTTTTCTTTACAAAAAAAAAATCATCATCTATATGCCATTCATCTATTCGATGATGCGTAAAACATTACTTCTTATTCAATTATACCATCCAATTGATAATTGCTACATTAATTAAGACGCAAATGTTGGGATGATTAAAAAAAATTTACTCAATTTCATTGGTTTTTTTTTTAATTTTGAATTAACATTTAGGATTCCACCATTAAAAAAAATCATATCCAAATCTTATATCAATCCAAGATTGGCCCTGCAGATTAAGATTTAGAGATAAAGAGGGGAAATAAAATTGACTGAGGGTGTCAAGATAACATGTTTGTAATTTAAAGAAAACTCCAAAATTTATCAATTTTTAAATTTTACTAGGGTTCAAAGGATTTCTTTTTGTTAGTTTAATTCAGCAAATGGTCACCAAATTTTTAGTTTAATTTACCAAACGGCCCCAAAATTTTCTTTTTTCTTATATAGATATTCAATAAAAAATAACCAAAAAATCAAATATTGCATAATTTGTTTTCATTTAAGGAAAATAATAAAGTTCACGAATGTTTCTTTTGGATTTTAGGAAGGCTCATTCTTTATTTTTGTTTACAAGAGAACCGATGCAATCGAAAGTATAGTTCTGAATTTGTCGACAATAAAAGGCATCAATCTGGACTTAAGAGCCTTCTCAAATATGTCTAATTTGAGAGTACTTAAATTTTATATACCTGAGATTTCTGTCCATATGAGCATTGAAGAGCAGCTTTTAGACTGTAAAGTACAGCTTCTAGACGGCTTAGATTATCTTCCTGAGAAATTGAAAAATCTTCACTGGCACAAATATCCATTTGAGAACCCTGCCATCAAATTTTAAGCCTAGGAACCTTATTGAACGCAATTTACCTTTTAGTAAAGTTGTGCAAATTTGGGAAGGAAAAAAGGTACGTTTTGTATTAATACTAAAACGTTAATTATTCTTTCTTTAAATATACATATAATTAATTGTTGAATTAAATGTTTCTTTTTTAATTAATGTAGTCTTTGTTTATCTTTTGTTACAGAAAGCTTTCAAGTCAGTTTTTCCCAATATTTCATTAGGATGCCGGACCCATTAAAAACACCAAATCTTGAAAAAATAAATCTTTGGAATTGTACAAACTTGGTTCGTGTTCCCTCATCAATCCAAAATTTCAACCACCACAATATGTTGTGTTTTGAGGGCTGCAAAACTCTGAGGTCCTTTCCTAGCAACCTTCATTTTGTTTCTCCTGTGACTATTGATTTCACATCTTGCATTAATCTCACTGACTTTCCACATATTTCTGGGAATATAACAAGGCTATACTCAGACGAGACTGCAATAGAAGAAGTTCCCCCATCAATCAAGTGCCTAACTAATCTTAAACTCCTACGTATAAATAGGTGCACAAGGCTACGAGAGTTTCAACTAGCATTTGTAAATTGAAATCTCTGATTGCACTTTCTGCATATGGGTGCTTAAACCTCGAGAGATTCCCAGAAAGATTGGAGAAAATGGAACATTTAAATCAAATCAATTTAGGCAGGACTACAATTACAGAGTAGCGGCCGTCGTCATTTGAAAATGTAAAAGGACTTGAAACGCTAGGTTTCTCTGAACTAGATAATTTGTCAGATAACATTGGCAATTTCAAATCTTTTGAGTACATGGGTGCGCATGGATCAGCCATTAGTCAGTTACCATCTTTGTCGTCAGGTTTGGTGCCATTGTCTCCATCGTTATTATCCGGTTTATCTTCACTGTATTGGCTAGATTTAAATAACTGTGCCTTGAAGTCTATTCCGCAAGAGATTGGCTGTCTATCCTCATTGGAATGGTTACATCGGAAATAACTTTGAGGGTCTCCCTGCAAGTATCAAGCAACTTTCACGGCTGGAATCTCTTGACTCGAGCAATTGCAATAGTCTTCAGACATTACCAGAGCTCCCACTACGTTTGAAACGGTTAAACGCAAGTGACTGCGAGCGACTCCAATTTTTGCCAGAGATTCCATCATGTCTAGAAGAGCTAGATGCATCCGTACTCAAAAGGCTATCCAGACGCTCCTTTGAAGAGGAAGATGTCATTTCGTCCATTCAGTTCTGGTTTAATAATTGCTCCAAACAGGATGCAGAATCAAACAACAAGAATTTGGCTGATTCCCAAATAAGGATTCAGGATATGGCAATTGCATCATTTAGACTATTTTTTGAGTTGGAAGACGAGGTACGCAATTCTCTATCTGTTGCTCGCTCTTTTCTCCGATCCTCTCTCCCTCTTCCTTACATCTGAAATTATGATTTAAATTTTACAGGAACGCTGTACGCGCAGGGGTCCGACCATAATCTTACCTGGGAGCAAAATTCCAGAGTGGTTCAGCAATCAAAGTTCAGGATCTGAGATAACTCTTCAGCTGCCGCAGCATTTTTGTCAAAACTTAATCGGGTTTGCTATTTGTGCTGTTCTTGTATCGTTTAATTCGAAATGGAATGGGTTTGACGTCGACTTCGGATACAGCTTTGAAACGAGGACCCTCACTGGAAGGAAACATGCTCGTCAGTGTTGCTTTAAGATATTTTGGGATGGTCGTCAGGTGACTAAATCAGATCATGTCGTGAGATTGATTTTGTCCCAGCTGGAATGTTCGGTTTCCTTATGATAGCCACCACATGACTGTCTCCTTTGAGTTTCTATCGGCACTGGACAAGGTGAAATGTTGTGGGGCGCGTCCAGCATATGCGAATCCAAACGAGACCAAACCCAACACTCTTACTCTCAATTTTGCCACCGAAATTTGGGAATTGGATGATATAGCAAGAACAACTGGAACTTCTGATGAAGAGAAATTGGAACCGAGTCCCCAAAGAATTTGCAGAGACGACCAAATCAACACTCCTTAACAAATGAGTGGCTCGTTTTCACACATTCTTTTTCATTTGGATATGTCCAAAATGCACCAGTTGATTTCTACTTCTTTATCCTTTACATTATTGTTCTTAGTAGTATTTCTCTCTCTGAGTCTCTCAAGAAAAGTGACACAAAACCTTACACTTGCGGAAAATTGTATTATACAAATTTGTATTTGTTCTTCGCTTCATTCTTTATTTAATTCACTCAAATTTCTATAATAGAAATGAAGTTTCCATGTTGTTTAGTGAATTAAATTGTTTGAACATTTAAAATTTTCATCATTCCCTGATTTAATTTAAAGGACCTCCCTGATCATTATTTAAGGTGTATCAATTCCAGTTGTATCACATTTTTCATTTCGCCTTACAATTACCATTACTTGCTTAATATTAGGATGATTATGTATAATACATTTCTTTTTGCTTTTCTTTCTTGTATTTATTTATTTACATTAAAGATGTTTTTGTGTCTTGCTAAATTTAATGGCACGTTTACTTCTCAAATTAAGGAATTGAAATATGAAACAAAATGACTGATGGTGTTTACTTGCTAAAATAGAGGTGAGAATGAGAATAAAATATGTGGAGCTCATATATTTTTGGGATTAAACAATGTCAACTTGATTTCTCCCTAAACTCCCATTTTACCAAACCCAAATTTTATAATTTAACTTTTGCCCTTAAATAAAATACTATTATTATATTGTTATTGTTATTATTCTTATTTTTGTAATTGTTGTTGTTAATAATAACAATTATTATTATTATCATCATCATCATTATTAACAATAAATTATTTTGAATAATAATAATCACAATTATTATAATAAATAATGATAATAATCAATAAGGTCATTTCAGTAACTTGCAAAAATTAATTCCAATTCTAAAATAAAGTAAACATATCAATGGCAATATAACTCATTTCGATTATGATTTATACAACTAACCTAAATAATTTATGTTTATTCTTTTTTTCCAATCCGATTCCAGCAACCCACCATAAGTATATGAACAGGCTTTTGTTGGGATTTGAAATTTTGATAATTAGTTGCTGGAGATGATGACTTCATGTAATTGTGGATGATTAACTAGTACCATGTTAATTTTGTATATTTTGGTTAAGGATGATTACGTCAAAGAACTTATTTCATGGGTTGTACAATTGTAATTTTAGTGTATTTATTATTTACAGGTATTCTGGAAGAATCATTGGCGTGAAATTTTAAAAAATCTATATGGATTAAATGCCTAAATCAACCGAACTGAATTGAACCGGTTTTCAACTTAAGTCAGCCACGAGCGTGTCGCGTGCACCAATTAAGATCAAGTCCACGTCAAATATCTACTTGTTATGACAGTTAGTTTGGCGCGCCTGCCTAAGCGGCAAAACCAATGTTGAAAAGGCTGGCTTATTTATGGCCACTTCATTATACGTGAGACGGAGTGAGATTATTGTAATACCGAAGATGGGTTTGTTTTGTTGCTTTTTAATTCATCTAAATATCTACTTGTTATGACAGTTAGTTTGGCGCCACCCTGCCTAAGCGGCAAAACCAATGTTGATAAGGCTGGCTTATTTATGGCCACTTCTTTATGCTGTTTGTTTTTGTGGCTGACTGCAAACGACAGTTTTAAAGATTGTCATCTACGTGTTCGACAATACGGCTGAGTGGGAAAATGGAGTTAGAAAGTCAAAATCAGATAGATAATTTGTTAATATTTTTTCGTGGTTCACTTTCAAATGGTACGTGTATAATTAAACCGCCGGTCTTGAATAGTCTGGATATAAAGTCAGAGATGCTGGCATTTTGCTTTGAACTTTAGCAACCAGCTGATACTGACTTTTCTGAAAACAGTTGTCAACCAACTGTTTGGTAAACTGACTGTTTGTATGTTACGGTATTCTGAAGAACATGATTGAAGAGATTGAATCCTCTTTGCAAAGACTGCCTACTCTCAACAATTTCTCTTTCTGGGAAAGAGCATCTTCAAGATTTTGTTTATGGCGTCATCAGTATCTTCGTGTTCTTCTTGCATTGCTACTCAATACAAATATGACGTCTTCCTCAGTTTCAGAGGGGAGGATACTCGTGATAACTTCACCAGCCATCTCTATGCCGCCTTGTGTCGGAAGAAAATAGAAACTTTCATTGATGAAGAAGAACTCGAGATAGGAGATGAGATTTCGGCTGCCTTGTTGATGGCAATCAATGCATCAAAGATTGCAGTAATCATTTTCTCAAAGCACTATGCTTCTTCCAAATGGTGTCTCAATGAACTTGTTGAGATTCTTCAATCTCAGAAAACAAATGGGCAAATGGTTATTCCGGTTTTCTACCATGTAAATCCATCCTATGTGCGGAATCAGACTGGAAGTTTTGGTGAAGCTTTTGCTGAGCATGAAAGTCGTTTCAGGGAGATGCCAGAGAAGGTTCAGAAATGGAGGGATGTACTCACAGAAGCTTCCAATCTATCTGGCTGGGATTCCATGAATATCAGGTAAATTATAACTCTTTCATGTGTCTATTACTATTAATAGAAAAACAAATAATTACAGAGGAACTATTTATGTGTTGTGAAGAATGAAAGTAGAAAAACTGATTTGCTTTTAGCATTTTTAGTCCTAGTCTATTTTATTTGGACTCATTGTCAGTAATCTTTTCAACTGGCAGGTCCGAGGCCAAACTTGTTGATGAACTTGTCAAAGATATATTGAGGAAATTGGAACACATATCACCCTCAATTGATTCTAAAGGCTTAGTTGGATTAGATTCACGAATTGAGCAGATAAAATCACTTTTATGTATGGGATTATCAGATTTTAGAGTTATAGGAATTTGGGGCATGGGGGGTATAGGCAAAACAACACTTGCTGGGACTATTTTCAATCAAGTTTCCTGTGAATTTGAGGGTAAGTGTTTTATGGCAAATGTAAGAGAAGAATCAGAAAAAAGTGGCGGATTAGTACATTTACGGGAGCAAGTTCTTTCTCAAATACTGGAAGAAAATCTTAAAATAGGAGCTCCCACTATACCCCTGTACATTAAGGAGAGACTCAAGCAAATGAAAGTTTTTATTGTTCTTGATGATGTTAATAGCTTTAGACAATTAGAATGTTTAGCCGGGGGGGTTGATGAATATGGTCCAGGAAGTAGAATAATTGTAACCACTAGAGATAAACAAGTGCTTGAAAATTTTGGAGTAGACAATATATATAGTGTTGATCATTTCACCCATGACGAAGCACTTGAGCTATTTTGTAACTATGCCTTCAGACAAAATACTCACCCTCGCGATCTTATGGTGCTCTCAACAAGGGTAGTAGATTATGCCAAAGGCAATCCGTTGGCACTTAAAGTGTTGGGTTCCTTCTTCTATGGAAGGAGAAAAGTAGATTGGGAAAATGCATTGCACAACCTAAAAAGAATTTCTGACAGAGATGTATATGAAGTGTTGAAAATCAGTTATGATGAATTAAATTGGGAAGAGAAGAATATATTTTTAGATATAGCGTGTTTTTTCAAAGGGGAGGATAAAGACTATGTGACAAGGATACAAGATGATCCTGATTTTGTGCATTATGTATTGAATGTCCTCGTTAATAAGTCACTCATAACAATATCGAGTTACAACAAGCTAGAAATGCATGATTTATTGGAAGAAATGGGTCGTGAAATTGTTCGCTGTGAATCTGTCAAAGAGCCCGGCAAACGTAGCAGGTTGTGGCATCATGAGGATATCTATCATGTATTGAAGAAAAATAAGGTGAGAGCCTACTCATTTTGACTTCGTCCTTCAAGACTATATACAATCAAATTTCCTTTCTTTAGACGAACTCTTTAGATAGTTTATGAAGCTCATGTTGATTCTATACTGACTCATACTTAATTTTCTTTGATTTTCAGGGAACTGATTCAATTGAAGGCATATTCCTAGACATGTCAAAAATAAGAGAGATACATCTTAGTTCTGGAGCCTTTGCGTGTATGACTAATCTTAGAATGCTCAAGTTCTATGTGCCCAAGCTTTCCAAACTTTCAGATGTAAAAGTGCATCTTCACAATGGTTTAGACTATCTTTCTGATGAGTTGAGATATCTCCATTGGCATGGATATCCTTTGAAAACATTGCCGTCGAATTTTAGTCCGGAGAATCTTATTGAACTTAATCTACCTTATAGTAAGGTTGAACAAATGTGGGAAGGAAAAAAGGTATGATGTCATACATAAAATTTATTGCTCTCTATGGAATTATAAAACTTATGATAGTAAATCACTGTAGTATTTGATTTTTTTTACAGGAGTCTTTCAAGTTAAAATGGATTAATCTTCATCACTGCCAATACCTGATTAGATTCCCAGACCCCTTAGATAGCCCAAATCTTGAGAGGATATGCCTTTCGGACTGCATAGACTTGCCTGGCATTCCCTCATCCATCGAGAATTTCAACAACCTTAGTAGCTTATGTTTGCTGGGTTGTGAGAGTCTTAGGCGATTTCCAAGCAACATTCATTTTAGATCTCCTGTTACTCTTGATTTTTCGGATTGTCTTAACCTCACAGAGTTCCCACAGTTTTCTGGGACTATAAAGCAGCTATATTTATGTGGGACAGCAATCGAAGAAGTTCCTTCATCAGTTGAGTGCCTAACTGAGCTTGCTGAGCTATACATGAGGCAATGTACAAGGCTGAAAAGTATATCATCTAGGATTTGTAAATTGAAATCTCTTCATTTGCTTAACCTCGACGACTGCCGTAGACTTGAGAGATTCCCGGAAATCACGGAGACAATGGAATGTCTAGAATATTTTTCCTTGGCTTCAACAACAATTCAGGAGCTGCCATCTTCAATTGAAGACAGAATTCTACCATCCTCCATTGCAAATTGGAGTTATGGATGTAGAGGTTTGATTTTACCTCCTTTACCAGGTTTATCCTCTTTAACCGGGCTGAACTTAAGCTTTCGTAATATAACAGAAATCCCTAAGGATATTAGCGGTCTATCCTCATTGCGATCTTTAGATCTAAGGGGAAACAATTTTGAGAGTTTGCCTGCAAGTATCAAGCAGTTTACACTGATGGAAGAACTTATCCTGAGCAATTGTAATGTGCTTCAGTCATTACCAGAGCTTCCACCAAGTCTAATATTGTTAGAAGCAAGGAATTGCAAGCAGCTCCAGTCTTTACCGGAGCTTTCGTCATATTTAGAAGAATTGGATGCATCCAAGCTGGAAACACTGTCTGAGCACTCCGATGTCTTTGCACAGCCCAGAATAATGTTCACATTTACAAATTGCCTTAAATTGAATCGAAAAGCAGACAACATTTTGGCAGATTCAGAGCTAAGAATGCAACATATGGCAACAGCGTCACTAAGACTATTCTATGAAAAGGTAACATTCTCTCTCACTACCGTCTCTCTATCACTCTAGAAATACTTATTTTCATGTTGCAGGTATTTGATGTACCTCCTCAATTCAGCATTTGTTTACCTGGAAACAGAATTCCTGACTGGTTCAGTTATCAAAGTTTAGGATCCTCAATAACTATTCAACTGCCTCAGTGTAATAGAAGACTTATAGGATTAGCTCTTTCTGTTGTTATTGAATTTGAGGAAGTCTTTTATGGCGGATACAGTTTTGGAGTCAGATGTGAGTACCAATTTGAAACCGAGACACTTTCTGGAAACCAAAAGGGCGATTGGGTTTGCTATTTGACTTCTGCCAGTGACTATAAGGTTGAGGACTTGTTAATTTACTCAAATCACGTCTTACTTGGATTTGATCCTTGTTTGAATATTCAGCTACCAGACGGTGACCTCCATGCAACTGCCACATTTCACTTCTCTCTTCTCTGTGATGACTGCATCACAGAGAACAGAATTGGTTGCAAGGTCAAATGTATTGGGGTGTGTCCACTAACTGCAAATACCAATGAGACCAAATCCAAAATTTTTACAGAGAATTCTGCTACCTCCAGTGAAGAAGAATGCACTAAAATAAGGAAATTCCACAATGTCAGTGACCATCATAAGGTCCATGATTGGGCCAGCGCCAAAGGGAAGTACTGGGATTATTTGCATATCTGGAGAGGAGAATTGGAGCCAAATCTGAAGAGAATTTGCAGAGAAAAAGACAAACCTAATTCTATTTTCTCATGTAAGTCCAATGCTATTTCTCCAGTTTTTATGTTTTGATTTGTTTTATAAATCTATAATTTCTATTGAACGTTAATCCTAAATTGTGTTATATATAGCACAATTGTGTTTAGTATTTATATATCATTTTCTGTGTCTTATTACTGATTCAAATTCTGTTTTTGCATTTTCATTGTAAAACTAATTATTTTTGAAAAATTGTACATTTGTACTCCGCTTTCAAGGTGCAAAACTTTTTATTTTGGTTAGGCTTTGAAAGCTTACAAATAGAGCATATTTGCTCTTTGTTTAACATGCAATTTATTTCATAGGAATGATGCGTTTATGTCATTTGGTAAATGCAGATGTGTAGAATTTGTAAGCCTGCATTGAGGAAACAATCTTAATCATTTTTGTGAGGTGCATCCATTTTGAAACTCCAGGTATCTCATTTATCATTCCTTTTTCCTCCTTTAATTTCCATAACTTGTGTAATATCTAAGTGGATATTCCTGACTTCCGCATGTTTTTTGATGCAGTTGGGACTGTATATCAACGTCATTTTCAATCTGATTCCTGAGAAGATATAAGAGAAAAGGGCAACAAAGAAAGCAAAAGTCGGCTCCTATGTACCGTTAGTTAGCATATGATTTGATTCTCTGTTTGATTATCCTGCGATTTTAGTTGCTATAAAGAGAAATTGAATTGAATGTGCCAACAATATGCTAATGGAGAAGCATTCAAATAGCCATGAAGTTGGAAATTAGTGGTGTGAGTGCAGTTTCCTATCTCTATGTTTTGTATGACTTTTGCAAATGTGAATGAACATTGTCATTTATGTCTATTCATCAATCGACACAACCTAAAATTTTCTAATTTTGGTTATTATCATACCAATGCAGATAGACAGTACGTGCCAAGGAGCTGCATTAATAAAACTTTAGAAAGTCAGTGGACAAAATAACTGCATTGATACAATAGAATCAAAATTGCATTCTGATGAAAGGAATTTCATTTCAAATTTAAAAAACAAAATGAATGTTCTTGCGGCGTATGCTTCCTACACCAGACAAAACAAACAGTTAGGCTCCCTGCAAGCAAATACAAACACTTTACTTCTAGGCCGGTCAATTGAAGCCGGACAATCCTCTCCCATTTGTTGTTAGATATGTGGCATTTTGCAGGTTAGAAGCAAACAACAGAATACTAAACTTAATTAAATTTGAAAACAATACTGTTGATAATATAAATGGATACCTGCAAGAAACTGTTAAATTGACAGGTATCAAAAACAGCCAGCAGAAGTTCATGTTCAATGAAAGTTCTTAATTAATTCAAGCCTAAACAGCGTTTAGCCCAACCATTCTATTAGGATTCACACTAAATACTAGCACGAGGCCCTTAAAATATAACTAAACTGTTAGCTCATCAAGTTATTTAACAAACTTCTCTGATCTCCAGGTGAGCACATCAACTAAACATTCTGCAAAGCAAAATCCAACAGTAGCCCTCTGAGTTGATAAAACAAAACAGTTTGTACAAAGTGGATAAAAAACAAAACAACATCCTAAAGCCAAGATCATTAAGATTAAGCATGTCAACGATTGCAGCATCTATTAATGCACTCTAATGTTTATTTCAAATCATTAAAATCCTTGTATTGCCATCAAAATATTCATGGTATCCCCCCTCCCATCTCCTGGACATAACAAGATAACATAAATTCAACAGTCAAAAACAAATAATAAAGAAAAAAGAAAAAGAAAACGATCCTAACAAGCTCAAAAGAAACTAGTTTCTACCATTTTCAGCACCACTCTCCTCCTTCTCCAAGGGCATTAACCACTTTCATTAAGATTGCTTCGGTTGAGCAGCGAGAGTTCTCCACAGCCTTGGAAATTGCTTGCCATTTCTCACCATGCTTTGGCTCCGCGGCAATGCATCTATTCAGCACTTCCTTCTGGTTCTCGACACTGCCATGCTGCAACTCAAACTTGTAGTACAATTCCTAGAAATCCCCAGTATCCAGGTCTAGGCTTACTGCCTTGTTGAACCAATTCCTTGCTTTATCAACCTTCCTATCATGCCAAAAAAGCTTGGCCACAGAAGCAAATACGTGGGGATCACGGTCAGATTTTACAAGGGCATCCTTAGCTTTACTTTTGCGATCGTGATGGGGAACCATCTTGATTAATTCAGCCCAAAGTATACCACTATTGGGACACTTCTGTAAGGCTTTTGCTATAAAGCTATCGGCTTCCTTCTTATTTCCATGCTTTGATTCAGCTCGAATGGTAGCAAGCCAGATTTCAGGGTTTAAAGGATTCTTTGACCTAGCAACACTAAGCACTGCCCGAGCTTTACTTAACCCATTCAGCCCATTCCTCTTCTCCTCCAAATTGGCTAGGGAATACCAGAGTGGTATACAATTGGGACACTGATTACAACCTGACTGATAAGCTTCTTTAGCTTCTTTCAAGTGACCAAGCAGCTCCTCTAGCTGCCCTAGCATCAACCACAGATTGAAAAACGATGGGAATCGTTTCAACCCTTCCTCGATGAAACCCCTCTCCTCTGCATTGTTTCCCAGTTCTCTCTCAATGATTGCTGATTTCATCCAGACTCCCTCTGTACCTCCCATATCTCTTGCCTTAGCAAGAAGCATCCTGGCTCTCTCAAGTTCACGATTCTCAAACTCAAGCTTAAAAGCTGCTAGCCAAATCTCCTCTGAATTAGGTATAGTAGCGTATGCTTCTTGAAGGATATCTCTGGCTGCAGGCACATCTCCTGCAAGCCACTTCTCTTTTGCACCCATAAGCCAAAGAACCTCCGCTTGCGGGAAGTAAGTGACTGCTTTCCTCAATAAAGCAAGAAGAGACTCTCTACTCCCATGGCTCTTCTCAAGTTGAGCTGCCTTAAGCCAAATGCTCTTTTTAGTCAAAAATACAGTGCAGGCATGAGAAAAAATGGCTCTGGCTGCCTCAATGGACCCCCTTTTCTTACACTCTTCCGCATCTGCCACCCAAGTCCTTTTCCTATCCTCTTCGTCAACACCAATCTCAATTGTATTTGTAATGATTGCTTCGCAAGTTACCAGACCCTGCTTTCTCTGCAATCTCAGCCTCTTTCATCCATGTATCCCTATCAATAACAACCTCCTCTCCTTGCAATGCCCTTATACCCCTCTCAATAATCTTCCCTACCATAGAAGTATTCCCATTAGCCTCCTCCAATTTAGCAGCTGCTATCCAAATTGCCCGTTCTTTAGGCAACTTCTTCCTAGCCTTATTAAGCATGCTTCTGGCTACACCATAAGTTTCCAGCCTGGCTAAGGCAAGCCATAACTCCACATCTAAAGGACAGCACTCAACTGCTTTATGTAACAATATCCTAGCTTCCTCCTCACTGGATATCTCCACTAAAGCCTTCCACAACCTAACCGAATCAGGTATTTCATCCAACGCCATTCGCAACACTCTACTCTTATTTGCCTTATCATGGTCTAATTCCGCAGCCTGTAACCACAACCTGACAGACTTCGGAATCTGTCTCACACCCTTAGTAACAACGCCTTTAGCTTCATCAGGCCTAGCGAGCCTGCAAGCTTCCAACCAAACATCCTCATTTTTTGGACACATATTGCAACCTTTTGTTATCAACTTTCTAGCTGCAGCTTCCTCCTTTGCCAGTTCCTCCAACCTTGCAGCCTGAATCTAACCCAATGGTTTTTTTGGGGAATTTTCAGTGACTGCCCGTACTATCTTTCTCGCCTTCAGGATATCACGAAGTTCAGAGTTAGTAGTAATCTTCAAATCATTCATCCTAGTCAAGTATCCACTCAGATCAACAACTGTTAGTCCCGTTACAGAATCGGAAATACCATCCAACTTTAACGTTAGAATCTTACCTCTGCCTTCACCGACTGCCGTCAAGTCAGTAACAACAGACTCGGCCCCACCGGCGGCCCTGCTACTGGGGTCCAAAGCAATCACATGTTGCTGTTCTTGTCTTGCTTTCTGTAACAAGCTGTCCGGAACTGGCACGAAGCTCTCGAATCTCTTTCTCTTATTGCTCCGCGAGTAGTCTCCAATTTCAGGAATGCGCTCCCACTCTTTTGCTTTCACAGTGCTTAACTTTCCCTTCAAATCCACAAATTCCTCTCTAATCGTAGGATTTTAATAACGGTAGTTCTTAATCTCTTCCTCCAACATCGCCTCTCTTCGGCTTTTTCTTCGGGACTCCATTCGTTTATCGATGGATTCCCACACAGCATCAGCTTCCTTGTCTTCATCATCGTACTCCGAATTCGCAAACAATCCGGCGTCGTTTCCCTACCATCATCATCATTATCATCTTCTCCGTCGTCGTCTCTGGGTTTTGGTCTCGGAAGACCAATACTAGTGGAAGGTGGGGCTGTGCGGGCCGGGCCAATGTCGGGAGCGGGCAGTGAAGCCGCTGGCTCCACGGCCCGCACCAGCAATATAGTTAGCGGGTGGCTTGGAGTTTAAGAAATCTAACATTCCCCTGCTGCCGAGCATCACCATTGATGAAGAAACCGGAGAAACGAAATATTGAAATTTTGATATGAATAAACGCACAATGATAAAAATCTGAACTTTGAAATCTTTTTCTAAAAAAAAAAACTTCTCTTATATTCAGTCGGATTTCCTTGATACACAAGAATAATAAATCAGAATTCGTATAGCATTAGGAACTCTTATAATGTTAAGAAAAGAAACGGCCACCAAATGATCGTGGCTCAGTTGGCAATATATTTTGGTTTTGTGGGAAGAACTCTTGGGTTGATTAGGGATGATAAATACTCAGTTGAATATGAATATTGTCTACCCATGTGTAAATTCATGATTAAATGGATTTGTTCATATCCATATCCAATGCAAATATCTAGTTGGATATGGATATTGCCCACTCGTGTGTAAATTCATGATTTAATAGATTTGTTCATATTCATATCTAATATCTAAAAAGATATTATTCAGTCGTGTGTAAATTCATGATTTAATGGATTTGTCCATATCCATATCTAAAGATATTAGTCATATGGATATGAATTTTATCCACACAAATATGGATATCCATGAATGTTCATGTACATTAAATTAGTATTTCTAAATTTTAAAAATAATAGAATATATTAATAAAGTAAAAGTTAATTAATGATGTATTATATTAAAAATTTCTTTTTTATTTTCTATTTCCTAAAATCATTAATTTTAAAAGCTAATTAAAATTATTTTAGAAATTTTGAAAAAAATTGCAGCACGGTTCCGTCGCCGATGCCTCCGTCTCTTCCGACGCCATCGTCCCAAAATCACTCGTAGTCAACAAATCCCATACCAACATATTAGAAATTCAACAATCTATTTAAAAGTGGTTTTTGATTTAGAAAATAATAAATGATGGAGGCGCACGCGCATCACAAAGAGCCCCGATCACCACATGGTCGTCGCACGTTTAAGGCGCGTGCACCTTCATTCTCTGTGATTGCTGCTGATCGCTTTTATATTTGTATAGATCATGTAGTTTCCAATATATTTATGTTAGTGGTGTCAAAATTGGATGAAGTTTCGCTGCCGGCAACAGAATAGCCATGGTTTTGGCGATGGAAATGGTGAATTTTTCTAAATTTTCAAAACTTAAAATATTTTTCTATAATTTTGTTGTGGGGGTATATTTGACAATAAATATTTTAGTTGAGGACAATTTTGAATTTATTTATTTTTAGTATTTTTACAATTGTTTGTTTATTACATTTTTCATTTTTCATTTTATAAAATTAAAACTTTTTAAACTTGTGTTGGGCTAAGTGGATATCCATTAGGTAAAAATAATTATCAATATCCATCATATTCATTGGATATAATTTTAAAATATCAATTTCAAGATCCAAAAAGTTTTGGATGGATATTATCCGATATAATTAGATAGATATTATGGATATTCATTATGGAGCAATTTAGTTGACATCCCTAAGTTCGATCCCCACTAAACACACCATTTGAGAGTTGTAAGGAGCATTAATTGTGACTATACTCTGAATTCGAATTAATCGGGGCCTAATGCGGTCGTCGGAAACCAAATAGTTTAAAAACCAAAAAAAAAAAGAAAAAAAACGGCCAAACGGGAGGAAATTGGACTATTTTCGCCCACGTGATGGAGCACGTGACTTCACTTAAAGACCGAGTTCGTCAAACACCGGTTATATAGTTCGTTTTGGCGCGCTTTTTGTACTTGGCAAACACCATAAGTGGGGTCATTTTGCCAGTGATTCACAGAGATCACTGAGAGGGAAAGGTTTCTGTTCCTTCTACTTTCGTGATAGTAAACTTATGTTGGGAGCCACGTGTGTTGGTTGTTGTTTCAAGGATTGTCATCTACATGTTCGAGAGAATGACTGACTCATTGGCAAAACTGTGTTATTTTGGAAATATTAGCGTTTTATAGTTGCATCAATTATTCTGTTGTCCTTGGAAGATGAATGGGCAGAAAGTAACTTCATGAGATAGAAGCTCCATCTAAGAATTCTGCATATAGCAATTGCATCACTGAGACTATTGCATGATAAGGTATGCAGTTCTCTCTCTTGTAACAGGAATTTGCTGAACCGCCTGAATTCACCCTTTGTTGATCTGGAAGTGAAATTCCTGAGCGGTTCAGCAATCAAAGTTCTGAATCTTCTACAAGGATTCCAGTTCAACAGCATTGTTCTAAACAGAAGCTTCGTGAGATTTGCTCTTTTTGCTGTTATTGAATTCGACTAAGTCTTTGATTCTAGTAGATAATACTTTTCAGTCAAATTTAGCTTCCATTTTGAAAAACAGGCTCCCTCTGAATCCATTGATTCATATCATGTCATACTCGGATTTCTTCACTGTTGCGATGCAGATTTCATCGCTATCTCATTTGACTAATCCCTTGTCTCTCACCACACAGGGAACGAAAACAAAAAATTTTACAGGTTAAAGCTTTCTCCAGTATACAAACAACATAATGAGACAGGATCGCACTCTGAATGTAAATTTTGGTGCCAACTGTGAAGAAGAATTCACTCCAATTAGGAAGCTGCATGATAAGGCCGTCACAAGTGGAACTATTAGAATTGTTGGCAGATCTGATGAAGAGGAATTGGAACAGAGTCCCAAGAGACTTTGCAGAGATCAAACCAGCACTCGTAAGCAATAAAGTTTCTTGTTTTCTCAAATTCTGCTTTCTTTTGTAAGTCCAATGCTCCAAATAATATCTATTGTTTGTCTTCTTTATATGATCGTGTGAAAAGTGATGATATAAATAACTCCATGATAACATTATTTGAAATTTTTTGCCCGGAAATTATCTCTTTCTTTTACATTTTTGCTACATTAAGTGCTTTGAGAACACAAGATTTCCCTATCCCGCTGTGAGCAATCCCTGTGTTCATTTAAAGTGCATTAATCAAAGTCAATATCATGTATTCCTTTGTTTCTTCCCCTTACCATTTTCTGCTTAAGTTTCAGAGGATATTTATTAGAATCAATAGGTTTAACCCGTTACTGCAAAAACTTGTGGTGATTTTATCATTACTTTATAGATTTCATCTGCTATATTTTTGTATTTTGTCTTTATGCACATGTATAGTTATAAGACTTTTGATATAAGTTAGTCGGGGAGCCTTCAGAACATCTTTTGTTGTGAAATGGAAAGATTTGCAAAATAGACTAGTCCTTCTAGGCCTGTCTGAAGATTTGAAAAACATAGATGTGGTTTTGAGATATGAGAATTGTTGGAGGTACACGTAAATTCTTCATATTCTTATTCAATTAATTTTGCTTTGACATTTGTAACAGACTAATATTGCATGACACTTTGTCACTCCTATTTGTGCTTCAAACATTTTTATTTTTAACAATTTGATTTCAACTTGTTTCATAAGAGCCTAACACTAGTACTGAAGTCTTCTTCTCTTCTTATTTTCATAGGCCTCACAGTTAAACTGTGGATCCTATTACACCATAAGATTGGATTAAGAATTCCCCTAGTAAATTCATCTTGATAAGAAGCATTCTGAAAAGTTTGTGCAATTGTTCTGTCAATTTCTCTTCTTTTCTTCGCCCTATACTCTTACATACCGTTCTATCTAGCAATGGGAGGACTGTCTTAGCTTCAATTCACCCCACTAGAAAAAGAAAAGGTTCTTTTAGCAATTTCATAAAATGTACTTGCTTTCATGCTACCAACATGTTTGTTTTGGTGTGGCATTGGAAGCTGGTATAAGTGGCAAGAATAATCATCCTTTATTTGATCACAATTTAATTTATTCCAAGGCAATTTTGATGTTAAATTGGTGAATGATGTTCTTTGCACAAGCAGGATTTCCTTGCCCTGCTATGAGGAGGATTGCTTCAAATTCAAAACTATATATATATATATATCCTTGGAATTTCTTGGTTGATATGTAGTGGGATATTTATTGAAACTGATTTGTTTGCGTCCAGATTTTGAATTGAACTCTACTGTGCAAGAAAGTGTAGAGGTAAAAATCCTGGATCTTACAACTGATGGAGATGATGATGTTTTTGGCCAATTACACCTACATATTACTTCGACAAATTTCAGATGAACTCACCAGCACAAGAGGAGCCTCATAGATATGGTATGTAGGTATTAATTTGTAGTAAAAATGCGAGCATTATGATTCAAGATTATTAGAAAAATATTAACTGTTTATATAATTAATTATATTATATCATCATTTAACCAGATGTTTGCCTACCCGACATATGGGGCTGTTAATAGATTCAATATATATATATATATAGCCCAGAGATCGGTTATGACTTGTGTGTAAAACAGAAGCCAATTAAGAATATTCTAGTTCTAGGTTGGCAGAGACAGCACTATCGTAATTTTGATGAAGTCCACAAAGTAAAAGTAGTGAGAACCTTTATAAATCATTCGTGATGCATTTGATTGCATCAAATTTTAATTAAATCAACTGAGATAAGATATTAAATTAGACTAGACTAAGATAGTTTGAGCTAAGCAATATCACCATATGATACATTATTAATTTACGTTTTAAGATGGGGGAGGAGTTTAATCTTTCATCAAGGGGATTTGGCCAACGAGGAAGACCCAATAGAAAGGAATAAAATCAGAGAGAAATTGAGACTGTAGTAGAAGATAAGATTGTTTAGTGCGAGTTGGATTTGGCACTATTCATAGACAGTTAATTGATTTGCACTATTTAAAGATTTTATTGCTCTTTTCTACAATTTTAGTTAAGAATATATATGTAACTCTATTAAAAATGGTAGTAAGGAAGAGATAAATGAAAGGGTTGTGAATAGCTCCACTCTACAATACACATAGTAAAACGCAAGCATTAATTATTGTATACATTTGACCACTGTTCTCGTATCTGATTCGTTGACTGTGGTAAACTTAATTCGAAACAAGCGTGGTTGGTAGCTGAAAGGATAACCTTTTTGTGTAATTCATTATATCCATCAACGTCTAATTCTTGGTAATGCTTTTAAAGCTTGTCATGTTTCTAGGAATTAAAAGCAAGCGGCTCATATTTTGGCCAAGCCCTGCTCTTAGGTTGCATAAATTTCATGTTTGGTTGGAAGATTTCCCAACTGAATTAGGAGATTGCTTGTGATTTTGAGTTCTTAATATAAGTTTCCTTTTGAATAACATTTAAAATACAATTATGATTACCGCCAGTTCATTTTTTAAGAAGTTGAGGGAGTGCATAAAGAAAATAAACTTTGCTCAGAGTCTTTAGTTTCTAATAGTCCTTCTAGTTTTAAAAATTACTAAAAAATTATTATTGAGGTTGCAATTCAATAAGCTGTTTATTTCATAATTTTTGACGAAAATAGTGTTTAGTAAATTTCGTAAAATCTACTTATTTTATATTTTTTCTATTTTAACAGTAGCTTTTAAAAGCAGATAGAATGTTATTTTTCATGAGCATCTTATTAAATAAGCCACCACTCCTTTTTATAACCTTAATATTTCAACAAAAAGATAATTATATCTTATTTTTCCATACACCTAATATATAAAAAAGATATGATATTACCAACATAATCAAATTACCCTTACAATTATCAAGTTTTGATCCAGTAAATATATATTTTTCATACTTTACTTTTATTTTCTATATAAAATTTAATAAAACTTGCCTATGATTACATAAATTTTATTTGAACTATGAACAATTTCTCATGGAATTTAACCATGATTTTTAAAATCAATTTCATAACTATTGATCTTAACATTCAATCATTTTTTTTTCTATATACAAGGTGCTTATTGCAATAACTTTAATATGAATGTAATGCTTATTACTTTTGTATTTTATTTGGATTATGTATTAGTATAAATTTTTATTATATTTTATGTAACAAATTATGAAGTTCATTAGATTCTATATGAGTTTTTTTTTTTTACTTTATGCAATTTTATGTATTTTAAAAAGAAAAAGGCATATCTAAACATTATTAAACATACCTAAAAGATAAAAGGCAATCTAAGATAATGTCTGTTTTTGTTATTATATAATAAAATAATACTTTCGTAGTAAAATTTACCAACGCATCTACACTACTTTTTAAACTCAAGTAACTGTAACAGCATAGTTTACCAAATACCAAGTTGTTTTTTTAATCAGTAGTTTATTTCATCCACACAACAGAAGCAGCTTATTTAATCAGTCACCACAATCCTAAACTGGCTCATAACATGAGAGAAATTTGGAAAAAATGTGAAATTTTTATCGAATATAGAATGAATAGTGCCAGTTAAATTTTCCAATGCTTATAGGCAGGTACTTTAAGCATGAAAATGAATTGCTTCTCTTGAGTGGACGTGAGTCGTCTTTTTTATATATATTTTGGATTTTGGTTTTCTCTTCTTTTTTTTCTTTCTGTGGGGAATTTTTATGCCTATAACCATGGAGAGACTCGAAAGTCGAACCCTTCACCATATGGATAAGGAGTTATTGGCATCTTACTTGTTCTAGTATTTCTAAAAGTTTTATTTTGTCAATTTTACTTGTCCTCTCTGTTTTTGAACACGCAAATGAGTGCGTTTGTTGTGACAATCCCAGATTGTCTGGCAATATTAATGAGGTGATAGAAAAAAATAGAAACAATCAAACAAAATGCACAATGATATATATGGTTGGGCTTTTTATCATATGTCAATGGTTAAGGACAAAGAAGAATATTTTACTATAAAAATAGAGAATATAAGTATTATAATATTTATCTCACAAAACACTCAAAAACACTTTAACTCTGTCAAATGCTAAAGAATTAGTTCTCACAAAACACTCAAAGTTCTCAAATTGTTAGAGAACTTCACTCGCGCTCCAATGCCCCTTTCTTCCAAGACCTCTCTATATTTATAGTGAAAGTAAGCCTTCAGTTTTCAAATAATTCGGGACCAACACGCCTGAAATAGCCTCCATTTGAGCTTGATAATCTTGACTTTTATAAGCCATCAAATGAACACGATAGTCGCCAACGTGATGAATAATGGAGCCGAATTTATCTTGCATGCCATCATGCATGAAATTAAGTCGGGGAGAATTTACGGAAGGCTTAACTATTGCTTCCAAATGGCAAAATGGCCATTTCAAAAATGCGAAGAAAGTAGCCTACAGAGCTCGTGATGAAATGGCCATAACTATTTCAACAGAATCGTTGTTTATCTTTTAGAAGAATCCCTTATTAGTTAATAACCATATATAATTTTTCTGAAGGAGAGAACACGTACACTAAGTTCATATCTAATAAAATTAACTCCATATCGTAATCTTTTTAATCAAAATTTTTTTATTAAAAAAATAATGATTCCTATCCAAAATCAATTTGGGATGCTATACAACTTTAACTTTTGATTTTTTTTTTGTCGGTGGTGGGACTCGACTTTGACTACTATCATTCTGTGTTTCCACTGTCAAAAGTTCCTTTCTTTCTGTAAATATTTAAATTATTGTCTATCTTTTTGTAAGGATCAAAAAAATTTATAGTTTATGATGTGTTTAACATAAACAAGATTTTTCAATTGCAGTGGAGACCATGGCTGGCTTGACTAACAACAACAATACTGAATTAAGTAGTCAATAATTTTCATTCTTGGCTGGTATTAATTGCATAAAATATTTAGTCATTTTCTAGATGTTTATAAATTCATCTTGACTTTAGACTACTCCAATTTTACGTGTGAAAAGTTACAGGAAATTTTGAAAAAGATCTTGACTTGACTTAACTGCTTAATTTGTATTGCCATTTCAACGCTCTATATATTAAAACTTGGGCATATTTTATTCGTACAACTACACTCTGAAGAATCTATTTTTTCTGTCATAAAATCTGAAAAATTTTCCTTCATGGCTTCTTCTTCGCTTGCTACAAAAGGCAGATATGATGTCTTCTTAAGTTTCAGAGGGGAGGATACTCGTGATAACTTCACTAGCCATCTATTTGCTGCTTTGCGTCGAAAAAGAATTAAAATCTTCATTGATGAGGAAGCTAATAGGGGAGACGAGATTTCGCTTGCTCTTTTGAATGCAATTGAAGGCTCAAAGATTTCCGTAGTCATTTTCTCAAAGAACTATGCTTCTTCGAAGTGGTGTTTGGATGAACTTGTCAAGATTCTTGAAAGCAAGAACCTTAGTGGCCAAATGGTTGTTCCAGTTTTCTATCATGTTCATCCATCGGATGTTCGGAACCAAACTGGAAGTTTTGGGGATGATTTTGTTAAGCTTGAAAAACAGTTCGAGGAGCTGCCAGAAAAAGTTCATAAATGGAGCGGTGCTTTGACTGAAGCATCCAATATATCCGGATGGATTCTACGAATATGAGGTAACTGTTAGCTGATCCGTCGAGTAAAGACAACAAGTTGGTTTTTTTTTCCCCCTCTTTTAACATGACGTGACAGTAACTAACAAGTATCCATACTAATAAACTGGAACTCAAATGTTGAAATTCTTAGTGTTAATATCATTTATACATCTAAGAATAGTAATGATATGAATATAAGCTCCTTGTACCAAACTCAGGGTACAAAAAATATTAGTTAGATAAAAAAAATATAAAATCAAATTTAATTAGTTAGCGGTCCCACGTGATGAAAATTATTCGACGAATATTGTATTTAAAAATTGATCAATTAGTAAAAATGCTTGAACCCCTTTCATTATTGATGTAAAATTATTAAGAAATTTCTTTAGGAAAAATGCCACTCACACCTCGAGATTTGCTTAAATGATCATGTGAACTGCCTTAGTATCATAAATAATCATATAAATCCCCTAATTTCATAAATAACTATAATGCTCTTTGATTAAAACAACTCAAATAAATATAAATATAGTAATAAGATAAAAATAATAAATAAATATCATATGATGCAAATAAAATATTACAATAAATATAATTAACAAAATAATGTATATAGTGAAAATTTATTTTAATATGAAGTTATTATTAGTCTATCCTGATGGATTTTATTAATACTAAAATCTGTTTATCCAAAAATTTAAGATTTATACTAATGTAGACATAATTAAAAAAATATATTGAAAATAAAATAATATAAATTTTAAAAAATATTGTGAATGTTAGATATAATTATTTGAAGGGAAATTATCATTGCATCACTTTTATTTTGCCTTATGTTCACCCAACCACTACAAAATTCTAACATGTACTTTGCACCACCTTTCTTTTCACATTTGTATCAACTAGCCACTTTTACATTAACAATATTAAATAATTTTAATAAAATAAAATAATTATTTTAATGATCTTTTACCCAAATAAATTAAAAGATCATTTTGTTTTATAAAAACTTTAAAAAATAAAAAAATACAATGATAAAAATAACCCTAAATTTAATAAAAATAAATACCAAAATTAGAATTTTTATTTTTAATATAAAATTATAATTGTAAAAATAATTGCAAAATTTTTGGATTTAATAAAATTTTACAAAATCATAATTTTTTAATAAATAAATTCATTTATTTTTATTAAAATTTTGTAAAATTACAATTTTTAATAAAAATAATTAATAAATTTTTTAAAATCTAAATTTAGTAAAAATCAGTTGAGCACATCTATTTGGGATTTATTCTTTATTAAATTTAGGAATATTTTTATGATTATAATTTTAAATTTTAAATTTTTTTATAAGATAAAATAATCTTTTAATTTATTTGGTGGTAAAATTATTATTTTATTAAAATTATTTAATAGTGTTAATGCAAAAATGGCTAGTTGATACAAATGTGAAAAGAAATGTGGTACAAAATACATGATAAAATTTTGTAGTGATTGGATAAACATAAGGCAAAATAAAGATAGTGCAATGAAAATTTCCCTTATTTTAATATTATTGAAAGAATATGACAGATTAATAATGTTAAAATAATTTTTTTAATATTCAAAATATTTTATAAATTTTATAGTATTTTATATATATATATATTGTTATTTTAATTTTAATTTATATTTATTATAGAGTTTATTTAAAGTTAATTATTGAGTTGTTGTAAGACAAAGAATTTGTCCCAAAGATTTTTCGGTGCTTTCAAAGCGTGTAGTGGATTATGCCAATGGCAATCCATTAGCTCTTAAAATGTTGGGTTCTTTTTTCCATAGGAAGAGTAAACTAGACTGGAAAAATGCATTAAAGAACTTGACACAGATATCCAACCCCAACATTTATGATGTGTTAAAAATAAGTTACAATGAGCTAAAGCAAGAAGAGAAGAGCATATTTTTAGACATTGCATGTTTCTTTAAAGGAGAGGATAAAGACTACATGACAATGATACAAGATTATCCTGATTATGCGGATTATGGAGTCAACGTTCTTGTAGACAAATCACTCATAACAATCTCACGCTACAACAAGCTGCAAATGCATGATCTATTGCAAGAAATGGGTCAAGAGATTGTTCGCCAAGAATCTGTAAGAGATCCAAGTAAACGGAGCAGGTTGTGGCATCATGAAGATGTCTATCATATACTAAAGAGAAATAAGGTAAGAATCTATTAATATGATGCCCCCGGAAAGTTTCTTGATTTTAAAAACTGTCAATGCGGGTTTTGTTTGCAATTATATGAGGAGCTATTCATAAAATTACGTTGAGGTTTTGTGGATTTTGAACTAACTCATTGTTTATTTTACAAAGGGGACCATCGCAATTGAAGGCATATTTCTTGATATGTCCAAAATAAGAGACATACATCTAGCTTGTGGAACCTTTACTAGTATGTCAAATCTTGGGTTGCTTAAATTCTATATGCCTAATCGGGATGGTTTTCCAATTATGAGCTCTAAAGTGCATCTTGATCAAGGTTTAGAGTATCTTCCTGAGGAATTAAGGTATCTTCATTGGCATGGATATCCTTTGAGAACATTGCCATCGAATTTTGATCCAGAGAACCTTATTGCACTCAACTTGCCCTACAGTAAAGTCGAGCAAATCTGGAAAGGGAAAAAGGTATACTATAATCCTAATCCTAACACATTTATTTTTTTTCTTTATTCTTTTAATATAATGATCAATTGAAAGATTAATACAATAATTATCTATGTACCTTATTTTTTAGGAAGCCTTCAAGTTAAAATCTATTGATCTCCACAACTCTCAATATCTTACTTGGATACCGGGTCATTCCGAGGTCCCAAATCTTGAGAGAATAAATCTTCAGAATTGCACAAACTTGCATTACATCCCTTTATCATTCAAGAATTTCAACAATCTCAGAATGATGTGCTTGAAGGGCTGTGAAAGTCTTAGGTGGTTTCCAAGCACGATTCATTTTACATCTCCTATAACCATTGATTTCTCTTACTGTTATAATCTCACAAAATTCCCAAATCTTTCGGGAAATATTATAGAGCTGAGATTATGCAAGACACCAATAAAGGAAGTTCCCTCATCAGTCGAGAGCCTAAGCAATCTTCAGATGTTAGATTTGAGGCACTGCACAAAGCTGAAGTGTCTTCCAACCAGCATTTGTAAATTGAAATCTCTTAATTGGCTTCATCTTTGCTACTGCTACATTCTAAAGAGCTTCCCAGAGATTTTGGAGTAAATGGATCGTTTGGAATATATAGGTTTAGCCTCGACAGGAATTAAAGTGCTGCCATCTTCAATTGAAAATCTTGAAGGGCTTAAGGAGTTGTGGTTGGGGGAATGTTCTGAACTCGATACTTTTCCTGAGACCTTCGGTAATTTAAAATCTTTGAAGTATCTCAATGTAGATGGATCGGCCATTAGTCATCTGCCATCCTCCATTGCAGATTTGAACAAACTTGAAGACCTTTCATTTTTTGGATGCAAGGGTTTGGTATTGCCTCCAGTATTATCAGGTTTATCTTCTTTAAAATGGATGGAACTAAGAGACTCTGATTTAATAAAAATCCCTCAAGATATTGGCTCTCTATCCTCATTGGAATGGTTTGTTCTAAGTGGCAATAACTTTGAGCATTTACTAGCAAGTATCAAGAAACTTTCTCGGCTGACATATCTTAACTTGAGCGGTTGCAATATGCTTCGGTCATTGCCAGAGCTTCCAATACGTCTAATTTGTTTAGATGCAAGGAATTGCGAGCGTCTCCGAACTTTGCAGGAGCTTCCATCATGTCCAGAAGAATTAGATGCATCCATCCTGGAGTCATTATCTAAACACTCCAGGGAAAGTACTCA